>OZ008368.1:199657533-200257533 GCA_963931995.1 Phaonia tiefii
ACTCACTTGTATAAATGGAAAATTTGTTATCCCCGGACGATTGTTTCTATTTTTGCGTTCATAAAAACCTTGTCCTGACAATTGCAAAGACAAAACACACAGAATTAGTCTGAAATGATGTGGCTACATTCATGTTGGCAGCTCCATTTTATTTATAAAGTATAGAAGATATATCCATTTACTGTATACAACTATTATATTTCCATATATTTTTCAAAGCTGCAATTAGTGTATTTATTTACGGCAGATCAGTGAGGATTTAGTGTTGGACAGTACCAATCTGCAGGAGCAACGATGCGAAGCTCAGAAAAAGTTTTAGTTTCTACCTTTTTTGTTTTCTCTGTATCAGGCTATCGAAGGGATCCTTTTAATTATCAAATCAATCGATTGTTGATTTTTTTTAGTTCAAAGCACCGGTGATCAAACAAGTCAAAACAGGTTTGTAAAAATTGCTGTTTAACCCTCCCTTACCCTTGACATATCCTTGTATGAAAATAAATATTTTCACTGGGCTGATATTTACTAGATATTTATAATTTTTGATGTGTTAACTAACTAAACTTACAAAGTGAGCACATCCAAACAAAATTTGTCCGACTCCGAAACACAGTTTGTCAGACTGCGAAATAAAAACACACACTGTTGTAGCGGCAGCGAAGAGTTCGCTTGTGTGGGTGCGGAGTACTCTCAGAGCAAGGAGACTGATGACGCGGTTATACGTATATAATGATGACGCGGTTATACGTATATAAAAAAGCGTAGTCACGGTCTCATGTACAATAAGATGGGTCGCACGCCATACAAAATAAAAATCACGTTTCAGTCACCACCTAAAAATAAAATTCAGAGTGTTTAATGACTATTTGGAAAATATTGCGATTCTGAGGTAAGCCAATTGTGAGCGGTTTTGCTTCAAAAATACCTCTAATTATCATGTTTTTTGGGTGTAACTTTTTTGTTGTTGGACATTTTCGAATAATTTTTTTTGGTTAGATAAACCTTCAGGAGTTCTTGGATTGGACATATTTTGTAAAAATTTTTTTTGTTAATTTATTGAGTTCTGGAAGTTTTAATACCGTTTTTTAGTGCTTTTTCGTAAAGACTTCAAGAAATATTATTATAACTCCGCCAATTTTTCTCGTATGTCAACACATAATATGTCGTTTTGAAGGGTTTCCATACAGCTACTAAGCTCATTATTGTTCTTTGTAACCTTTCTTTATATTATATATTTTTTTTTATTTTTGTGTTTAGTAATTCAAATATTTTTTAAAGTTACAATTTAAAACTATATTTATCGCCAAAATTTTTGCAAATTTTTACGCTTATTAAAAAGCGCTAATCATTACCTTTCGAATGATATCAAAATTATGCATATCCGAAAGTTAGTTAGCCTCTATATTTGTATATCTGTGAGACTCCAGTACAAAATGAGTTCAATCTATTTAAAAATTTTCAAAGTTGATCCCACCACCATTGATTTTGATAACACTTAATACGGTGATCGAACTTTACATAGAGCTCTAATGACCAAATTTCAGTTATTTTTCACTACTTTTATCCCCTTTAATATCAGCAAATATTAGTTTTCATCATGGGATGCACATAATTGGATAATTCTTTTGTAACGTTTTTTTTTTTATTTGACTGAAGAATATTTGATACGACAAATCTTACTACGATTACAAATACAAAAATACAACAACAAGTGCTACATTCCGACATTGTTATTGAATATTGATCAGATGTGTTGTTCTGCTACACTTTCAGTGCAACTTTGTAAAAGTAGTATGCAAAGAAATAATATGTTTCGTATACTTCGTTATTTCTTTTTCGTTCAGAATTCAAGAAGTGTTAATATAACTCCGCCATTTTTAATCGTTTGTCGTTATTTCTTTACTAAATTAAAAGACAATGTTTATCGTTCCACGAAAATTCAATCAAAATAAGTTGCCTACAAAAAGTGACGTAATTGAACATTTATTGTTTCTCCGCGGTAAAAATCGATCAATTGCTTTGTCCAAATTTTATACTGGTACAATAAAAGAAATTCTAAAATTATGGGAGAGTGCACAAATTCCCACCATTGGTAAAAGTGCTATTCGGAAAAAACTAGATAACCTTACAAAATCTTATCGTACTGTTATAAAAAATAAAGGAAATTTTAATGTAGACGAGTGGAACACTCTTTTTCCAATATGCACCTGTAAATGTGGTCTTAATTTAAATAAGTCCTGCAAATGCCTAGAAAACCTAAAAATGCCATTGCATGCCTGGGATATTAATAATGATCAGGATGGGCGGAGGATGCGGTCGCTGGGTTTGAGGTCGAACATACGGCCAAGCTCAATAAGTTCTAAATCGGAGGTTGCCGATATTGATGAAGAGTATACCGTAGAAATGTCACCCGATTCCCCAACTTCATTCGGTGATGTAAGTGAAAATGCCCAAACCCCATTACACATTTCGAGGATTTCCCTACCAACATTCAGCCATGCATTAGATCGCGCTGGTGTCTCAAATCGTTTTGGAGCGTTGTTGCCAACAACTTTGCTGAAAGACCTAAACATTTCAGATGTTATTATAGACAAAAACAAGATTAGAAGGGAGCGCCTTGCAGCCCGAGCAAAAGCCATTTGTGACATTAAATGCAATGATCTACTTAAGGGTATTTCATTTGATGGCAAAAGAGAGAATAGTTTGAGTCAGATTGTTGTCGATAACAAGCCACGCAATATAAAAGTAACCGAAGAACATATCACCATAGTACAAGAACCCAATTCTCGATATATTGGATATTTTACACCCTTTAATTGTACTGGTACCGGTATAGCGTCTGGAATTCTAAACTTTCTAAAAGCAGAGGGAATTTCGTGGGAACATTTAGTAGCTGTTAATTGCGATGGTACAAGCACTAATACTGGCAAACATAGTGGAGCAATTTGCTCATTGGAAAAAGAGTTGCGACACCCGCTGCAGTGGTTTATTTGCCTATTCCACTTCAATGAATTGCCGTTTACCGCATTATTGAAAGAGCTCGTAGGAAAGCCAACTGGACCTCAAAACTGGCCAGGGAAAATTGGACAAACTTTACTTGGATGCGAAAATATTCCGGTATTTTTTTAATTTTACTCATTGTTTAATATGTCTTATCGTCTATATCTATATTTCTGTATTCCCGTTTTATAAGGTTGCTCCCAATTTTGTTCCGATTCAGATGGGAGAAATGCCGGAAAATATTGATGGGTGGATTCTGAGAGCTGATCAAAAATATCTTTACGATATGGTTCGATCCGTAGACAGTGGGCTATGTGATTCACATTTGGCAAGTATTAAGCCAGGACCGCTCAATCTGTCTCGGTGGTTAACAACAGCGTCGAGAATTCTCCGCTTATATGTGACGAAGCCAACTGCTTCAGATGAATTAAAGAAGCTGGCGATTTTCATTATGAAAATATATGCACCCTTTTGGTTTTTAGTAAAAAGAGAGCCGCAAGCTGTTAAGGGTAGTCGTCACTTATTTACATATATTAGATGGACACGTCAAATGCCTCAAGACGTACAAAGAATAATTCACCGTTCAATCCAGATAAACGGCTTTTATGCCCACCCAGAAAACATTTTGTTATCAATGATTACGGATGAGAACAAAGATATACGAACAGAGGGTTATAAAAGAATTTTCGACTATAGACATAATGGTGATCAAGGAACTCGTAAATTTGTAGTGCCAAAAATATTGTTCGACTGTGTATCGTATACTAATATGATTTCTTGGGATGAGGTTGGGCCGTTAACGGAGCCACCATGCATTCAATTCTACTCGCAAGAGTATTTGTTGCAGTGCTATAATTCTGCAAATGTTATTGAAATCCCAGGTAAATTATAATTGTGACCAAGTGAGACATATTGATTAAATTTAAGAAATAATTTCAGATTTTCCCTGCCATTCGCAAGCCACTGAACGATTTGTTCACGTTGTGAGTCAATCGAGCTTATCTGTTGTCGACAAAAATCGTCCAGCGCACGTTGCTAATAAAATTGTGTCGCGTAAGAGATATGCACATCTCGATTCTCGCAAAAATCTTTTGTAAATATAGTTTTATTTTCAAAAACATAATAAATTAAACAAGCATAGCATTGTATTTATTTTGCTTTATTTAAACATTTATTTATTTATGAATGTATTTCATTCACATTCACAATTCTACTATTTTATAGAACTGAAAGTATCAACCAGTCACACAAAAATCCAAATATCGAGGTCATCTACTTTCGGATACACATAATTACGAATATAAATAATAAGAAAAAGAAATAACGAAAAATATGACAAACAGTCAACGAAACATATTATTTCTTTACATACTACTTCAACGTTTTAGCATAATCCACATACAAGGTGGCGCAAAAGTAATCCTCCTATCAGAAAATGCTATAAATTTTGCGATTGGCCCCTAATGTCAGTTCTGTTTTGACATTTGTGTAGTAAACACATGCGAAATACACGTTAATAAACAATGTTACGCTACACTGCTCCAGAACGCGGAATATTGCTGACTATTTATTTGACCAATAATCGGTCGGTGACTTTGGCACAACGTGAATTTCGTCGCAGATTTCCTGGCCGTCCAACGCCTACTGGTGAAACACTGCGACGTTTAGCCGCACGCCTCGAAGAGACTGGCACAACACGAGATGCTGCCAGGCGTGGCAGACCCCGAAGTAGCCGTTCTGCAGAGAATATTGCTGCTGTAGCCAAGGATGCCATGGAAGCGCCGTCGACATCGACCAGACGACGTGCCACGCTACAGAGCAATGACCAACGAGTTCTTTTTGCCGCAACTTGATGAATTGGGATTGGAAAACATGTGGTTCCACCAGGGCGGTGCAACGGCACACACTGCACGTGCCACAACCGATATGCTGAAGGATGCATTTCCCGGGCGCCTAATCTCCCGTTTTGGCGATTTGCACTGGCCAGCAAGATCGCCTGATTTGACCGCTCCAGACTTCTTTTTGTGGGGCTTTTTGAAGTCGCGGGTTTATGTCAACAAGCCTCAGACTCCTGCAGCTCTTAAAGACAATATCCGTCAAGATTGTGAAGACCTATCGCCGGAAGTTTTGGCCAAAGTGATGGAAAATGCCATAAAAAGGGCTCAAATGACAATCAACTCTGGCGGCGGCCATTTACATGACATCATATTCTCGACTTGATGTAAAAAAAATTAAAAGACCAAATAAAAATAATTCACAAGAAGAATCAAAGTTTTTAATTTTTTTTTTTAAATTACAGCCAAAAAAACATCGGAAGTTTACTTTTGCACCACCTTGTTTAAACTAAACCGGCAACGTTTAGTGTACAAAGTATCCGACTGTAACGTAGTATGAGAAATACATTTTTCTTAATTCAATAAAATCTGAAAGTGGACCGTATCATCTTATGTTTTTGAAATACCCCTATACAAATTGTACCAAACAAGCTTAGTACTATCGGCTCCAAAATTTAAAAAATAACCCGATCTAAAATAAATTTGGTCTTTAAGCTTTTCTTAAGCTAAAGCTAAGTGCTGAAAATGTAAAGTGTTAAATAGTACCGATACAAATTGTACCGCTAAGCTTGACTATAATTTTGGTTTACAAGATTAGGCTATGATTGCTCTTGAAAATCGCATAACTCGGTCTACGTGTTGATATGCTTAGCTACCAAACAAATGTTCATGCTAGCTTGATACTATCGACTATTATTTTATACAGGTTATAGATACGAGGTTGTATGGGGCCCAATATAATAGCAATAGTTCGTTCCAACTAGGGCATCAAATTGATTAACTGATATTCGATTAATCGAACAATTTGTGTCAAACATTTGCTTGAGTTATGTAAAACGACTAACTTTGAACAAATTGATCAAATAAATTATTCCGATTAATCGAATAAATCGAGAAAATAGTAATTTAATATAGGTGCCCTGAAGTTTATAAACGAGCAGGTTACACAACATCTATACTTATTTACCACTTAAGTAAGGACCACAACATAAGTATTAAAGAGCATGTGTTACAGAAAACATCAATACACCTAGCTGGGAATGGAAATTTCAATACTGGGTGTACTGATATACCACAATGTACATGTGGAAAAGAACAATCAGCAAAACATGGGAGAGTCCATTACATCAGTTATGTCTTTTCTTTGACGAACTGTTGAAATATACCAACAATTCTTCTGTTTTTTCTTAGACAGAAAAGCGTTGAGAAATATATTGTATGATGGTGACGGAAGTTTCTTTGTTGTGTTTGTTCCAAGAGAGATGGGTTTGAGTTTAATTTTAAAATAATTTGGTTCAGAATTATTTTACGACTTTCCATTTTAAAATGAAAAAGCTTTGGCGTTTCCGCATGTAAGGCTACTATTTGGAACTGTATTGAATAATTGCATTTAAAATAAAGTATGAAATGGTGCTAAAAGACAACAAATAATTGAAGGTAATATTCGAAATTGCCGATAACGGTCATATTCGAATCCAGATTACGGTAGTTTTTCCGCAGTTGCACCAAGTAAAAAAATATAAAAATTGTGGTTATTTGTTATCATACTATTGAGCCACCATTGCCAATAATATTAGTTCATAATTATAGTGATAAACTAGTAATACAATGGCAAACTTTACTCTCGATATTGGTTATGAAGAAATTAACTAAAATAGTACTACAATATACAATACATGATTCGATCTTCATGAATGGGCACAAGCCCAATCTACAGTCTGATGTATAGTTATATGTAAACATTTTGTGAGTAAAGGGTTTCATGTCGCTTATTGAATATATTATATTAATTGTTATTGTGGTTTATATTGTTTCATTTGATAACGCATTATTATGCCTGGCTTATTTAATCGGTTAATTCCAAAAGAATCAGTTTACTCGACTAAATTGAGAAATTAAAAAATTACTGTCTTTTTCGAGTAAGTCAGATTTTTCGAGTTACTCGAACAAGGCAAATACCCGATTAATTGGATACCATAGTCCTAATATTGCGTTTGTCCATGTTTGGACCTGCACACTTGTTTTTGGTTCGTCTCGCCTCGCATTGCATTATTTTTGTATTATATTTTTCTATCACAACGGAAATGTTCACTGGGTTCTACCGTGTACAATGACTACCTTAAGGTTAATATTACAAGGTAATTTGATTCAATTCCTATGATAGTATGATGGCTTCCTACCACTGGCATCAATTTCTCATCTCAGTGCTTAGAAGTGCTAGGAAATACAATTTCGAGGGGTAGAGATATCAAGTGTTTGATAAGAATGGATACCAAAAGCGGACGAAGTCATCCTTAAGGTGGGGGGAAACACTTTCATATTACATTTCTAGATATATATGGGATTCAGTATCCTAACTCTAGCTGGGAAGTTTATTAACTTTGCAGTAAATACGTTTACGATAAAGATGACAGACAGTTAATTCAAAATGATTTAAGTGATAAATGTTTATAAATACAACTATATCAAACTGCAAGCAGACATTCGAAGCTTTGTTTAAGTGGAGTGAGACAATATTCTGATATTCTTAAACTTGATACTAGAACGGAAATAGGGTAAGCAATAGAATGTGATTCAAATGAGTTGTAATATCAACATCCGATTTATTGCATTCAACTCCGAAACCGGTTAACGGGTTAACCGAATTCCGGCCGGTTATCCGTATGTCGGTTTCCTAAAAATTTATATTTTAGATGAACCGCTTTCACCGGCTATTTCAAGTCGATTACCCGGCTTTTACACAACTAATATAACAACAATCTAAAGGCTTTTTCATATATCACTATGATCACACAGACACAAAAGACTTAGCCAATGAGTTATATCACCGATACTTTGCTGAAATAAGCTGTCCAATGGCAGAGAAGTCATATCTGCCAACTCCGATGTAAGTTCCTGACCTAATCCCAACACAGGCAATATATTAGCAGAAAAGCATAAAAAAGAGAAGTACAAACGTCTAAAGGTATATATCCTCAAGGATGATTTTGGTTAATTGGTAAGACAAATATATATGAGTACAGATAGGTTGAATGAAATAAATAAATAGGGGGTGGGTGGCGAAAAATTTGGAAGATTGCCAGTTAAAGTCTATAAATTAACAAAATGGTTCGCTTTCAGTTTTTTCTGCACCATTTTGCTTCGAAAATGAACAAGGAGCCGCCACACCGGTTAATGGAGAGCGTACCTTGCATGGTCTGCGATTTTTTGTTCCCAAAAGTTACAGACAGAGTGGGGCTAGGTGCCACACAGGCAACGTTACAATGGATATTGCGCACACTCTGTTCGAAAACCGCACAATCAGCAGAAACTCGAAAGTCCATTGGCCGCTCCATTGAACCCGTTAGACTATTATGCCTGGAGTACCGGGAAATACAGGGTGTAGAGTGTAGCAGATTTATATTTTCAAACTTAAATAAAAAACATAACAATTGACACAAAGTTTCATTAAGAGCATTGAACGAAAGACTGGAAATGCGGATTTTATTTTTTAAAGAGAATGTCATCCACATGACCGTTTACATTCATCGCCTGGCCTCGAGAATTTTGGAAAAAAAATGGTCCAATTATCTCATGCGTGAATACCAAACAATTACCCTGGGGTAATGCAATGGTTTTTGATGATTCAGTCGAGGGTTGCGGGTTCTTGGAGACCAGTAGTGGCAGTTTTGCTTGCTGACGTGGCTGTTTAAGTGAAAATGAGCGTCGTCGCTCCAAAAACTGGGATTTACAGTGCGACAACGCTCCAACATCGTTTCGCAAAAATTTTTGCGTAAATCAAAGTCACTTTCTTTCAGTTCTTCAACGATTGGAATTTTAAAAGGATGGAACTTCAGATACTTTTTTAAAATTTCATGAATAGTCGCTCTTGGAAGTCCCAGTGAGGCTGCTCTTTTCCGTATTGAAAGTCATGGATTTCAGGTAAACTGCTTTCAACCAGTTCAATGTTTTCGGGAGTCCTTGAAGATCGACTGGGCCCTGGCCGTGGGACATTCATTACGAACGAATTAAATTTACACTCGGGCTATCACTTATTCGCCGAATACCGAACTTTGAACAAAATTGTCGACGAGCAATTACGTAAGAATCATTATTAATAAAAAAATGTCTCCACAACGAACGCACGATGCTCACTCGACCACTGCGACATCGTGACTGACAAATCCGCACAATCGATAATACCAACGGTGCCATCCTCCCTCGCACCGTTTATTACTTTCTGAAATAATCGTATTTAAAAATATAAATTTGCCACCAGACACCCTGTATAAGAGTTACGCAGGCAATTCCGAGTCCTTTGAGGCCTTAAACCACGAAATAGAGACAACCGAGAGTAGCAATCGAAAACGCACAGAAAAATTGTGTACTTATAGATAGAATGAGGTACTGCAAAGCAAGTCATGGAAGCCATTTTATCGGTGTTGTGTTCATTCATAAATGCCAATAATAGGCCTTACATAATTTTATAAAAATGTCAATTGGTATATTTTTAAAGCTAACTTCAATTCCAAATTTTACATGGCTCAACCTTTAATTTCCCATTACTCCTCATGAAGGCATAGGCTTACACACTCGGATTAGAACCTGCAGTTTCACACCGATGCATTTTCCTGGATATGTCCTCGATAGTCGATTTCAAAACTAAAAGAGCCTAATCAAAAAAGAATGTAAGAATATGTATTATATTTTCCCGAAAACTTCCATAATTACAGAGAGGTACATCTTTTATTAAAATTTTTTGTTTTTTTAAGAAAAGGTACTGCTCGAATTCTCTCAGCTTACCGTTGACTCTCTTATTTAACGCTTCTTTGAAGTTTGGTCATTTTCCTGCACAGTGGAAGAGCTCTTATTTAATCCCTCTCCACAAATCTTGTAGTTTAGTAAATATTCCAAATTATAGGGGAGTTGCAAAACGGAGTGCCATTCCTAAGCTTTTTGAGAAGTTAGTCACAGAGGTAATTTCTCATCATGTTTCCTCTATTTTAGATGCATCTCAACATGACTTTCGGAAGGGTCATTCCATCGTGACTAAGTTGCTTCAGTTTTCCTCGTCTATTATTGACGGCTTTATTAATGGCGATGAAACTAATGGGATTTTTACCGATTTTGATAAAGATAACCACAGTATGTTATTATATAAACTCGGAGCAATGGGGTTTAATTATAGAATACTGAATTCGATTAGTTCTTACTTAATGAACCGGGAACAGATGGTATCATTTGGCCGATCATTCTCAAGATCTATTTTTGTGTCACCTGGGGTGCTTCAGGGCACTCATCTTGGCCCGTTTCTATTCCTGTTATTCATTAATGACTTACGCGTCTCCATAATGCACTCTAAATTGGTAATGTACGCTGATGACGTGAAGATCTATTTTTCTTAAAAGATCCTTGTCAATATACTTTACTTCAGAGGGATTTGTCTACTTTCCACATGTGGTGCGAAGCCAATTTGATAAAACTTAATTTTGCGAAATGTAAGCATTTGCTGTTCTCTACGTCATCATTGTTTTCGGCAAAATACATTTTAGGTGGCAATGTTCTTGAATCGGTGGATTCATTTGTTGATCTTGGTGTTCTCTTGGACAGAAAATTGAATTTAAACTCCTACATAATTACGATGATAAACAAGGCTTATGGCGTTCTGAACATTATTAAACGTTGGGCAAATGAATTTTCAGATCCCTGCGTTACGAAAAATCTTTTTACCTCTCTAGTCCGCCCTATTCTCGAATATGGATCTGTTGTTTGGGACCCTCAGTACAATTTGTATGTTAATATGATTGAATCGGTCCAACACAATTTCTCATTTTTTGTCTGAGAAACCATCAATGGAACCCGAAACATAATCTTCCTTCGTATAGCGGTAGACTAGCATTGATCATATTCCCGACTCTTAGTAGTAGACGTACCATGATAAACTCTATGACAGTTTTGAAGATAATTGATGGATGTATATGTTCTGAATTTATTTTTGTTTCATGCCTGTTTAACACCAATGGCTTTTCGACATGATAAAAAAGAGTTGTGCACGAAAGTGTTCCAATGTTAATGTTTGGTATTCTTCAAACTTATGTATAATGGAATTCTGATTAATATGATGAGTGTTTCTAGATATATATTTTTGATGAATTCACCCGAAACATACCAAAAACGTCTGCTCTTGAAGATCTTGGCAAGATGAGAAATATCTATACAGACAGTCCTGGTATCACTGGAACATTTTTTGTGCTCTACTTTTTTGAAAATAATATAAAGCTAATAAATA
The DNA here is from genome assembly GCA_963931995.1 of Phaonia tiefii. Taxonomy (NCBI): domain Eukaryota; kingdom Metazoa; phylum Arthropoda; class Insecta; order Diptera; family Muscidae; genus Phaonia; species Phaonia tiefii. The sequence goes on from OZ008368.1 coordinate 199,668,853, forward strand.
AGCTTTATATTAACAAGGTCTTGAGCTTGAAACTTCAAAACTCATTCAGCATGGTCGAGGAGTATGCCCTTGACTGGCATTTAAAAATAATCGCTAAGTGTGAGCCTATTCTATTTCGGCCACCAGTAGGAAAATGTAATAACGACATAAAAAGGAATTGGAAACACTTCGGAATCAAATCAAACCTATACAAGTAATTTTTTATTTTGTTTCAAACGAGCCACCCTAAGTCACCTTTCTTAGCCCAGTGACGGGTTTTCTAGAATATTTCCCAATACCAATACTTTGAAACGAGTCACTCTAATTTTTACTGTCATAAAATATTTTTGAATTTGCGGCACTCTAATTTCCAATTTTCGAATCTAAGGACAGCGTTGTACCTAATATTTTCCAATATGAGGCACTTTAATTTGCAATTTTGGGGCCTTAGAACAGCGTTGTCCAAAATATTCCTCAATCAATACGAGGGACTCCAAATTGAAACACCGGTGATATAATAAAAACTCCAAAAAATCTCAAAAAAATTCTCTATGTTCATTTGAAACTTTTATCTCTATTGCAATTCTTTTCACCAGGATTTCTTCACTTTCCCCTGGGAGACTAGACTCCACAAATATAGTATGTTCTTCAGTAACATTGAAAATAACTTTTCCTTTCTTAAAACGAGTCACCCTCTGCTCTTCCAAATAATAAGCCAAATAAGCCACCAAACGAGACACTTTAGCTTGGAACCATACCGATTCGAAAAATTTCCAGAAAGACTGAAATCACAGAAAAGTGTTGCTCGGCTTTTATTCCGAATCTAATTTTATCATGCAGTCAATTATTGCCACGAAATGTTTCCGCCAAATTTTCTTATTCTTCCTTCTGAAGAGTGAAACACAAATTGTCCTTGATATTTTACTATTATCTTATTGATGTATCAATCTTTGCTCTAGTTTCAGTTGCCCAACGGTGTATATAAGTATATGTATTTAGGCTGCACTTTGTCGTGCCCTAGTGACCGTTATTGCCTAACCTCAACTTTTTCAATGTTACATGCAATGGCCTCATCACTGAGACACGAAATTATCTTTTATGAGGCACTATATACACAAGTACGATTATGAAATACGTGCCTCTATATTCCTTGCTTGTGGCTTGTTCTTTTTTGGGCGAAGGACCAAAGTTTGTGTCGCTAGAGGCTTTCCACTTGTTGCTGGCTGTCTCTGGTCGGGAACTTACTCGACCGGCTGGCTGTGGAATTCCTTATCGGGAACAAACACTTCCGGGGATACAAGAAAGTTTAAATAGAGCCTGATACTAATGACAGCTAAATTATGTTATATGTAGGTTGCATCGAACGAAAATACGCATTCTCATTTATTCCTGTAACAGCAACTCGAACTCGATGAAATGTCCTACTACCTCGTCCTTATCGAGAGAACATAAAGGGAGGTATATAGACTAGGGTGGGCTGATTGTAAGGACAAAAAATTTTTCGATATTGTACCATCAATTTTTCGATAGCTCTTGGCATGAAGAAAAAAAGTTCCACTACAGCATATCAAAAAACTCATTTTCAAGGCTCCCAAATTTAAATTTTTTGACTTTTTCTCAGCTTTTATTTTTGAGTTTTTTTTAGTAGGTAACACGGTGCGACAGTCCAAAATACCTGGGAAGTGATATTATTTTTCCTGTAGGTTCTGTCGAGTGAAACAAGAATCTGCTTGTGAAATTTCCCAAACACCCCCAAAATCTTGAAAACCGGTTAAAAAACTTATAAGCAAAAAACTTCTCACCGGATTTAAAAAGAAGAAACTTTGGCCTGTAAAACGATATATACATTATTTAAGAGTTATTGAAGTTTTTATTAAAGCAACCAATAAATCGGCCAAAACAAAAACGTTAGTAAAGGGGATTTCATGCGTCAGATGAGGCAATCCCTTAGAAATGTGAAGAATATATACCCTAAAAATAATTCAGTTGACCAATTTGTTCTCGTATAATTAAGGTTTTAATTTTGGTCGATTCGGTCATTCGTTCAAATTCGTGTTATGAAAGCAGACAGTAAAAGTTTAATTCAAATTTATATTAAACTCATTTATATTTAAAAATTTTATTTAAATTTGAGAAAGATTTACAAGTACGCCAATATTATTGAGTGTAATTAAATTTTGAAAAATAAATCAAAAATATTTAGAACAGCTCACTTAATTCGTATTCAAGTTATAAAATGAATTCGCAATTAAAAAAATTCTTTGCAAATCTTATCTAAAACGTATTTTCGCTTAAAAGTAATATGTGTAAAAAAAATTTCATCAAAAATTTATAATGTACATGCATTAGCAGATAAGACGTGCTCACTACGGATTTTCGCTATGACGGAATTAACATTTCATAGGTTTGAAAATTTTACGAACAATTGTCTGACAGTCAGCGTCATTCTGTAGAATCTCTTCAGAAGAGGATTAGAAAAAAGTCAAAGTCTGAGCTTGGCTTTAAGCAAATTGCCTAAGGGCCTCACAAAACTAGATTTTTGCGAAATTATTCTAGTCACATTTTGAATGTATGACTAAATAATTTGTTCTTTCAGTAGTCATATATAATTAAATTTTTTTTCAAACCAATACAAATTATGGCTGTCACTAACTAAAGTATTAAACAATTGTATCGGTTTGTGATTTTCAACATATTTCGCGGGACACATTTTCACACCGAAATGTCGCATACGAATGAACAAATGGAATGAAGTGAAAGCGTACGATATCGACATGTTGTTGTCATTGGGCCGAAATCAGCATACAAAAATATGACTTTATGCGGTTGAAAAATGTGGTTTTATTGATTTTACATATAATTTGTAGTTTCGTTTGATGGCTTTGTGATGATTTCCAAGCTGTTTGTTATATGCAAATGAAAGTTAACAAACTATTAAATGTTACGCCTAAAAGTAGTAATTTAAATAAAACCAAATAAATTTAGTTCTCTAATGCTTTAAAGCTTTTAAGTTTTCTTAAAAAAAAAGACGAAGCAAGAAGTTGTTCGCCACTTTTTGGCAAAGTTCATCTATTTTGGCCTACGTTTGCAATATGAAATCATTATTCTAATATGTTGTGCTTAATATTTAACTTTTGGCAAAAACTGCGGAGCCTTCTAATCGCGACATCAGACTCAACATTGTTTTATAATTGGAGAAAAATGGTTTCTCCAAACACTTACAGAACAGTTCGTTTGAGACAGCCGAATTGCCGACTTAGAAGTTGCCACAACTGATTATAGGGGGTGCCCCATGCGATATTTTTTTAAATGAGTTTGTCCCAACTTAGTCATTCGGTCTACCATATTTTTAAGTGACAATGCATATAGCAATTATTAATGTCGTATTTATTAATTAAACTTCTTTAAATTTGTAAAACTAACTATTGTGAAAATATTCATAAATACCAAAACTTTTAATTTAATGCAATTATTCGTTTACCTGGGGACATGCGCAATTGCATGTCGTCATTATCTGCTAAAAAATCTATAAGCAAAATATAGAGAAACATTTTCGACCTTGGGCCAATGCAACTATAAACTATCCAATAGATCCAATTCACTTAATTGTGACATTCCGAATTGACAACATATTGTCCGATGTGACGGAAATTGCTAGTTTTTGTACCAAGAAGCGGTTTTTTCAATTCAACTCAAATCGTTTCAAAAATTGAAACTTAGAAATGAATGCAAATAATTTTTTTCCGGTACTCCTCTTGAGAGCACATACATAGATTCAATAAATCATTTTCATCTCACACGGTTCACCGCTGTTGTTTTTGCTTCTACCAATGTTAGATTGTTCGGTCTTAGTTCATAGACAATTGTGCGTCTTCAGGTGTTTCGTGGTCGACCAAGATTTCTTGAGCCTTGCGGAATCCACTCAGGCGCCATCCTTGTGATACTGTCGGAATATTTTCGGATGGTATGTCCGATCCACATCCATTCCCTATTCTTTATCTGCTTTTGTATGGTCATCTTCATGTTCCATAGCTCTGCGTTACTTATCGATGCCTTAAAATGAAAAGGACGTATCTTGATTTTTATCGAAATCGTTTTTTGTGCATATTCTGGAAGAGGAATCTCAAATACACATTTCGTACAAACAATATTTTTTAACGTTAATAAATAATGAACTTCTTTTTTTTACTAAAAAACAGATTTTGAAATAAATATTGTGCAAATCGCTCCGATTTTGTTGAGTTTTCTCCTTGCCCTGTAAAGTAGCAAAAAATTGAGATACGTCTTTTGTATATTAAGACATCATTATGGTGGTCAGTATATTTTACATATGATTCTGAGGCACTTGTTGATGAATACCTGAAGCACCTTGAGTGATGTTATGTGATCCAAATCAGGTTTCACTACCGTACAACAGAGTTGATTTAACATATGAATTGAATATTCTGAGCTTACTTCGCTTGGATATGTGTGAGCTTCTCCATTCTGACTGCAGTCTCCCGAATGTCGCCCTGGACTCAATGAGCTTGTTGATTACGTCAGTACCTGCGCCGCCATTTGTAGAAATTATATCGTAATTCCTTGATAGAAAACGATATCTACATTCTCGACTGGTTGACCTTGTAGCATGATGTTTTTGTGCTAGTATTGAACAGTCTCATGGCTTTAGTTTTCTCGATATTTATCTCAAGTCCAACAGTGCGAGCCAATCATCTTTCCAAGTTTTCCAGTTTTGACTGCATATTGAAGATCTTATGCGAGAGTACACAAATATGATCCACATAATCCCGATCCTCGAGTTGGCGTCAGAGACTCCATATTATTCCTCTTCTCTTTCAACAGACTTTACTCATTATGTCATCCAGCACGACGCACAGTGGGATTTCTTCATGCAAGCCGCGGCAAAAATTAGAAGGAATCGAGCTAGGGCTTTGAAATTTCGCACACGTCTCTCATATTGCTAAATTAGAACAAAAAACAAGTTTTTGTTCAAATCCGCCCACAACCACGCCTACCTCCCATATAACGTAAAATAAAAAATCGTTGTATTTTCCTCATTTTCATATCTATGTCAATAAAAATTACTGCCAGTGCTTGCATTTGAGGCCTCAATTTGGCTAAAAATTTAAGTGCCACGCCCAACGCCCATATACAAATTTTCTTTTTTCAAAATTTACGAAAACACAGACGTTTCTATTATCAACAGCATTAAAACACATCTGCCTAAAAGTATACACCATTTTAAATGGTGTTTCATCCATTTTTGTAATGAAATTTCGTGGCACTTTTTTTATAAAATTTATAACTTTGTTCAACAGTATAAAATATTAGGGGAATTTTATTTATGAAAGCAAAAGAATACACTCCCACCTTTCACATTTTAGCAACCAGACCACAACGATCGATAACGACCACCTTTTTTTAGTCCAAGAAAAACTAAAAACACTTAGTTTTTTGAGTGTCATCATAAAAGCATGAATATATTTTAATCTGTTATCGTTATTCAATTATTTTTTCTTAAAACTTAATGTAAAAGTACCATATTTTTCAAATATATATATTCCAACTCGATACGACAAAAAGAAGTTATGTTTCCAGCCCATTGAAATGCATGAAAATCTGAGGCAGGTTACTGCAGAGTTTCATTTTGTTGACTTTGCCGCTTTTTTTTGTACAAAAACAAAATTTGTTGAAAAAAACTAATGATTTATTTCTCTTAATTAAACAATTCTCTACAAAACTGCATCATTGCATTTTTGATATTTGACACTCGAAAAAGGGTATTTTTGCCGGCAAAATCCCTCTGTGCGACGGTGAATAGATGAGGTAATAGTGGGCATCTTAGTTTTGCTCCAGCATTGGTGTGAAATCGTTGAAGAACTGAGAGTTCTGCATCTTTGTACAAAGCTTTAATTATTGGAATTATTTTACACCTTTTCTTCTAAATGCTTTCCATAATGCTTTCCAGTAGATACAGACAGTAAGCCATTCTAGAGATTGTTCTATAATGATGCGAAGCAGTTTCTATTTGGCCGGAATCCTGCTTGTTCGTCTCGCAATACGTTCTCTATGTTGCTTTGAAGCCTTCTCTGTATTGTGACTGCGAGTGTCTTGTATATGGCGTAAAACAGAGTATTTGCTCTCCAGTTATTGCAATCTTTCAAGCTACCACTTTTTGGTCACATTACAATGATGCTTTTTTTCTAAGTTGGAGGCAGAGTCCGCGTGATTTAATGTGGTTCTCGACGTGAAGTCCTTAACCACAGGTGAGCACCGCCCCACCAAGAACATGTTTGATACGACTGTTAGCGCCGCCCGTGAGATATCCGTGCTACCCCGCATAGAGGGGCAGCCAAGAGATCAGGAATAGGAAGTCTTACACCATTGGTATACACTATTACGTGGGAGAACAAACGTCCCGTATTCGCATATCCGCCAGCGCGACCTCTTTCTGCCGTCCACGAGCTACCAATTGAGCAAACTCTCTGTACATGAGCTACTCCTCCTTGGTAAAGAGTGAGGTACTATCCAAACCTCTTCCGTGATAAGGGCCACGGATCCCATATTTCGAGGATATGCACCTGCCTAGCATACTTCGTTACAAGTAACTGATATACAAGGCAACTACATAGCCTCTACCAGCGATTTTGGTGGCAACCACAGCCAGCACGATCTCCCACAAGGGGGCCAACCCACCCGTGCTACCAGATAGGCATACTCTCTGGTCCGAGTTTCGCAGTGAAGCTGCTCCCAATTTTTACTTTATCCAAGTTGGAGGCAGTCTTCATCGTCCCATACTGATGGGATATGAGGCCGCAGGGATATGAGTTCAGTCAGCTATGGTTTCGATGCCCGTAGAATTTTCGCTGGTAATCCATCATCCCCTGTTGCTCTATTATTTTTCAATTTCCCAATCGCCGCTTTTATCTCATTCAGGTTAGGTAGGTTGCTCGATTTTTGTAAGTTATTTTCTGCTGGCTGTTCTGATCTACTTTGCTGTTCTCGGTAGCGTGTACTTCTGTATTTTTTTTTCGAGCTTGCTATTTGTTAATGTCGATTTCTAGGGCGTATTCTGCTAACTTTTTATAAAATAATTTCCAGTGGCGTACCAAGATTACTTCGTGGTAAGTTTCAAATCACGATATCCACTCGAAACCCTCAAATACTTCTGCCTCGTATGTCATTCTCTATATTTGAACGATCATTTGTTGTTCGTGCAGCAAGAATTTGGAATCAGCTTCCTATTCGCCTGCGAAATTTTTCATACTCCAATGTTTCTTTCAAACGTAAATATTTGGCGTATGTCCAGCCTCTGTCATAAATTGGAATGCATCTATACTTTGCATTTGTATACCTATGTAGCATTCATACTATACTTAATTTCGATGTTGTTGACATAATTGTCACCATGGGTTCTGTATTTACAATCTTTTTTCTCCTTGTTTTTTTTTTTTTGGCTGGGGAGCCGTTACATTGTTACATATATTATTTTTTGATATTGCTTCCTTTATTTGCAAACTATATTTTGTGCTGCTTACAATTTTTAAGTTGAAAATCCTAATTTATAAGAATTTATGGACATTTTTGTATGTCATATTTAATATAGCTTAATTGGCCTGTAAGGTTTTTATATTACTAATAAAAATGAAATGAAATGAAATGAAAATGAAATGTATGCAATACTTGAATCACCATATCCACGTATGCAGGGTCGACAATCCGAACTTCAAATTCATTTCATCGACATCCTTCTCCACTATTGCGTCGATCGCATTGAAGTCTTTGCTGGGTAGATTTCCTTGATGATACTGCGTTGAAAACTTTAGCATATATCATAGTGAATGCCAACTTGTATACAACGGCGATTTGTTATCCATCTGATACACTCTCGAATTGACGAAGCGCCTTTATTTGTTCTTCGACAATTTTAACTTCATTCAGTGTTGCCACTGCGCCTTCGCGCAGAAACTATAGTCTAAACGACCTATGGTTCATCCAAACGATGATTTCTTCCTACGATTGTTGATCAACACACACGAGTTGTAATAGCAAACTTGAAGTGAAGAAAACATGCGCATCTGATTTGCTTTCGTCAGTGGACATCTGCTTATATTCAGTATGGCCAGAGCTTCCATCACGACCTCATTTGCAAACTAAGTGCATACGTACATTTTCTTGAGTCGATTTTTAAATGACCTAATTTTGGATGAGTAAATGAACTGCATGATTCAAAAATGCCTTATTTTGGACTACTGCACTAGTCTCTGTAATGCTTGTGTCGTTATTCTTTATCTTCAGATAAAGAGGTTTCATCAGATAAGCTTTTCAATACTCAGAAGCTCTTGACAGACTCGTCATTGTTACGTCCTTAATAACTTTCGAAGCGTCTAATTGTACCGAAGAGCGAAGGCTCATTTGAGTACCGTAGCCAACACGTCCGAGGTGAACTATGTAGGAATATCTTCGGAATTTCTTCATTTCTACTTTTCACAGGACGATGTAAACTCATGGAAGGGACAGCCACCTTTACTAACTGGGCTTGCTTGCATGTACGACAAAATGTATCTGCGCGTTAAGCGTTTATTCTTTATATTGACCTTTATTCTTGAAAAGAAAGTATATTTTTCTGCGAGTTCCCTGCCACCTGGTTCGCATTTGATAGAAAAGGTTGGTCTCGAGTCCTCGGGATGAATTAAATCTTATAACATTTCATTCATATTTAAGAAATTTTTCTATCATTTAATATTAATATAATTTATAATACATAATATACAATAATAATAACATATTTCTTTAATCCTATTGTTAATCCGTTAGTCCTACTGTATGGGTGAGGTAGCAGTTGCTCAATGATGCCGCGTGAGCGGGCAAGATTACCGCCTACCGCACGATGCAAAACAGAATCATAATTGAAAATTTTTGTAAAGCAGCTAATTGAACAGCTAAATTTTGTAAATTTCGTAAGGCTATAAATTATACTAAAGGCCTCGACGCGAAATGTCGCAAAATATATATCTTTTCAAATAGTTGAAAATATAAATTTTAAAAATTTTAAAATTCTACATTTTAATAATTTACGAATTAACTTTGAACTAAATCAATGTAAAATTATTTTCTACATACCTCTAGAAGTCGTAACCACGTCTCAGAATTAAAATTGAACACTTCACTTGAAAATTATAGATTTTAGAACTCCCCGTACTTTTTATTTGTTCAGCGCGCGACTCAAACTCTCTTCGCGAAGGCTAACTTCTAACTGATGCAGCGACGAAGGATAGGGTGCAATAGAACTCACCCATTTGCAATAGAACTCACCCATTAGTCCTCTACCTGACTGGGGGGAAAATTTATTATTTGGGGTTTTAGCCACATATTTGGGCTTTTCGTCCACTGTGCGTCGGGTGTATCCATCTTCGTGCACAAGAATTAGATCTGTATCCATTCACTATATGGAAGGTTTTCTGGAAACATCGCGGTTTATGAACTGGAAAAATCCAATCCGTACCACAATTGAAAACCAGCGACCACTGTGGATGACGTATTTTCGGTGAATGAAGCCACAATAAGATTGATGTTAAGCCCGATAAGAAGTTAATTTCAGCGAAGAACCTCGAGTTTGTTTGAATGGCTAAGACACGCAAACTGAGATCTCTGAAATACAAATTGTCGCATTTGGCCTCCAGAAAATACTAAGCACCGTAATATCCCCACAAACAACATGGTAAAAAAAATTACAACCAAAGCGTAGAATAACCCTAAAACGAAATATGGGGTCTTGAAAACAAGCAAAACTAAATAATCCTTCTCTTTGACCAAAAACAAAAACTTTGTTACTTATTCTTTCATATGAATATTTTTCGAGTACATTCCGACAAATTTCTTGTATTTGAAATTTGAACACCAAAGTAAATAGCTTCACACATTCGTAGCAGTAAAAAGTAGGTAGATTTTGGTAAATGAAGTTCTACTGCAAACATTACAACACTCAAAAATTAAGCAGAGATGGTCAATACATTGCCCATAAAAGATGAGATTTATTACCACCTATTTAGGATAGAGGTTGCCTCACCTTTACGAAATATCAAACTGTTGCATCTGTCGATTTCGATATATATGGTACATCCGACTAAAAGTCAGGAGAGACTAAAGTTCAAATCCGCCTCGTTTCCCCAAAATAGAGAAACGACACCCAAAAGTTTTGGGTTCTTTGCGTGGAAAATCACACTTAAGGTAAACATTGTATAAAATGGAACAATGACTGTTGTTCCTAGGTTCATTCAAACTATAAATCCACGGAATTGGATTTTTGTTTGGCAATGCGCTATTTGTATTCCTAGGTTACTTAAATTTCTTTTATTGGCAAGTCTTATAGATTACATATTTCCTCGACATTCTACAATCCGATACATATAGATGTACTAAGGTGAAGTGTGCATCGTATGAAATGCGTCAAAGTCATAATTACACGATACCCGTCTAATGATAGAGATATTGTTCCATCGATACGGTTTCCCCCTAACTCGCCCTGCACTTGTTGAAGTCAGTCCGTTCAGTTCGATGTAGATGCGCCATCAAAGTGTAGTTTACGGTTAGAAAATGCATGAATCGTCAAGCTAGAGTTTGTCAGCTTCATTTACCCTCGTGCCATGTTCCCATGCGGGTCACACCACAGGATATTCCCATAGCCAATTGCAGCTTAATCTTGCTGGCTGCTATTTCAGCCTATCTTCTATGGATAGGTTTGCATTGAACAGATTTGCTGGCTGGGTCCCATTATCGAAATGCAGTAGTACATAGACAGTCAGTGGTAGATAAGTTCATTATATATTGCTTGCGATTTCGCACATTCTAACGATAACATCTGCTTGGATATTATTGAAAATGTTTACACCAGTATGCCCACTATCGTTATTAAGCTATTTTACACAATCCTAGTAGGGTGGTGGGTGGTTAAAATTAAAAAAACAATATGATTTAATGAAGGCAGAAACCAACAGAAATCAATATGAATTATTCATACCGTCACCCTTAGTCATCCATTAAGTTCAATTTTAATTTAAAATGGTTGATAAAACGTTCAGAAAGATTTAAGTGATGTTCTTTGACGAATGTTATTCTCACGCTTGAGTAAAATCCATACACCGGTTTCGATCAAAAGTTGTACTCAAGTATCCAAATTCTAATACATTTTGTTTATTTCAAAGCCACGGTAGCCACGGGTTCGAAATTTCCTTAAAAATATTCAATTCAAGTAATAAATTCCTAAAATTTAGTAAATACGTGCAATATATATATTTTCTCATAGTTCCTAGGAGGTGCATAGTGCCGCACTATGTGTCAGATTGCAAAAAAAATTTGTCATAATATTAGAACTTCTAAACTATTAGTTGGACGCTTAATAATGTCCTAGAAACGTATAATGGAGGAGTTAGGCATTTAGGATATTATATTTGGAGACACCCTGTTATTATGCAGACTTTGATACAGGATGTCAAAGAGGACCACTTTTATAACAGAGACAAATAAAAAATTCGATTAACTATGTGATTTATCTCTTACCATTCAAAAGATATTTACAGTCAAAAATAAAAAAAAAAACAATTTTTGTCCCAATTTTTTTAGTTTTTTGCTTAGAGTTCACATATTCTTAATCAAATTTTAATTTGGAAACCAGCATCGTATTACAAATACTTCAGAAAAAAAGTAGAAATAGTTTTTGAATTAGCTCAATTCGTTTGTAAGTAACCGGTTCTCAAAGCAAAAATTTTTTTTAACCTCAAAAAAATTACAAAATTTTGCTGAAAAGTTTCCATTAATCTTTTACTGTTATTTTTAAATTTTATTAAAAAACAAGTATAGTTTTTTAAATTTATTTACAGTTACAGTCATTCCTTTTATGCCATCGAGAATTGAATTATATATCCACTCTTTTCTGTCAATGAATTTTCCAAAAGTTCTATGGTCGCTTGTAAAATATTCTGTTGTTATAAGAAAGATCTCTTTCTTCGAAAGTCGAGATAGTGCAAGAGGTAGATCTGATGCACCTGCAATGTATTTATGTATGTATGTATTGATTTATTTACGCATTCATTTATATATATGTATATATATTTTAATAATATTTACAATGCTTCTAGGCATCGAATAATATTAAAATTGTAGAATTACTTTCCTTCCATAATTGTAAAAGTTATAACAACTTTAATCGGCTTTATTTTCAATGATTTCGAAAATTTTGTCACCCTATATTGCACAAAAACTTTAAAAAACGAACCCACATGGTTCACTTTGGGTGCGTCCCAACTCACTAAAAACAAATTTATAATTACAAAAAGCAGTTCAAGTGGTACACATATGTACCATCCGTTGCAAAAGGGTTAAAACATTGCTCAACTTTGTAGAAAACTTTTAAGTAATCATTTTTGTGGAACGCATTAACCCTCTAACTGCCTCGCATATTGGTAATTTTTGCACATATTGTAACAAATCTTAAAAACCACACCTAAAACGGGGCAAGCGGGGATGAAAAGTTCTACACAAATGTTGACGATGACATTTTAATGTATGTGTCAGAACATACCGAACCACAAAACTTAATACAAACGCCAAAAAAACAGGGTTAATTTTTCAATAACTTTCGTTTTGCAATTGTGACTTAAAACATGGCTCAAAAGCGGAGTAGCAACTAGTAGCAGAATTTAAGGTTAAATTTTAATAATAATACTATATGCTTGCGAACACAGTGCAAATGAAGGAGATATATCATATTATTCGTAACTAATCGAAATTTTTTAAGCAAATTTTAAAATTTCTTGGAACAGGGCGACTGCCCTGCGGATTGCAATCGAGATTCCAGCGTGCAATATCATCTTCCGGCTTCCTTAGGATATGACAGATCCACATCCACTTGCGGCGTCTTATTTGCAAGGCTATTGGTTCCTGGTGTTTGGGTGACCATAATGCTACGTTGGTTGGCTCCGTCCCATGTCTCGCGGGCGTAAAGAATCACAGATTTTATGCTACCAATAAAAATCTAATTTTTGTCTGTGTTTTTTGTGATAAATTTGGGCCTCCATATCTTCTCAAGAGGGCTCAATGCTGCACGCCCTAATTCGGGTTACTATGTGGCCCCCACGTAATGCCTCTGTTATCTGGAGATACACGGATCATTAGGGCGTCAAGTACGATTTTGAAATGCAGTTGTGATCGGACACATCCTTGACGCACACCTATCTTCACTGGCATTCGGCCACTTATTTGTTGGTCGTGCACTATGCGGCAGGTTGCACCGTCTTATAAGCTGACGAATGATTCTGCTCGAGACTCCTTTGTATTCTAGTGATTTTAAGATTACATAGTGGTTCATAGTGTTCAACGCTTTCTCAAAATCTATGAAGTAAATACGGAGAGGTGTGCACCTTTCGACGGATTGCTCCAGCATTATGCGCAATGTGTTGACATGGTCGATACAGTATCGAAGCCCTCAAAAGCCAGACTAGGTGACATATGATCTGATAGTCGTTTATTGATGATGTGCGCGACTGTTTTATTCACCATGCTCAATAACGTGATTCCTCTCCAATTCTTGATTCGTGAGTTCAGAGAACAGTGTTTCGCATATTGATTTTAAATTCGTGGTTTTATAAATTTCTTATTTGCATATGTATTTAAACAAAACATAACAATGCTACAATACAAGGTCTAAATAAAAGTTTCACGCAGAACACAGAGTGGATAATAGAAAATAGTATTTTAATACGAGTATAATATTGAACTGAATATTTTTGTCCCTAAAAAAATTGCGTAATATTTTTGGAATAATTTGAATTTTTTAGAATTTGACTTTAATGACCGATTTTTTTAGTTTTAGTTAATGGCGAGTTTTGTTGGAATAATAGACAATTCAGTTAAGCAGACTCACTGGCATGACTAGTTTGAACTCCTTGACAAGTTCATCACCAGATGCCTAAGTACTGTGCCTGAACTGATACCATCGGTTGAACATCAATCGTGTATGCACAAACTGAATTATGTAATTTACATATGCAAATTAGTATCGATCGAAGATCCCTAAGTATCAACACACATTGCCACCCATACAATATTCAATAGCCTATTCCGAAATTGAAAAAAATTGAAACCCTTTAAATGTTCACAAGCCAGGATGGTCGGCCAAAGTCTAGTAAAACTACACAATATATAAGATTTTATAATTTTTACTAACATGTGGGTTTTATTATCAATAAATTCTTTTAAAGATTACTAAATTAACGGAAAACAAATGTAGCAAATAAACCGAGATTGTTTCTGATGCTATTAATGATTTAATAGAGCAACATTTTAGCCCCGTGATTTGATTAGGGAGTAAAAAGCGCCGCTGTTGTACATTTAAAGCAGCATTTCTAGAAAACAAAATGTATCCCTCTCGTTGGACTGTAATTTGCTATTTGATTTAATTTGCTAGGACCCCTTTCACACTCGGCAAGTTACTTGCGCAAGTCAGTTTTTCAACTTTCCGAGTACAAGCAAGTCTGTACTCAAAATGTATTCCCCTATCCCGACCTTACCTCTGTCATCAACAAACCAAGACTTGGGCAAGAGACTTGCGCAAGTAACTTGCCGAGTGTGAAAGGGGTCAATTTTAAAGAAAAAAATTGTGTTTTTTACGCATTATGCCCCGCTTTTTGATGATAACCAGTTGTCAGTTTATTCATAAACAACCAGAAGAAAATACCCTTAATTAAGCAAGATGTAGATTTTTTCCAATAAACGCAAGCTTTATCGCTATAAAATTGGCGTGCCACAAGTTTGGACACATTGGCCCATAAACACACATTCATAGTTTATATCCAAATAAACCCGTTTATGAACCAAAAACGGATTTCATTGTTAAAATAAATTCCCAACAATATTAAACAAGATAAAAACGATGATTTATTTGATGTCACATATTCCCCTTTGCTGTTATGTGTCAAGTTTTCACAAAAATCCACAAAACAAAAGCCAAAGAAATGCAACATGATTGCTAAGAATTTGTTGCATTCGGAAACAATAAATGTAATGTTTTGCTGCAACAAAGCAGCAACAGTGGTACATACCACAACCAGAAATATGCAGAAGCAACGTCCGCAGCAACATTACAAAGATGCATATTATTCACGCTCTGTATGTGCACAACCAGTTTATATAGTCCAGCGTATGAACAGCATCATCGGGATTTGTGTGTGTCTGTTTTGAGTGTTACAATTTGTAAGAACTTTTATCTGATTGCAAGTCGTTTTTTTGCAGTGTCATAATTATAAAGTTTAAATATGATATTTCGAGAAAATTACATGGAAATGGGGGGAAACAGTCATAGACATTTTTTATATGAAACTTTTATATTTTTGTTGTATTTTGTTCCAATACTACCAGTGCAGATAATAATAGCCCATAGTAGATTTGACGGTCCCTACCATAATACTCTATTTAATTATATACCCATATGTGGTTTCTTGTAATGTAGGTCATTCGATTGCCAACTGCCTTATTAAATTTAACAAAAACCACAGTGAGACTTTGGTACAACAAGCATTCAAGAAATATGTCACATTTGTTGTGAATAAACCCGCTTGCAATTGTCAGTACAAAAGTTTCGGGAGTTTTGCTATGAACCTAAATAATAAAATATTAATTGTAATTTAGCAGTAAAATATCGCTCTGGTCGTATTAAGTTGTGATATATTTGGGTTAACCATATATAGTTACTAAACAGCAGTCTAGTCTACCAAACCAAGCAGACAAATGTCAAAATAGCTAACATTTAAAGAGAATACAAAATATATTAATTTCAACTGTAGCGCATTTTTAAAAAATATGAGTCAAGTTTCGATGGATAAATGGTGATTTTATTAGTTTGGATTTTTTAGAATTTGTATAATCTTTAATTATATTACACAAAAAAGGCCATTACCATAGATAGAAATATCCACAAATGTTGTCAAAAAAATAACTTAAGTTCTGTCGGCCTGAATTGTTTGTACCCTCCTCCACGGATCCTATTACACTGTGGAACACAACAAATAACAAGATTCTGACAACGGATACTGGTAGAGGGAGTACATTTTATTTAAAAATTTATAAGAAACATTTATGTGGAATACTTCAACCCTCTATCGCCTCAATATATGGGTCCTTTTTGTTATTTTTTTTCGTAAAGGGTAAAAAACACTCCCAAAACAGTGGGTATAAATGTACCACAGAAATATTCCTCATAAAATTCAACTGTAAGTTTTTTAACATACCAAAGCTCAAACACAACTTGAATACCAAAAATAAGTCAAAACTTAAAAGCCATTTAAGGGTTAATTTTACTTTTTCCCAGTTGGCGCTGAAATGTGCCACAAACCTGCATTCTAGGGGGTTGGTGTGTATTGGAAAAGTATTTAACGAAAAATTTTACTAGAAGTTACCAAACAAAAGAAAGCTGTAGATTAATATCTATAAATAAAAAATAAGAACAAATATTTCAATTTATTCGCACTGCTCTAATACTTTGTCAGCTACACTTTGGTTGATAAGATCCCTCGGCCTGCAACAAAAAACTATGAAGAAGCAAAATCAAAAGAAAACTCAAAATCAGCCAGCCGACTACTAACTCAATTACCTTGCCGAATTGCATTACATGTGGGGCTTTTCCGGACATGGGACTGTCAGTGGAGGTAGAAAGTTTCTGATAGCCATTCACTTGGGAGTGACCAGAAATGATTCCTTCACTGGGCAGGCAAATCAGCTCACCACTTCAATACGGTATGACCTGGGCAATGGCTTTATCGGAAACCTCTGTTAGCTAGCTAGAGTAAGCAGCCTTATTGGTTATTGGAGCACTGATATGTCTCAGGATAAGTAGGTGACTGATGTCAGTGAAGCTCGTCAAGGTATCGAGCATATTCTTTTGTCCTTAGAAGGCGGATGAGCTAAACATATGGGCCAACGGCGGATAGAAACCAAAAGAAGAAAATCCAAGTTCGAGGTATTGCATCCTGGTCAGCGTCTGATCCATAATGGGCGGCTGCAATCAAATATCCTGACAGTAGTTAAAATGCAACAACATGGTGGACTGGGTCTTGCCTCCTGCCACCGTTCATAATTGCAGTGAAAATACGTAACCGAACAATTATACATAAACAACCCCTATTTGTTGACGACCACGACACGATTTACTGATATGCACTTAAAATGTGCATTGATCCGGTGCAAGTATCCAATTGGCAGATGTCTTCGAAAGTTATAAGACTGACATTACCGCTATCCAGGAAATGGGATGGACAGGACATGACTACGCAAGAAAAAAAAACTGCGATATATACTACAGTTGCCATGAAAAAAAACATGAATTTCGTTGCGGATTTGTAGTTGGCAAAAGACTGCGACATCTAGTCTCTAGGTTCAATCGTGTGAGTGAACGTATAGCCACAATCCGCATAACAGCGAAATATTTTTATATTTCCCCAATTTGTTTCCAAGCCCCGATAGAAGAGAAATATGATGATGAAAAAGGCATATTGTATGAACTGCTAGAAGAAACGTATGGCCGCTGCCCTGACCATGACATTAAGATTGTACTAGAAGAGTTTAATTCTAATGCAGGCAGTGAGAATCCGTTTCATCCAACTATTGGCAATTTCAGTCTACATGCTGACTGTTCCGGCAACGGTATGAGACTGACTGCTTTGCCGCGGGAAAACACATGGTCATTACTGGTACAAAATTCCAGCCCAAAGTTATCCATAAGATTACTTGGGTATACCCTTATCAAAGACAAAAGAACCATATTGATCACGTGGTAATTGCTAAGATTGATTCTGATGCTACCTGTTAGCCGCAAAGGTTCGCACAAGAAGAAGTAGGGCGAAAATCGTACGAAACCAGAAACAGAGAAAGCTAGACATCGGAAAGCTGCAATTACCAGAGGTACCCGCAGCGTACTCAGCGAAGCGCAGAACTCACACCCTCCCGATGACGATCCTGAAACGCAGTGGAAACCAATTTCCGGTTCTATGAAAACTGCCGCGAGAGCCGAAGTTGGTTTTGAAAAACCGCTTCGCAACAAACCATGATACGATGAAGAGTGTCTCATTTCAAATGATGGAAAGCAATCTGCAGGTATGGCAATGGTTCAGTCATTTGTAACACGAGCTACGGCTGAGCGGTATAGGGGAAAAAGAAAGGAGGTAAACCGTCTCTTTAGGCGACAGAAGCGCCAGTTGAGAACGCGCCAGAGTCAGATAATTGAGACATACAGGGAAGAAAAACGAAGCTCGAAGATTCTACAAAAAAATAAAAAACGGTATTAATGGATATGGTTCAGTGCTCTCTTCTGTAAAGACAAGGACGGTAACCTCATCGCAGTTGTGCAGAGCATGTTTCTAATATGGAGATATTATTTCTCCGCGCTACTGGTACCTGAGATATCAAATGGCGGTGAGACAATCGCTCACAATTTCGACGACGACGTCAATTGTTCCTCTCCTAACCAAGATGAGGTGAGACCAACTATTGCCCGGCTTAAGATCAACAAAGCCGCAGGATCCGATGGATTACATGCGTGCATAACTCATTAGCAAAATTTTGAGTCTCAGTGTACTATGTTCCATATTTAAAAAAATGTACGCGAGTCTCTGTGTCAACTATCATGGAATAAGTCCTTTATCCATAGCATATAAGGTTCTTTCGAGTATAATGTGCGAAAGACTATAACCAATTATCACTGACCTAATTCGGCCATACCAGTGTAGTTTTAGGCTTGGAAAATCGACAACTATCCAGATTTTGACGCTATGCCAGATCCTGGAGGAGACCTACGGAAAACAGATCGACACCTATCATCTATTTGTCGATTATAAGGCGGCCTGCGACAGCCCGATACATGACAAACTCTACGAAGCAATCTCTGAGCTTGGTATTCCTGCAAAACTCATACACCTTTACAGGATGACCTTGACGAACACCAACTCCGCAGTGATAGTTTGAAGGATCGTACTGAACCTTTCGAAACTAAGCGAGGCCTCAGCTAAGGCGACACCCTATCGTGCGATCTCTTTAACATCTTAATGAAGTTCATTATGCTAAAAAGCTGCAGTCAACTTGAATAAAAGCATCAGCAGATAAAGTCACATGTTTCTCGCGTATGCAGATGATATAGATATCATTGGGTGTCCAATTAGAGAAGTTATTGCGGTGTTTTCGATAATTAAGAAGAAGTCAGCAGAAGTGGGTCTAGCAGTAAATGAGGACAAGACAAAATTAGTGGTTTAAACGAGCAGGGCGTCCACGCGATTAGACCAAAGCATGAACGTTGTTACCACTTATAATTTCAAGGTCGTGGACGAATTTGTATACCTCGGATCTGCCGTAAACGAAAACAACAACTTCAGCCTTGAACTCAAGAGGAGAATTGTGCTTGCAAGTAGATGCTATTATGTGCTAAGCAAGCAGTTTAGAGATAAAGCCCTCTCTCGAGTATCAACAGTCCAGCTGTATCAGACTGCAGAATCCAGTTTCTTATCGCAAGCAGGCGAAACATCTGTTCACCCAGAGAACAAATCGATTGAAAAGAGGTTGTAGCAACCGTAAGTTCTTACTACCGAATTGTGGTTGCCACAAACGAATTGAAGTTATCATGACCGAATTTGGTCGTCACAACTAAAATTCAGTTGCAGCAACCTCGTTTCATTACTAATTCGGTTGTGACAACTGAATCTTGAATTATATTCGTTTTGTCAACTAAATTTTCTAAAATTTCGGTTGGAACAACCGAATTTGGAATTAATTCGGATGCAGCCACCGAAATTGGTACCAAATTCGGTTGGAGTAACCGAATGTGGCATCAATTCAGGAGCAACAACCGAGTTTGGCATCAATTTGGTTGTCGGCACCGAATTGGGTATCAATTTTTTTGTAACTACCGAATTTGGTATCAATTCGGTTGACACTATGACAATACAGAATTTGATACCAATTCGGTTGTAACTATCGAATTTGGTATCAAGTCGGGCGCAATAACCGATTAAATTTTTATGTCGGTTGCAGTGACCGATTTCGGCGTCAATTCGGTTGCTATAACTGAATTACTCATGAATTCTGTATGTACAATTTTTAATTCGGATACCACAACATATTTCTACACATTTAAAATTTGACGTTTAAAGTTATACAAAAACAAATATTATATAAAAACAAGTTAAAGAATGTATAACTGTTCTCGTCACGGTGTTGTTGGTGGTAAGGTAAATAAATATATTGTAATTGTGATTTTTGTGTGTTTTCTTGCATTTTGCAGAGAATGTCCAAGCCGATATGAAGAGTTTTGAAGCTTTCCCGGGTCGGTCGTTTGAGATATGCTGCAATAATCTGTGTAGGAATCGGGTTAGGATCTAAATTAACAGATACAACACGCCAGAATTGGTGCGGTGACCATGATGGCCGGGACTTCAAAAAAGGTCGGTAGTGACATTTAAAATAAAAGTGTTATTCTAAAGATTACCCTATATAAGTACAAATAACTTTATTTTCTCGCTCTCTAATGGTGTGTATAAGAATACTGGATAATAGATCATTAGTTAATAATACAAAATAATCCAAATTTCATTTCGGACACCATCTGAATTCGGTTGTGTTAACCCCTACTAAGGATGTGTGAACCTCCAATGAGGTTGTGACAACCTCTGATTAGGTAGCTGTGGCACATGTTACAATGCTGTGGTCCAAAGGTAATTTAATTTTTCGTTTTCGTTTAGTTTAACGAAAATCAATGCAGTTTGGTATTCCCATGCACTGGCTAGACCCAGATGAACATGACAACACCACTTGCTACGTATGTCAAAATACCGACATATTACAATTGAATAGGTAGTATAGGCGAAAGAGTTGTGTGTATAAATCAGTACCATCAGCTTTGCTCCCACTACCACATTCTGATCAACTTCCAATAACTGAACAACATCCTGGAAGTGCTAGTCAACAACTTGGTGTCACTAAATGGGTTGAAACTGCTGTAGGCAACATCCCCCAATGAAAAATGGCCCAAAAAGGAAAATGAAAAATAGCCCAAATGACAAAACGCCCGAAAAAAAAACCAAATTTGACCAAATTCTGAATACGAAATTTCGCCGAAGAAAAAGGAAAAACGCCCAAATTAAATATGAAAAATTACCCAAATTTCATTGTCTTCTACAACGAAAAAAAAAGTGTTTCATAAGTTGTAATTTAATAATTATAAATTTTTTGACAAAAAAGGAATATAAAAAATTTTTACAAGAAAACTTGTAAAGTATCTTCGACAACACCTTTACAAAATTTGGTTTTGATTTTCAATACGCATTCAAATGTCTGAAAGCCAATAATGCAGTGTTTGGTTCATGCACGAAGTCAGTTTCCTCCGACTCTTCTTTAAATATATCTTGGAATGAGACCATATCACAATGTGCAGCAATTATGAAGTTGTATTTAAACTTTCAACTTGAAATTTGAATAGTTGTTTTGAGGGAAACTTGAAAGGAAAGAATTTGAACTTGAAACTTTGAAGAGTTGTTAGAAGAAGGAATACGAGTACCTACTTCGTGAGGAAGGGATTTGAACTTGAAACTTTGAATAGTTGTTTGAAGAGGATAGCGCTGCAAGCAAAAAATATTTTAAAAAATCGCCCAATTTTTCAAGTGCAATTTCAAAGTCCATCCTTACGAAGTAGGTATTCCTTCTTCTAACAACTCTTCAAAGTATCAAGTTCAAATTCTTTCCTTTCAAGTACAGCCTCCATAGTGTTTTATTCTGCTTACTTTTTCTTCAAAAGAGTAAACATGGATTATTAACAGTTGCAAATGTAATAATTCTTCTTTGCTGTCTTCGATTTAAGTTTATACAATGTTTTTCACATTTCAAGTAAATCCTCTTACTATTTTCTTTTTTACCACTAACAAACTTGTTTTCCAAACTCTCCATTGTAACTTTCTAGTTTTGGTCCGAACTCTTCAACAGTTTCAATAAAACTAAACCATTACTGTTTGTTTTTACAGCTTCTGTACCGAAGCTGATTGAGCGTCAAACTATGATCTGTTATTCCTACAAAAAAGGAATGATTTGTGCCAAATATATAAAATGAAAAATCGCCCAAATTCTTTGGCCGATTCTTCGTATAACAGTTTTCGGTGATTTTTCATTCAGCCTATGGCGGGGACCGAGGTATAAAGCGACAGTCGTGTCGCAGTAAATACGATGGGACAGATTTTGACCGAATTGACATCATCCTGGTCCGAACGACCCTGAATAATGTTATTATTTTGTCACATTAGAATTGGCAGCCTTGACATTGTGAATACGGTGTACAACACCTATCAATGAATTTTTTATTTTCTTTTGGGCTGAATTTTACGACCTTGTGGACACGCGCTGGAAAAAAAACTAAATATGCACTTTTGTTTGACTTGCGCTCCTGAGTCGGGAACAAGTTGTCCGAAAGTGGGAAATTGCCCCTAAGGCCCAAAAATGTTTTTATTCAGTTGGCATAGACTTTAGAACACGATTTAAACTTTCAATTAATTTTTATTTATCTAATATGTTCCAATTACTTTAAGATACTTGTAATCATAGAGCTATCAGTTTAATAACCATATTATTGCATACTTACAGGGTGGCTGATGAATATTGCTACATTAAGAAACTCAAATAACTTTTTTTTTTCAGTGCATGGAATTAATTTGTTTTAAAAATAATGGAACTTGTTTTAAAAATAATGGAATTTAAATACCCCCGTGCTCGTTAATGCATGTGCGGCATCTTACCAAAAAGTTGTTCATTACTGCTTGGACAGTTGAGACAGGAGTTTATTGGTTTTGCTTTGTAGACTTCCTGTTTGCAATAACCCCACAAGAAAAAGTCAAGTGCAGTAAGTTGACGCTACCTGCGGGGCCAACGGAATTTGGGGTATATTAGGAAATTTTAGTCGCAATTCTGTAATAACAGGCCGAGCTATGTGAGGCAATTGTCATTCGGCGTAATTCTGGATAGCAAAACTCTCTCAACATTCTGAAGTAACGGTCCCAGTAACCGTAACCGTTTTCTTCGAAGAAGTAGGGCCCGACAATGCAGCGTGATGAAACTGCACACCACAATGTGACACGAAGTGGATACAATTCTGTCCATCCATCATGAAGTATCTCATCATGAAGAAGCACTCCATATTCAACAATTCTGTTTGTTTATGTTGCCTTTTAAATCGAAATGGGCCTCGTCAGACACGAAAAGACAGTTCAACTTGTTTCAGTCCTCTTCCAGCTTTTGAAGAATCTTCTGGCAAAATTTTATATGTGGATAAGTCCAAATCTCTCTGCATAATTGACTGCAATGACTGTCTGCTTATACCCATTTATGCAGATAAGCTTCTTGTCGAAACTCTTGGATTGTTTTGTTGGCAGCAGCTACAGCAGCGTTTGTTTCCTCCGTCCGAACTGAAGGGTTGACTGTCCCATGCTCGGTAAAATTGTACACGTATAAAAAAAAATCAAAAAAACGGGCCCCTGAATTTACGGGTTGTAGGTACTCAAATGAAAGGAAATCATCTTACGATTTCATATGTGATATTACTTTTCACATCGGATGATTACGAGTATCTTAAAGTAATTGGAATATATTAGATCAATAAAATTCAATTGAAAATTTAAATCGTGTTCTAAAATCCATTTCAGTTTGTCAAATTTTAACATTAGCACAATCAACATACTGAACTGAATAAATAAATAAAATAAATATTTTCTCTTTATATCCCATGAAGAGCTTCTCAGAATCGCTGAGCTATGCGCTTTCTAGTTTTCACTCACTGATTGCGGCCTACAGTTTTACAATGGTTTCGAACGGGTTTTTGAGAAACGATTTCATGGCTTATTACTCGATTAAACGAGGTGGCCGTCGTCGAAGAAAGTGTAAGGTGGTCAGAGCAGGGATCGAACCCCCGTTCTGTCGCACTACAGCCGCGCACACTAAGCGTTGCACCACCGATGACAAACTGAATAAATGGGTGAATATTATCTTCTTGATTCATTGTGTTTAGTTGTCTTTGATACAACCTCCCACCTTTGCATACACCCAAACTGGTAGTTTTTTTGCAGATCAGACAACTCAAGTTCCAAAACTTTATTAAACATTCCTCGTTAAGGGTCGCAATTACATGCAGGTGCCAGTTTTTAGTCTTCAACTCTTCTGTTTCTAGTCAATAAAATTGCATCTCCAGAGTTGCATCAACCAGAGGAACATCAACCTTTATTCCGACCACAGTTGTATTATTGTCGGGCTCTCCATTGACGTGAGCGTTATTCTCTTTTCTGATGTGACTTTTTCTATTTTCATTAGAATTCATCATCTAAGTCACTCAAATTTCTATGCTCATTTTTTTTGTAAAGGAACATGATAAGCCACAGTAATTTTAAAAAATTCTATGGTTTCTACAATTACTTCATCACCCGTAGGCAAGAATTGTTTGCCCATAATACGGTCATGGATACTTTGAAAAAATCGTTATTATCGCTTCCATCTTGGTGAGTATTCACTTTGTTATAATCGAATTATAAAATATAAGTTTTGCTCTAGGACATAAATTTAGTGGAAAATTGATATAAATCTTTCCAGTGGGTGTTGCTATGGTGTTTAATAAAAGAATGGAGACATAAAATTAATTTTTGAAGAAACGTGGCTTATCGTGTTCCTGTAATAAGAACCTCAAATATATATGTATACAATTTGATTAAATTTGTTTACAAACATAAGCATAGGACGCGTTTATACAAACATAAATTTAAAGTAAAATTTCAAAAGACTTCTAACCTAAGTGAACTGCATTCAATTTTTAATATTATTACTCTATGCATGTATGCCAGTGGTAAATGTTAGTGGGTTTGCTAACGAACGATATTCATTTATACTCCGCATGAAAGAGCTGGAATTAAAAGTTTTGAGCTTTCAGTCATTCATGGTAGTAGTTAAGTTTATGGTTAAAACATAGTTACAGGTAATGAATCTCATAAATCATAGGTCATGCAAAATTTTTATTTAAAAAAGTTTTGATTTCCAACTACAAGGAATAAAACAATTTTGTTGAAAATTGAATGGAAGTCGCATTTGCTGTTATTTAATTTGGGTTAGGAAAATATGTAAATTTTTTTCGCTCTATGGAAGCGGTATGTATAAAATATTAAAATGTGGCATGAGGTAAGACATCCTGTTGTACAAATGTGTGACAGTGATGGTGCTTAGTTTTTAAGTGATATCCCAATTAAGTTAGATTAAGATGTATGCCTGAGGGCAAGTACCGCGTCCCAATAACCAAATTCTGTAAAGTTGTCAGTATTATAGAATCCAAACGGGCAGAACGACTGTTTTCTCTAAAGTTTTATTTATCGGAACGACGTACCTTATAGCACGTTGCGGGATAGGGGCTAAATGAAAAAAATGTAAACAACTTTTTTTAAACTACTTTATTACAACCCATTATTATCAACTATACTGGGTACTTTTGGTTTGGTTTGGTTTAAAGGGAAGTTTTCTAGGTGGAGCCTGTGTATTACATATTGTAGTTTTGAACCCAATAAAAAGTAAATTTAGACAAGCCAAATTGTCACCAAAGTTGAAAAAATTTTGAAAAATCTACAAAATTTGTGTTTGCTAGACAATAACACCCAAACTTCTCAAGTTTTCTTAGTTAAATTATATATCATTCGAAAGATCTCAGTTTCAACAAAACTACAGGCTTATAAGTGCGCAAAGGTACAAAAACCGGGTTTTTAACCGTAAATCCTGATTTTGGAGGAGCCAGCATATTTCACTATTGGATTCTTCTTTAACGCGACAAGACCTACAAGAAAAATAATATCACTCCCCAGGTTTTTGGACTGTCGCACCGTGTAATTATTCATGTTAAATTGAGTAAATTAACCTCTTGTTATAACCAGAATAATGAGATGTGTTATTTCAATTATAATGTCAAGTTTTAGAAAAAACAAAAAAAGCGTTTCTTCCTGAAATCCTTCTACACTTACTCTTACACTCTTACTTTTGGTTTGGTTTGTGTCTAGACTAACATATGGGGGGATATTTCTTGTTTAATGGGAAATTTTCTAGGTGGAGCCCTGTTTATTACATTTTGTAATTTTGAACCGAATAAAAAGTAAATTTAGAAAAGCCAAAGTGAAAGAAGTTTAAAAACATACCATTTTCTTAAGCAAGTGCGTTTTTTTAAAAAAGTAAATTTTTCAAAAAAATACCTATTGATATTCTTAAACAATGAACCTTTTCTTAAAAAAATACCTTATCTTAAAGAAGTACCTTTGCTTAAAAAAGTAAATATTCTTTCAAAAAGTAAATTTTCTTAAAGAAAGTAATTATTTTAAATAAGTACCTTTCCTTAACAAAGTACATTATCTACAACATATTGAATTTTTTTTAAAAAAACTAAATTTTCTTTAAAGAGTACTTTTTTGTACAACAAACTAACTTTTCTTGAGAAAAATACCTACTTTTAGAGTTGTACCTGTTCTTTCGAAAAAAAAGCTTTTCTTCAAAAAAAAAAATACTTTCCTTACAAAAAATACATTTTCTTACAAAAATTCCTTTTCTTAAAAGTACCCTTTTTAAAAAATAAAATAATACGAGTACCTTTTCTTTTCTTTTCTTGAGATAAGTAGTCTTTCTGAAAATAACTAAATTTTCTTAAAAGCATAACCTTATCCTAAAAATCCCACTAATTTATAAAGTACCTGTTCTTAGAAAAATCACTTATTTGTAAAAAAAAGTTCATTCTCAGGCTTTTTCTTACAGAAAGGGCTTATTAAAAATGGTATATTTTCTTTAAAAAAATCATTAGCTTTTCATAAAAAAAGTACCTCTCATTA
Source organism: Phaonia tiefii (assembly GCA_963931995.1). Lineage (NCBI taxonomy): Eukaryota > Metazoa > Arthropoda > Insecta > Diptera > Muscidae > Phaonia > Phaonia tiefii. The sequence continues at coordinate 199,695,747 of OZ008368.1, forward strand.
AAGAAAGGACCTTTTCGGGAAAATATATCACAGATTCTTACAAACATATTCATATATATACTTTTTTTTAAAAAAATACATACAATACATAAAAAATTTCTTAAAAAAAGTTTAATATTTTACAAAAAGTATATTTTCTTAAAGGTCCATTTAAATTATCGTATTTTTCATCAAGTGTAAAACTGCACCCCGTTTTTATATCAAGTACATTGTGGTTGTATATAATGATTTAGTGCTATCCAAATCCGGATTACTAGAAAAAAATGTAGAGCACATACAACACTTTTACTATTCAAATTACACATCAGAAAGGAATAGCAAACACAGTTACGACCTGTATATTTCCTCAATGCAGCATTGAATATTTTGATGTCATTCCAAGCAGGAAATGTGTAAAATTAATCAAGAAAGTTGAGGGGACATTATCGACCGCCATATCTAAAATTAGATACTTCAATTCTTGATATCTCGTAAAAGTTATAGATGTGCAGAAATATATAACGTGTGAATAATAAATATACAAATATAATAAATATTTTCCCATTACATCCCATGGTTGGACAGTGGGTAGCTTCCTACAATCAGTGAGCTCTGCGATTCTGGATTCACACTCGCAATTTGGTGCCTTTTTATGAATAACTACTTGGTAGTATCGCCGTCACTACCGCATCACGCTTAGAAAATGTGTGAAAATGGCTTGACGTTTTGGGCGTTGAGGCATAGTCCAATAATTTGTTAATCAAGTATTTTCTACCACTGGACGCGTTATTACCTCCACTAGTTCCAGAAATGACGTATAAACGCTTTATAGAGTTCCTAAAAATGTATCTTGAGCTATTTTCAGAAAGTTGTTATGAAAATGTTCCTCATCCTTATGCGTGATTATGAGTTAAACGTTTTTTATTAAAACATTGTTTATTAAAAAAAATTAAATTTGTGCTATTTGTTTTTGATAAACCGTGTTCTTTAAAAGTTATGATATGTTTAAAAATAAAAAAAAAATTAATGTGAGTCCGATCACAGGGGAGATGTGTAAACATCTAGTAATGAACAATTTTTTTTAAGTTAGAAGTACTTATGCTTTTAGTATATTTTTTTAATTAATCAATTAAAAGTATCAAAACTTTCAATATTGTAAATACATAGGACTTTGCTGGTTTTTGTTTGTTTTATTTAACTTATTTGGTGAGTAAATGGGCACACTGCAGTATATATGTACTGCATTAAAAATTACAGTAAGCAGTAAATTTACTGATTACTGAAAAAATTCAGTAAATTTTTACTGATAATGAAATTTAATTTGCATTACCAGTCAAATCATACGGCCGTATTCATAATAATCAGTAATCGGGCATTACTGATTACAGAAAATTCAATGCACCTCATCGTAATCATGTAGGCACTTTATAAAAAATTACAGCAGACAGTTGTCCGAGGCCTTAGGCCACGGACTGTCCCTGCAGGCTGTGTCAGAGACACGGCCATTAAGTTTAACGTAGAATACGCCATCCGATAAGACAGAAAACATATATAACAATAAATGATAAATAATATAAGCAAATGAATTTATTGTTATATATGTTTTCTGTCTTATCGGATGGCGTATTCTACGTTAAACTTAATGGCCGTGTCTCTGACACAGCCTGCAGGGACAGTCCGTGGCCAAAGGCCTCGGACAACTGTCTGCTGTATTTTTAAACTTAATTTAATTTATGTATTTTAATTAATATTTTTATTGAAATATGTTCTGCGAATGTTGAGAGGGCCGCACTAATATTAAAAAAGGTTTACCTTATCGAGTCTTCGCATTATCATTCGAGCGTTGTGTGAAAGCTTTACGCTTTACAATTCAAAATTAATGTTACAACAGCTTTATTGAAGCTTTCGCAAAAAAGCTTTATTACGTTAGCTTACTGTTTGTTTCACTTTTTACTAGATACATGTTGCCAAGCAACATTAGGTTGCTGTTCGTTTCACTTTTTACTAGATACATGTTCCTAAACAATGTTGAGCAATCAAAAACACTCAACCAAACACCACACATATGTTTGAGTGTATGTGTTTAAACAATTTTCATTTGAGAAATTAAAATACTAGAAATATATCAACCAATAGAAATGTATATCAAACGAAAGATAATATCTTCATTTACCTACAAAAAAAATTTTAAAAAAATTCATCTAGCCGTTTCCTCAAATTCAATGAAATAAAGATTACAACAATAAAAACGTGACATGACTCCTCACACCGCAAGGTAAGACGTATTCTACGTCAAAATTGCTGAAAAAAATTTTAGTAATCAGTAAAAATTTACTAGTTAAAGAATTATTTTTACTGAAATTGTAGTAGTACTGCAAAGTGCCCATCTATGGTAAATGCCTTAAGTACAAATAGTTAATATTGGCTTATGGTAACTAAAATAAGATATATAAATTTTTGATTCGATTGTATTTAAGAATCTATGGAAAACTGCATCTATAGTAGTGGAATTGTTAGTTGTGGGGGTTTGTGGAGAATTGCTCATTTGCAAGTGGAAAACGTCAAATAAAAATTTTGATAAAGCTTGCGACTTTGGGTTTGCACAATTTGTATTAAAATCTCCACCCATAATAATTGGCATGAGATGGAGATTGTTACCCAATTGTCGTGCACCAGTTTCAGTAAGGCAACAGTACGTAATGAAGATATGTTATAATCTTAATTTATATTGGAATCTAATAGAAATTTTATTAGAATTAACATTAGCTCCATTCAGCTTTGATACGCTTTGTGTTGTTTTATGTTCTGAGTTATAATTTTTTTGGTGTTTTGTAAAATATTTTATTATTTTGTATTTGTTGCGGTTGACAAGTTATTAGTCAGCTGTTTACTGAAATGTAGTGTTATTTTACAGCAATGGTTTTCGAAAATTAGTAGCTAATATTGCACACTAGATGGTGCTTATATGCACCTGTTAAGTATGAATGACAATCTCAAAGATGAAGAAAACTTTTAGTTTTTAGTTTTCCTTATATTTGACAAGTTTAGTTTTCCTTATTTTGCTTTGTTTTAGTAAATTTTTTATTAAAAGTGCAAAAAATCTTTTTAAAAGTTATTAAAATTAAATGTTTTTGTATTCATTTTATTTATTTGTTTTCATTTGCCTACGATAACATAATGTACGACAATTAGTGAAAATTAGTAGTTACTATTGCACACTAGATGGTGTTGAGTATGCAGCGTATGACTCATACATAGCTCACACCGATTTGATAACGCTTTACGATTGGTTAACGATTACATCGCACATCTTACTCTTAAGATTATATTGTGAAAAAGATTGTTACTCCCAGCGTATAGATGTTTACACATCAATAATGGAATAACGTCTAGGAAACCTCGAGGATGGTTTTAGAAATCAATTTTGGAAATTAAATGGATCCTGTGAAATCATAATATAATCGTGTGACTTTTGTGAGATTTGTGCTATTGTTGTCATTGACAGTGCTAGGTGCGCAATGGAACAGAAGTTAACAAGTCATTTAAGAACAGATTTATAAAATAATAATGTTGGCATCCATCACGTTATACTTCTCTCACTTGCGGCCAAGGGTTGTTAAACTCTATGAATCTATATATTTATTCGAAGACAATCTGCCATTGCCTGCAGAATGATTCAAAAGTAACGAATGTTTGACACGGAGCATAGGGCTCTCGGAATCGAAAACTATACGGTGTCATATACGGAATAATATTTTCCAAATATAAAATAAAAAATGGATTCCCATTAGATAACATGAAAGGATTGGGGAGAGCTTCCCACAACCTGTGAGCTGTGCGCTTTCTAGTTTTGACACTCACTGATACACAGAAGCTTTTTGAGAAGCTTTTGTGTCATTAGGGATTTTCTTCTCTTCTTTTTTCGCTTTACAGGTGTGTTCCCCATAAACAGAACTTTAAGCCATTGTGATATTCCACTTTAAGCGGGTAACCAAGAAATTTGTTCTCTCTGAAATCCGTTAATATTTAGCTTAACTGTACTTTTAGAAGGTACGAAAGAAAACGCACAATTTTTGATGTGTTAACATCTATAGGCCCGGGTAGGGACTAAACTCACAAAGTGAACACATCCATATACAGTTTGCCTGACTGCGATCACACAGATTGTTTGGCGTTAAACTCCTCCGAAACGGCTGGACCGATTTGTATGAAATTTTGTGTACATATCGGGTAGGTCTCAGAATCGGCCAACATCACAGATTTGTCCGACTGCGAAACACAGATTGACAGACTGCGGAAAAAAACACACACTGATGTAGCGGCTTGGAATTGTTGTCTTGTGTGGGTGCAGAGTACTCTCAGAGCAAAGAGAATAATGACGTGGTTATACGTATATAAAAATGAGATAGTAAGTTTTTTGTGGGTCTAAAGTAAAAAGTATTAAGCAAGAAATAATGACACTTGTCGTTAAATATTTTTAAGTGTAATTAAGAATTAATAGTATTTAAATGAAACATCATCATATGATTGAACGCATGTTTTTATTATTGTGATAAATAAAATAATGCAAATAAAATGTGGGTTGGGAGGACCCTCAGAGCAAAGAGAATAATGACGTAGTTATACGTATATAAAAATGAGATAGCAAGAGAGCAACGAAAATTGTATGAACTTATTTAGCGTATGTACCATAGACTACCATATCATATCGCCATAAACGTACCCATGGCCATAACGATAATCATATTCACTGTTATGGATTACTGGTGCCATAACCATAAACAGCTTTTTCGTCATCCATTGTCTAAAAATATTCAAATAATTATAAACTCAAAACGTAAAAAGAAGCGCAATCGAAAAATATATATAAATTAAAACTCACCTATATAGAAATATAAAAAAAATTAATAGAACAACAATAAATATTAAAAACAGCACTCAGCTCTTTATTATGGTTATGACAGAAAACCAAAATTCAATTGATATCTACGGTTACTGTTATGGATATGGCGTTATAGCATGTCACCAATAATCGAATACATTGTATCCCATAAAATTGGTTCGAAAAGCTGGTTTATATGGTTATGGTTATGGCACGTCTAATTGAACATTAATACTTATAGTAGACCTAATATTTCTCTCAAGAAATTTATGACATTTGGCCTGGTGTGTTATGAACGTTGGATGTGGAAAAAAATTCATACAATAATACCTGATAGAGGCAATGCTTCAAAACGTCCAACAAAATTAAAACGACGGTATTTCATTTTGAGTGTTAAAATTATTGTATTAAATATGTATGCTAACAATAACGAGTCAATAAAAAGTGTAAAACACATTTAAATTTCACAGTTTTTCACCAAAACGACATGAAAAATTAAAGTCAGAAGGTATTGTAATTCCACCTGGTGTATGTCACTTTTCGTCAAACATCTCTCTATCACACCGACCGCAACAAGCACTATAGAGTATTTAGCCATGAAAAGCAACACAAAATACCGTTCGGAAACGGTGTAAAACTGTCGGTCCGAATCACTGAGTTGTGAGAAGTTCTCCCCAATTCCTTCATGGGATGTAATGGGGATCAATAATTGGAAACGTTTTTCTCGATACATGAAGAGAATTTCCTTGCGATTGAAAATATATTTTCAAGCAGAGAGTTTATCGGCGCATCTTTACTACACTTCATTTCCATTTTAAATGGTGGGATTACCTACAGTGTTCCTCAAAAACTAAGGAGAACGTCCAATAAACAGCTTCCCCAAAATATTAAATCGTTAATTCGGAGACGTAACCATCATCTTAGGAAATGGAAACGGCATAGAGATGTACATGATTATTATGAATTGAAAATTTTTAATACTATAATTAAAAGAAATATTCATGAATTCAAAAATAAATCATGGAATCGTTTACTTTCTATACCAGACAAAGGCTCTTCTCCTTTTTGGAACCTTACAAAAAATTTAAAGAAGAAGTCTAAGTACATTCCAATACTAAAACACGATAGTTCACGCTTCTCTACAACGGCAGAAAAATTTAAATTATTAGCTCAAAACTTTTATAATATGCACTCATATTCTGCAAGTATTAGAGACACAGCGACAGAGAACTTAGTTAGAGACATCATTTATGAGTTCAATTCTACCACAGGCCCGGCTGCACATATTGTTCTTACACATGCTGAAATTGCTGGTATAATAAAAGGTCTCAGATCAAGAAAGTCATCTGGAAAGGATGGCATAAATAACAGTTCGGTTAAAGCTCTTCCGAGAAAGGGCATTAAATTTTTGATAATTTTTGTGAACAGCTGTCTAAAGATGGGATATTTCCCCATAAATTCAAGGAGACTAAAGTAATTGCAATTGGAAAACCTAATAATCCCTCTGACTCTCCTACTTTATACCGCCCAATAAGTTTATTGTCATCTTATTAAGTACGAGTCTTTAGAAGAAAATAACAAACAACAGTTCGGCTTACGTAGGGAGCACAACACTATACAACCGTTAGTCCGCATTAGGAATATCGTAAAGTCTAACTTCAACCTGCAAAGATCCACTGGAGTGGTATTACTTGACGTTAGTGCAGCTTTTGAAACTGTATGGCATGACGGTATAATCTATAAATTAATAAATTTAAACTTTCTTTCGAATATAATAAGGATGATCCAAACTTTTTTATCCTCTCGGTCTTTTAGGGTTCACATATGTAGGTTCTAAATATTCCGATTTCTTTCATATAAATGCTGGCTGGCCACGGGCTCGAGTTTATTACCAATCCAATGTAATATATATGCGGTCGATATTCCAGTCATGTGTCACTGTTTATGTCCATATTCGCACAGACACTGCCATATTGTGTACTATAACCATATACAGAAATATTGTCAGACCTACAGCGGGCCCTTGATATATTATTGGAATATTTTTTGAAAATGGAAAATATGAATTAATTGTGATAAAAGTCAAGCTATCTATTTACTAGGAAATGAAAACCATGTTATACTCCTCAGAACACCATAAATGTTAACAATGCGGAAATCAAATGGGAAAATAATGTTAAATATTTAGGTGTAGTCCTAGATTCAAAACTAATGTATAAGGATCATGTATCATACACTCTAGATAAATCTAATATTCTCATAAGAATTTTATACCGTTTTCTTAACAGAACATCGGCGTTAAATGTTGACAATAAATTGTTAATATTTAAATTCATATTTCATGCTGTAATTTGTTCTGCAGCTCCTGTGTGGCTAAAAGTGACCAACGTCACCTGGGAAGACTCCAGACTATCCAAAATAAACTATTGAAGTTAATTCACAATCTTCCTAGATCATTTTCTACGAAACGACTTCACCAAATTGCGGATGTTGAATTGGTGACCGTCAAGATAGACCGATTGTCTTAAATTATTAATTCCAAATGTTCTTATTCAGAATATGATCACATCGTTGAGCTGGTCTCAACCTTTACATTTTGTATTAGATTTAAGAAGGTTATGAGTTTCCATCATATATCCTAAATTCATAAAGTTTTTTTTGCAAATTTTCACCTCCATTCAATACATTAAACCACAAATAATATTTTAGGAAACCTCATGATATATTTAATCTTCTAAAACTCTTCATATATATACATGCTAAATTATAAACAATTTTGTAAACGCTATGAAGCCAATAAAATTGAATTGAATTGAAAAGTATGAAACAAGTGAAAGAAAGACCACTGGTTATGTTGCTATACACGTGTAATGCAAAAACGGCCCCTGGCCCCTTTACAATATACTGGTACTGCGGACAGTGGTCACTGATTGGTTGACCACCAAAAGACACTAGAAGACCGTCACAAAATATGTTCCGTTATTTTCCAAACGAAAAAAGAATATTTATTTCAGTTTTGATTTGGGTCAGTTGCAACTGCAAATTTCGTCAGTAAAGTAATCTCAGCTTCGCGTTTTTTGTGCTAATAAAGGTGCACTATGGTATCGTAGACAATAAAAACATAAGAAACTGATTGATTTGCTAAAAAGTTAATAAGAAGAGTAGAAGGAAAGGCAGAAGTTCAGGCATTGGAAGAGATCGATGAAGACATTGACTGTAATGGCAATTGTGAAGTTTTGGAATATAAAATCCATATTTTATGAAAAGTCGTGCATAAAATACAGACCGCATAGAAAATGCGTACAACAACTGGGCCGCATTTTGAAGAGGGAAAAGTTAAACGTGAAAATGTTTTATAAGTTCAATTGTCCTATTAAATCCAAATTGAATGCATTTATGGAGGGTCGGTGCTCTATATCGGAATTAGCCACCACTTTAAAAAATTTGGTAAAGTTTTTAACCTTCCTGATCATGTCAATATCGATGGGTTGTCTTTATATTTATTAACGAAAATAATCCTGGTAGAAAATAGTCAGTGTGGTAGCACTAGCCACATAATGTCTTAAATGTACTAGAGAAGTATTGAAATACACAGCATATGGAAAAGAATTACCAAGTGGTAATGCTAAGGGTGTCGACTGACTACCAACAATGGCATCACCATGTTAAATTCGCTCCTCAAAAGCATTGTGGGTGGGTTGGTTTATAACTAGCGGTAGTGTTTTGTATCTAATGAATTAGCCAACGCAGAGCTGGTTCCATTTACTGCATGGTTTATGGTTGAGTATGTGATTTTCCATTAAACGTGTATGTCACTGTTTGTGTAAATCCTATTTCGTTGACTGCTCATATGTTTTGGAGAACACAGTATACTCGCATAACAAAAAGTATAGTCGCAAAGTACTTGAAAGTTTACACGCATCCATAAATGGCTAACAATGTTCCAGAGTTATGTTTACTAAATTATTGTTGTTTTGTTTTTGAGATTTTGTTGTGGTCGCATTGTTGTTATCATTGTAGCCTTTTTAAATATCATAACCGTAACAAAAGAAACTGGGATTCAAAGGATTTCATTTGTGTAAACATTACCAATTTTAGGGATCTAAGTTTTTGTTTTTACATTTTAGGATGATCAGATTTGCATTAAGGGCATTACGAAATACGAATGGACATTCATAAATGTGTGGGTGTATGATAAAGACACAGTAGGATATGTTGTTTTGGGATATATTTAAAGACCTTTTGTAATAAAGAAACAAATGAATAGGGTTCTGTTATCCTACTACTAAGTCAAGGGCTTTAGGGTAAATGCAAATAAATGTCATATCCTTTTAGGTAGTGTAACTAAACCTACGACAATGTGAGACGTAACCCAAGGCAATTGACATTTCATTTATACTACGGAATTTATAATGTTAATCAGTTTTCACATAAAATTGAATGCAACTTGTAAATTAAATTTTACCAAAAATCATGACTCTAGTGAATTTTCGTAATTTTGCCGTATTTTACATTACATTTCAAAATGTGATAATCAACGATTTAGGCCAAAATAGAATTGTATAGTATTGTATTATTATTACCATTGAACTCTACTATGAACCCTTTAAAAGCTAAAGTTATATAGAAGTAAAAAGGGTTTACAATAAAATTTACTAAGACTTCACACATTTGCGTAACCCGCCATTCTAAAATAGGTACTGTTCATGGCAAGGACCAATATTGTGTATTCGATCTATGGAATTAGGTTTCCGTGCGTTTGGAATTCCGATAATCTCTCAAGAAGTCTATAATTTTGGGCCACAAAAATTTTTTGATGTGTTAACATCTATAGGCGCGGGTAGGGACTAAACTCACAAAGCGAACACATCCAACCAGTTTGTCCGACTGCGATCACATAATGCTTGGCGTTAAACTCCTCCAAAACGGCTGGACCGATTTGTATGAAATTTTGTGTGCATATCGGGTAGGTCTCAAAATCGACCAACATCTATTTTTCATTTTATCATCCCCTAGACTGCGAAAAAAATCACACACTGATGTAGCGGCAGCAAATAGTTGACTTGTATGGGTGCGGAGCACTCTCCGAGCCAAGAGAATAATGACGTAGTTATACGTATATAAAAATGAGATAGCAAGAGAGCAACGAAAATTGTGTGAACTTGCGTAGCGTATGTACGAACATAAAAATGCATGTGTGGACATGTGTCAGTTGCTTTTTGTTTTTTTTGGGAATAAAGGCGCATCGACAATGCAAGCGACAGTTTCGTTTCTCATGCCAACTCGTTCCCACACACAGAATTTCACATAATGTCTTTTTGTTTCTTCTAGAAAAATTTAACTCAAATTTGTCGCTGAAGTTGGTCTATTTCTACTCCAGCAACATATTTGTTCGAATAAATAATATACTATTAAGCGGTAGGTGGCGCTGTACTTCGAATTTCATTTTCAAACTTAAAAATATCAATGAAAATTTAAACCATTTGTGTTAAACGATGCATTATAAAACATAGTTTTATCCGTAGAATCTTTTAATAAATAATATGTTCAAATTCATTAACATTTTTTAATATTCAAAATACAAACCTGGATGTGACATTTATGACATTTGAACCATGGCGCAACTAATAGAGGTTGTGTAATAAGAAAAACTTAAATTATTAGCTTTTTCGTCTGTTCATTATATGAACAATCAAATTCAAATGTATTTTGTTTTTGTAATTTATGGCTTACTTTTATTCTTGACATACATTTGTGTTAACCTGGACACGAAAGCAAAATATATTTGATTGCTGCCTTGTAATACTGGTATCACCTGTTAGAAGAAACATCTAGATTCGAAGTAAACTGTTGCTTACATTGCGAACGCTTATTGAAAACGTTGCTTGTATTGTGATTCCGGATTAAAACAAAAAGTATTAAGCAAGAAAATAATGACACATGTGCTTGCACTAGTCTTTAAATAATTCTACGTATTAATATTATTTAAATGTAACGTCATCATGTGATTGAACGCTGTTTTTTATATTGTAACATTTACTAATGTGTTCATAGAAATCGAGCAGGTACCGTGTAACAAAAAGGTGTTAACATATCGCCCGTGAGTTCGAACACTGAATGGAATTTTTTCAAATTGATGCAATGCACTCAACGACCAGATATTCGTTTAAAAAAAATTTAGATTATCAAAGCAGGATTGCCTTGTAGTCTACATACAAATGACATTGTTATTAATGAAAAAATAACTTATTTTACTTAAAATAACTTATTTTACTTAAAATAAAAAAAAAATTATTGGAAATTATATGTATACACACAAAGAATAATGTTACCTCCAAATGCCATGTAAACTCAACAATTGGCATAGGCGACATGCCAAAAATTATCGCGGATATCTATGATCGAAAAACTATCTATATTCTTTTTGCTAGTATAGATTTAATATGTACCTATTTCTAATGCATAAACGCTCGTATCATTTTTGGTGAGTTTACCAATAACCGTTTGCTAAATTTGATATTTGCTACAGCTGAATCTCCATTTTTGTATTAATAATTAAAAAGAAATTTTTTTACAACAAAAAATAACAATTTTTAATTTAACATATTTCTTGATTATGAAAATATAAATAACGTAACTCATTCAAATTTCATCGGCCTTCCAAATATATATTCACAGTCTGGGACAGTTTATTGCCACCATCAAATATTTTGCAACTATTGATAGTACAATACGATTTTGATGTTCCTGGACCTTTGTAAATATTTGTACATAAGTCTATGTAGAACTTCTCAGAAGAACAAACTAAATGGAGATCCATATGCGATTAGGATCAAAATACGAATTTCGTTCAAGTTTTCCCACGAAGCCAAAATCAACCACACCCATTGTATCACCGACGGCCACAAAACCGTATATACGAAATTGATATTTTTGACTTTATTAGTAAAATAACCATTTAGAACTGTGAAGAGGCTCCTAAACAAAGCAGTTACACTGAAAAAAATTAACTATGTTTTTGAATATGATTTAAATGGATTTATTAAGATTAAGATTTATTACTTTCTTTATATATGGTATAAATTTTTGTCCTTTTGGATTCTGCATTGCCTTTTAAGTATCTCTGCGTTGGACTCACTTATGAGAAACCAAATATAGTCTCCCATAATTCTTGCAGTACAACGTCCTTTATACCGATCTTCAATGTTTTTCATTTCATAACACTAACTGCACGTGAATTAATATAGGTAGAGACGTTATTACATAAAATATCCTGGGCTAGATAGAGACGGCACAAATGTCAATTGCTTATAGCTATATTCTCAAACCAAGTTACAAACTAAGCACTCCTAGCGTCTTTTTCTCAAACGGTATATTTATGTAAATATATTTATTTTTCTTTTTACAATGTAAATATATTTACATTTCTTTTTCTTTTAATGTTTGATCCACCAACAATTTATTCCAAATGAAATCTACATAACTGAGACCTAGATGACGCCTGAACTCGAATCACATTTGAAAGTAAATACATTTGCAAATATTTATTTTAAACTATAATTTTAGTAGATATTATAAAATGCCACTATCTGAACATTTTAGTAATATTCAAACTACTACACCATATTTATCACTCGCAGTTTACATATGTAAAATGAGTCAAAAATATCAATTTTGTAACCACCAATCCACAGCTTAAAAGCTCATTCACACTGACACCGAAAACATGTTTCATGTTGTTTTCGGTCAAAAACTCGCTAAAAATAAAGGTTTTGCCATATAAAATGAAAACGCGTTCACAGCGTATTTTTATCAAAACACACTCAAAAACTCCCAAATTAGCAATGCAACCATGTGGTAATCAGTTCCTGGTGATTTTTTTATTAGTGAAAGAAGAAGAACTGACAACTATTGGATGGACAGCGAAAATATTTAATTTCTGAACATTTTAATGAAATGCATTTTAATGAAATACAAAATGCAATAGCATACAACATGAAACAATTAAATTGTTGTTAGGGAAAAATAAATATAAGCACATGACAAACTGGACACGGTCTGCGTGGGAATCGGAGAAATGGTCATATGTATATACCAAGAAATGGCGGATAGAATTTGAAAAATGGATATTCTTTTACCGCATCTATCCCTTACTTATGAGCATACATACATCATACATACTGCATATCAGCAAACTATAATATTAAGTTTGAAGTTTTTTTTTGAATTATCATTTTTAGTACGTTTGCGATGAAGAAACTGTTTTGATGCCTACATTTTTTCAATTTTATTGCGAACGAAAAAGGTTTTAATTTTTAAGTTAGAATTTTCGTGTGCAGTTTATATTTTGGAAATTTGTTGTTTTTGTTATTCAAAATTTGCAAAACGACGTAAACGTCAAGAAGCAAAGTGTGAACGGCCAAGTTTTCAATGCGAGTTTTAAGATGAAAACGCTTAAAAATTTGCCAGTCTGAATGAGCTATAACACAACTATACAGTACATATGGTTTTGTATCGTAAGTGAGGAAAACTGCATATATGTGTAAATTCAACAAAATTTTAGTTAAATCCGCATTTATACACCCCTTTTCCCTGTTTATGTCTCAAAAATTTCGTTGGAGTATAGTACACGTACCTAACATTCTTGTAGACTTTTAAAGTCGATTTTACTATTTTTCCGTGATTTTTGAATGTCGAAGCAATTTGAAATTTTTCCGAAAAGTTGATTATTTTCCAAAATTGTGCTCAAACTGTTTGATCAAGTGAAGAGATCTCTCAGAAAATTTTTATGGGTATTTAATAATCTTTCCATTGTTACCTTAAACTAAATATTCGGAGCATCCGTTCAAAAGATATGGGCTAAAGAGTAAACAAACTAGCGCAAATTGGATTCTAACCCTTTAAAATTCAGTGGCGTGATAGATATTTTGTTAATATTTTTGTTTTCATGTTTTAAACTAAACTAGATCCAAAAAACATAGTAGCGTTATTAGGAAAAAATCGTTGTTGCTCAGTGTAATCAATCAATCAATCAATGACCCATATTACATTACAAAGTTTAAGTAAAGGGTTAACTAAACAAATAGGGCGCCATAGTATACGCATGACCAAAAAAGGCTTCACAATAATAAAAATTACACATTGTGCATTTTGCAGATCAAGTGACGATATCCATTAATGTTTTTAGGTTGCTGCAATGAAAAGCCTTGTATATCAGACAATTTGGCTGTTGAAATATGAATACATGATTTCTTTGACAATTTTCTGTTTCTGAATTTTAATTTACAACCGATTTTGTTAGTTGTTTCTGTTTATGTATGAAATTATACTACATACTTAGAAGGTTAAAAGCATTTTTATACTTGAAATGTATTTGGTTTTGTGGAAATGATATACAATTCAGTTAAGCGCACTCACTGGCATAAACAGAAGTGAGAAGTTCTGCATCAGGTGTCCAATTAGTTCATATGAATTGATACCATCTGTAAATCATCAATCGTATGTACACAAGTATGAAATTTACATATGCAAATTAGATCAAAGAACCCTAAGTATTATTCAAAAATCGTTCCAAACTTATTCGTTCCTGCAATAATTATATAGCCGATTTAAGACCACATACCGTTCAAAAACTTGCGTTATTTTAGTAACAAAAAGTATTTTAACTGCTTGTTGTTTAAGGGCTATATGTATATAATAATTTCTGACCCGAATAAATTACTAAATTATTCTCATTTTCAAAAAGCAATATTGACTGTAAGGGCGAAAATGATTTATAAAAATATGAAATGAAACCGAGACGAGTTTTTTTAAACATTGCCAATATCAACATTTATTCGGAGGAAAATTACCAATGACTGTGATATTCAAACTACATTTTTGGACAGCAAACAGTCACTACAATGAGTGCAGCGGCTACTGAAAGCTCAATCTGACTATCGATAAGTCGATTTGATTATATGATGTTTTCGTAGATTAAGAACATGTAATTAATATTGTTTAGTTTAAAAAAACTTGAATAAAATTGCGTTTTCAACTTTTTATTGACATATACTGAACACCTTTGCTCATTTCTGTATTTTTCTGATTCAACCTTTTGGCAAACAAATTTTTACTACCACCAACTGGTAACACACCAAATGCAGACCTCAAACGCAAGTGCAAACTTCAAATATCAATACATTGCATGGACTAGCGAAGTCATTATCTTATGTGCACAAAAATGGATACGGATCATACACAAGTAAAATCATAAAAAAAAGCGAAATTTGAGTTCTCGAACGCGTTACGAGTCCATAAAAACACACAAAAGCGAATCAGTAAAATTGATATTTGGCGGATCCGATTCCAACACGTTACGAGTCCGTAAAAACATAAAAAAGTGAATCAGTGAAATATTTAAGTCGCAGATTCATATCTGAGTAGATAAGTATAATACAAAAACTTAAAAAAAGTATTAAAACGAAAATGTAATGTTGTTGTTTTTATTTTTGTAATCTTAAGAAAATGCCCTTTCCGATGGTAAGACTAGCTGTCGACATAGCTTTAAAAATTATTGCCGACTAAATCCAGAAATGTAAGTGGTTCTAATCATCTTATCGAGAATGTAAAATAACAATTTACTTATATATAACTTTAAACGAATATGGACAAGGTAAAATCATTATACAAATACATGTCAACATCGACTCAGCTATTTCCAGGGTTGGGAGGTTTTAATTTGAATTGGGTTTGAATTTGCAATACTTTATCTACTGCACATGGAAAAAATTATCATTGTTTGCAATGGCAATTACAAATTTTTGAATTCCCATTTGCTCAGGCAATGCAAATACAGGTTGTGTAATCCGAAGGCAATTGTAATGAAATATACAATTCTGTTTTTAAAGTGTTTTATATGTATGTAGGTGTTTGTGGCTTCGATTGATGTTGCCTCATAGTACCTTGAAATTCATAAACCTGTACATATGTAGGTATAACTTATTTAAAAACCAAAACTGCCAAATATGAAGAAAATGGTTTGAAAATAAGTACAATTGAGAATTTAAAACAAAATGTCAATTGTATATTTCTGGAGCATCCCAGGGTATATCGATGCCACATTTGATCGGCTATGAAGTTGGAAAATGGTTAATAAAGATGTTATATTCCAGTGATACTAATAGGGTTAAAATTAGTGTTGACAGTTGCTAATGGCTTTTAAATTATATTTTATTAATCTATGGTGCACCCATTATGAAGAATGTGCTCAAAATAGACTGTGAGCAATGCTTCGCCTTCAGTCCCAATATAGGTAAAACCTAAGAAGAGTAAAAACACAAACTTCATTAATTTGTGTTGCTACACGGTCCTTGGATCAGAATAAACCATGGAGTCTTTCTGTTAACAATAAATACAATTTTTTAAACAAGTTTCTACGGTTTGCATAAAGGGATTAGTGAAGTTTTATATTCATAACATTCTGAACAATTTGCGACAACCACCAATTCCTAGTTTTATATTTAACTAGCTGACCCGGCAGACGTTGTCCTGCAAATTTTGTTCAAATACGTTAGCAGGAACAGAAATAATGGATTTTTAATTTGTGGTTTGTATGGGAGGTACCACGCCCCTTTGTCCAATTGTACCGTTTAGTAAATCTAAACCTCCCAGGGCGCCACCCAAACGCATACAAAAAAATTTATTCAAATCGGTCCAGAAGTTTAGGAGGAGTTCAGTCACAAACACAAGTGCAGTAGAATTATATATATAAAGATATTTAACAGTACCGTATATTTTATTCTTAATTCTACAATAAGCTGATTTTGCTTTAAGCTCAGGAAAAGAAATAAAACTCTAAATGTCTTTATAACCAGAAAATATTAAAATTTTTTCGCTTCCGCAGATTACATAAGTACACTCTCTTTTCGCAAATTTCTATTCGAATGATTTTCTTAATTACCGCCTTTCATTTCCGCTTCCATTTTAATTCCGGTTGTTTGTTTTCTTCTTTTATCCTTTTTGTTCATAATTCTTGCATCATATTCTTTTCGAATTTTTTCCACTTCTGCATACTATTACGACTCTTTGCGACCTTTTAGTGAATTCACAACAGCGGATTGAGAAAACATAGAAGCGAAGCGGGTGTTCGCGAATATTACCGGGCGAATGTAACAAATAGTATCTTTAATGTTTGCATAAGAACTACAAATAACGCTACCGAAAGTTGTGGAACGTGTACGTGTACGGAAGTCGTAACAATCCGTCGTTAATGGGCACTGTAGTTACATTTATTCTGTAGCTTTGCCATCGTATATTTGGCTTTAAGGAAAGTGAAGAAAGTAAAATCTGTAAATGGAAATGGAAACAAATAGATTCCTTTTTAAAATCAGTGAATGGTTAGCTTTCGCGAATGTACTAAATGGGAACGATTTAGAATGATTTAATTTTTATGATTGCTGATTTTTCCAAAAACGAGTTTACTAAAAAAACCCGTTGTCGCTGGTAGAAGAGATGTTCGTTAGTATGGTTACATTGCTGATATGAAAAGTTCAAATTAACATTCGTTGCTATAATGTTTATATTTATTGTTCATTTTGCTGGGTAAACTAATAAAATAATTGATGAGTATGAAGTTGACTAAACAAATTCAGTGCTGGAATAAATCAATTGGATGTGGAATGAAACTCCGCTTAATGCACTTAGTAGTTTTGCTGCTTCTATACACAAACAAATTGACACAAAGTTGACAGAATACAATTACAAGAAAATACGTCAGCTCATTCATTAAATTGTAGCTAAAAAATTATAAATTTGTAATCGGAATGGAACGTAGTAGGGATGTGCAACTAATTTATTAATCGGGCAACCCGATTAATCGGCACCCTGATTAACCGAATAATCAACTAATCATACATTTTAATCTAAAAGTCAGTTATTCAGAAATTAAAATAATTAAAGTTTTAAGTTGTTTTCCATAAGCTTCTTTACTTAAAATTTCCCTATTTTTATATAGTATAAATTTTATATTTTCCAAAAATTATATATAAAACTATTCAAAGGTGATTCAAGTTAATTGTTTTATCATAATTTTGATTGATCAGAATTTCTGATTATTTGATTAAATGATTAATCACGATATCGAGTAATAGAAATTTTACGTAATCGATTAATCGCACATCCCTAAAGAAACGAGAATAAAGAATTCGCCAGAGTTCTGAAAGTTGTATAGCTAATGAAATTATAATATTGCTGCGAAGAAGCTGTAGTTTAGCTCACCTTTAATGAACATATTTGGCGAGCCGAAGAACAATTTATCTGGAGTCACAAAACTTCTACTTTCAGTGTATGCATTCCCATTAGAAAAACTAAACGAAATTGTAACGAATTACAATTTAAAAAATCCTATAAGGAAAAAAAAGTTAAATGAGGGAATTTCCCACCAACTGCATAGATTTCGACATTTTGTGTTGCTAATTCGAGAAATAGAACAGCTAGCCATAGGTTAGGGAAACACTGCTCTCAAATTGACACACTTAGTCCCATGAAGACCGTTGGGATACCACGGGACGTCATATTCCGTGCCAAATATTGAACCTCAAAACAGACCTGGTATGGTTAAGGGGCATTACAGCCATATTGAGCTGATATTCCGAGTCTAGACGCCTTTGTGCCTTTTATACAATGCCCACGGCTCACAGCTACTAGCGTAGAGATATCTTGTATATGACTGAAAATCTCGGCTAGATTTTAATTTGCGTCATAACTTTCCCATATTTACTCGTTGATCTTGCATGTTGTGCTCCAGACCATTTTTCATTGAGTTAAGGAGTCCCTAAGCTGACCATCTCATCAACTTTATGGACAGTGGATTTAGAAGGTGGATTTAGAACTTCTTGGCCACCTCATTTAGAGATACGTGGTAGTTGTAGGTAGCTCTTGAAATCAGGAGCACAGATTGCAGTGTTTGTATTGTTGCCTGGCCGTCAGAGTATATATTGATACCCCAGATAGTGACGACGTTTCGTCCCAATTCTCATACAAATTAAAAGTAATTATAACAACACTGACAATAGGATTTGTCACTATCATGGATGCCCTTATTTTCCTGTCGTTCGCACTTTTCACATTCATTCTTTTTAAGACCCTCCTCATCGTACCTTTACTCGTATATGCACTACTAAGTAAGTACAAATGGTAGCCGTTTCCCATTACATCCTATGAAAGGATTGGTGGTGTTTCATATAAATCTACGTTCAGAGTGGTACAACTTTGTAGAACGTAATCGTTGTTTGCATTTGTTATTTTTCTACTATTGTTGTACTTCAGCAACCAGGTAATCCTCGTTTGTTAACTGCAGTCATTCAATACAATTCAAATATGTGGACATTACAGTTTACAATGACAAAATATAAAATAGTTCTGACTAAAATGACTTAAAAATTAAGAAATAAAACTCTAACCCATATCTCTTGGAACAAATGTCATAAACAAAACTACTGTTACGATCAGATAATATGTTTCACAACGTTTTCCTCTCTACGGAGAAACAGAGTTATTGCTATATTTTAATAGATTTTCAGAGGAAAAGTCAAGACTGCTCCATGGATTCTCTCCCATGTGTTGCCTAAATATACTGCCGAAATAGCATTTGATTTTCATTCAGACTTGTGCTTTTTATTTTCAGACGATATGATTATTCTTTCCTATATGCATATTGTGATACGTCAGTACATTCAGTATTGAAATATCCTTAAAATACATCTCATTCCCAGCTAGGCTAATGGAGGATGAGTGTTCTCTTCATTTCGGGAACATGCCACAAGCGTTTTATATTCAATGATTCTTAAGGATTCATGACCATTATCGTGAAAATACTGTAAAATGGTTCTCCATATCTCAGTGTTCAAAGTGATTCTGATTTCATTGCCTAATAAACTCCATTGCGGTACCCAGAAATTATATTGACACGAGGCCATTTCAGCTATCATTCGTGGCATCCTACTGCTAGGCAAGTATAAGCCGTTCTAATATAACAAACCTATAAACTACGTGATTCCAAATATAGTAAGGAAAGACCGGTTACAATGTGTAGCATATAGGTGGAGGTATTTTAAGAAGGTATAGCGTTTCCTGCCAAAAATATCCTACCAATTTCTCAACATCGCCAAAACTGAAAACGGGGCTTTTTAAGCACTATACTTTATAGATGAGCACCATAAATTATAGATTTCGCTTCTGCAAGAAAAATGTCTAGATTGTTTGACAAATTAATGTTAGGGTGGTGTAAAGTGAAGTATATTACCTAAACCGCTTGAGTTTATAGCAGTTATAGACGTTGTGAGCTCAGATTTCATAAGTTTTCTAAAGGACATGCGATATGTATAATTGAACTTCCAGTGAAGATTTTGGTTGACCATTGGACATGTTCCAAATATATTTATCTTAGACTTATAAGGATTTAACTTCTGACTCCAGTCATGCATATAATAATACTTTAACAACAGTCGAACCAAAGTGATGGGCTAAACAATAAACCATGTTTTAGTCCTTGCGTGACTATGAAAGGTTCAGCCAATCCTGGCTCCTTGTGTCACAGTATAATTTCTGAATATGCGCACTATTTTCTGCAACAAATATGATGTGTCGGGGGTCACCCGGTTGGAACGAAGTTCCTTTCGCTATATATTATGTACCAGTTAGTTCCAACACGCCTAAGGCGCCCGTTGCAAAATACGATAATTTAAATGTATCTTTAAGAAAATATACTTTTTGTAAAAGGATATACCTTTTTAAGAATTGTTTTGTGCTGTATTAACGTCTACAGGCACGGGTAGGGCAATCTCTCAAAGTGGATACATGCAAGCAACACACAGCGTCAGCATCACATACGTGGTTGTTATACAACAATAGTCTCTGCCTGAAAGTAAGTATGATGGTGTTGATGAAGCGGCGGCGAACAAATAAGCAGGTCGTTGTCGCCAACGAGTATTGAATAGTATAGAGGACTCATGGAACGAATAGTATGACTCAAAAGCGAATGATTCAAAACGTATTACTCTCTTTATGTCATAACATAGTCCATTCATAATTTTGATGTGAAACATTGATGCCTTTTGAAACACTTATGCTTTTTTATTGTTTTATGTAATAATATTGCCCAAATGGTGAATTTAATAAATATTAAATATTCTATAAAGAGAATAAGACTCGTTGTGCTCGTTTACTTAGACTCTCTACATGAGAGAGGAAAAAGAGTGCAATAAGTTCTCTACACTATTCAATACTTTTTGTCGTCGCTCTCTTTATGACAAAACAAAAACAACTATTTCAGTGAGGTGAATATTGCTTTATTTATTTTAACAATATTACATTTAATATTTTTATTCTGTTGTTCGAGCTTTTCTTTATCAACAAATAATCAATATTCTCCGAGCTTGAGGTCAGATATGCTGTTCTTATATTTATTTTCCTCCATATTTCGCTACTCCATTGTGTAGCATTATCAGGAGATATAAACAATATTTAACAATTAAAACCCCCCAAAAACCAAATGAAATAACGCCCAAAATGAAATAAAGCCCAAAGAAAAAATAACCCGAAATTACAAATGAAAGAACCCCCAAAAGGTATCGGTACTACCGCCTACCGTCCCCAAAATAGAAATGAAATATCTCCCAATGAAGCAAGCCCCAAGTAAATGAAATAAACCCCAAAATAGTTATTATTAATTACAATATTATTGTTAAAGAATTTTGAGGAATTCATTATTGTAAAAAGGGTAATTTCTTGTGGAAATGAAATAAACCCCAAATAAGATAAAGTAACCCCCAAAACCAAAACCACAATGAAAGTATCCCCAAAAATAAATTTGGGGCTTTTTACATATGGGGGTTATTTTATTATGAAATAATCCCCAAATTAAAAATTAAATAACCCCCGAAAATTAAGAAATTGTCCCCAAAATCGTTTTTCCTTATTTTTTTGCGGATTATTTCATTTTCGAGATTGGGGGTTATTTCGTGGCGCCATTTTTTTGTGGCCGGTCATCACGACCAAAAATTTCGATGAACCATCTCCCGAAGGGCATCATATCGCACTTAACAGATCGAGCAAAACTATCTGCCAGATTGGCCGTTATTTAATTGTTCAACAAGTGAGCGTTCTGTGATAGTTGGGACACTCCTTTGTCCAAAACAACGTGTTAACTCTGCAATATTGCATTGCAAATTAGATGAAAAGTCTTTCGACTAAAATCAATAATTTTTGTTTCAAGTGATTTTTTTAAATTGCCAATTAAATAATTTAACATTAAACAAGTCTAAGAATTACGAAAACAATTACTAAAAATTAAATGATTTAATTTGTGACTGAAACAAAGTCAGAGAATTAATGTCTCTGATTTTGTTGATTCTCAATAATGGTGAAGCAGGAACCCAGTTCGTAAGCACACAGTTGGGAGTAGAAAATAAAACACAGAAATGAATTAGAAAAAGGTTTGGATTTGTTTTTTTTTTGTTGGATTTGATTTGGGTAACGTCTTACCAGTATCAGCTCAACAATGAAACAGCGCGCAGTATCTTTTAGTTCAGCGGAAACTGCATATGAAACCCGACATAATAACTTGACGAAAAAAGAGTGGCAATCAAGTTAGTTGGGTAGTTGTTTATCTGTCAAGTTTTGGAATGGGGGCTAAATGAAAAAATTTTAAACAACTTTTTTTTAACCGTATTATGCTATAACCCAGTATTATTTTGCATACTTTTAGGATTTGGTAATTATTACTAGAACTGTACAGTCAGGGACGTATATGAGGGTGTGTACTTTCATGTTGGCCATTGTGAAGTGAGCTGGCTTCAATTTAAGGCATCGAGCTTCGCTGAACATGTTGGAAGTGTAAGGAATTTGAACTGATTTTCTTATGCTATTGCCTTTTGCGTTATTAACAGTATTACCCCATTCAGTGTGCTTGCAGTTCAAGTCTCCCTGTAGTACAAAGTAATTATTTAAATTTTGAAAATTCATAAAATCAAATAGTTTTTCAAGTCTGCTCGTATTGAATTTAGATTGCCGGCCGGATAGTACGCACATGGAATAACAAAAAGGTGTCGCATTCAACGGGTATCTTTATGGCGCATGTCTCTAAAGCATCTAGTGAATATCTACTTTTGTTACCGTGACTGTAGTATTGTATGTTATTCTTGATTAATATAGCAGTTCCCCCACCCCTTGTTCCATCAATTCGATATTTACTTATGATTTTATAATTTTCAAATATTACATTATGTGTATGGTTTAATTTTGTCTCATTTAATAGGACAATATCTACTCTCTACCTACTCTTAAAAATTTTCCTATTCTTGAAAAAATGGCCAATTCTAAAAAATACAAGTTCGTAGAAAAACCTTTTTTCCAAAAAATATCTTGTTATAAAAAATACCGTTTCTTACAAAAATTCCTTTTCTTAAAAGTACCTTCTCTTAAAAATAAAATGTTACCTTTTTTTCTTGAGATAAGTAGCCTTTCTGAAAATAAGTGCATTTTGTTAAAAAAATAACCTTTTCCTAAAACTTTTTTTGACTTATTTTTACAAAGGAGTACTTTTGTAAGACTAGGTACTTTTTAAAGAAGTACCTAGTCTTACAAAAGTACTCCTTTGTAAAAAAAAGTCGTACTCTTTTGGCTTTTCCTTACAGAAAGTACGTCTTAAAAATAGTACCTTTTCTTAAAAAAACATTATCTTTTAATAAAAGAAGTACCTCTCTTTAAAAATAGGACCTAAATAATACATATTCCGGAAAATATAATACATATTCTTACAAAAAAGACCTAAAAATATAATTTTTTTTTTAAAACTACACTGCTGAAGAAAATATTTTCTTAAAAAAGAGTTTACAGTTTAACCTCAACAATTGTAAAGAATTTAACACAATATTATGTATTCCTCAATAAAATTCACGTAATTTGTTAAATTAAAAATAGTATGTCGTTTATATATTTCAGGTCAACATAATTTGTTTACACAGTATCATTTTAAACCTATTCAGTGGCTTTTATAGCCAGCTGCTTTGTGTTTCAATTTAATCAACGCTGATGAAAAGTGTTTACAATTTGCTTTACTGTTAAGCATACAATTTCCATTGCGCTTAATGCTAATTTATGATTTTCAATTACGTTTTTTTTTTACCTGCCTTAGCATCGTTGGTTATAATATTGTTGGTAAATAATATTTAAGTCTTTAAATTCATCACTGAAATATATTTCCAGAATGGAAAGCAAAAATAATGCCAATAAATTCACCCAACTGCGGCAATCAACGAATTTATTACGAGCCTTGTTGTATAAATGGAAAAGCATCGGGGAAAACATTAAAATCGCCTTTAGTAATTAATTAAAATATTGTGAGTTTTTGTTTGTTTAAAATATTTGCATTGAACGAGAAAAAGCTCGAGTTAGTCATGCGGACAAAAATTTTGTTTTTGTCTATTAGAGGTTTGCATGTGAATGTGATTATGGTACAAAACCAAATTGTGCTTGTATCAAATTGTAATGAAAATTGTTTTGTGAAATTGTTTACATTAGTACTAAACGGAATTTCGAAAGTTTTCGTAAGCCCATAATAAATATTTGCTTTTTGATAATGATGATTGATGACATTACACCAGAATAATATTTTATTTGAGAATATCAGTTAGTTGGGTGCCTATGATTATACTTTTGTAAATGGTCAATGGATCATGCATATTGGAAATATTAAAATTTAAGTGGGATGCCATTTAAAATATATTTAAAATTTGACCACAAAGAGGCGGCGAATTGAATATAGGACGGAAATGGGGTTCTTAATTGCTAACCCATAATTTGAGCCGACATTTTTAGTCGCTGCCGCAACCCTCTGATTTTAGAAATTTGAAATGGATAGATTTGAAACTTGCTGTGTTATGCCGGCTCGATTAACACTTTCCACATTTTTGAAGCATTGTGAGTACCGAAGATAAATTTTTTCATGAAGAAGTCAATGTTGAAAATGTTAATATAATTTGGTTTTATTTTCAAAATTGTAAGGATGATGAAATGAAGCATGTGTCGTGCTACACAGTTTTGAGGACTTAGATTAAATGAGTTTTATAGAGAAGGTAGTTGTCGATACAGCGCATGAAAAATTGCCTGAAAATTTTTATATGGTATCTACCTGCATTCGCGACGAAAACTCAACAGTGTCAACCTTTCGACACGAAACTGTTTGCTAAAGATTTTAAAAATAAAAGTAAAATTGTAAAGTTATTTTTTCCAAAATAGTTAAACTAGCTATAAGTTGAAGACTTGGTGGTAATTCGTTCCAGATACCGGTAGCATTTAAGTAAAATTGACATTCTGAGGTAAATGTATAATGTCTTGTTAGAATCAATTTTGACTGAACATCGTCCACGTACATGTGTATATTGCTATAAGACAATTGATGTGGAATATCATTAATATATGTGTAGGGAAAAGAGGAGAGGCCCCAAACTGGATCCCTGTGGTACCCCTCTTCTTACTGATTGTGTCATATTGTGGAGGTATTATGTGAGAAAGTTTGTAGATCTATACGAAAAAAGAAAAAAATCGTAGAATTTGATTACACAGAATTTGATTATCAGCCGTGTTAAAAGCGTCGACAAGTATCTACTAATAAACTTACTTTGTTATCGTCAAGTTCGCATCTTATATTTTAATTAACATCGATAAGAGCAGTCACACACTTATGTTTAGGACGAAACCCTGATTGCATATTACACAAAGGGGCGTTGGTATTCAAACAGTTACATATTTGGCAGTCAATGTTGCAATGGTTAGTGTGCGCGCCTCTTTTACATGAGTTCCTGGGTTCGATTCCTGCTCTGACCACCTAAAATTTCTTTCGGCGGTGGTCACCTCGCATAGTGACGGCGACACTATCGAGTATTTAGCCATGAAAAAGTTTCTCAAAAATGCCGTTCGGAATCGGTGTAAGAACAGGAGGTCCCCATCAGTGAGTATGTAACCATAAAGCGCACAGCTCACTTGTAGTTAGACGCTCTCCCCAATTTCTTCACGGGACATAATGGGAAACCATTCATTAATTAATTTTCTGATCCAAGTCACGATAAA
Source organism: Phaonia tiefii (assembly GCA_963931995.1). Taxonomy (NCBI): domain Eukaryota; kingdom Metazoa; phylum Arthropoda; class Insecta; order Diptera; family Muscidae; genus Phaonia; species Phaonia tiefii. Next base: position 199,721,716 of record OZ008368.1, read on the forward strand.
TGTGTATTTTATCCTCAGGCTTGACAGAAATGTTGTCGGCTAAGGTCTTGCTTGGAGAAACACGAGCAAGAATTTCGACAGATTATTTACCAAAATCAGTTCGAGCAAAGTATCGGCTCCAGAAGAAAAATTTGTAGGTTGGATGTGGTTAGTAGGCTCTTTGATTTGATTTCTTTGTATTACTTCAAGATTTATATAGTCAAGATTTCACAGCTTAAGTGAGACAGTGCAGTTCATATACAGTGCCGTTTCTGGGAAAAATGATTCTTAACATAGACATCAACACATCTTGCAAGTACAAGACTTTTCCGGTTAACTAATATCCTGTCCATAAATTTCTGCCATATTTTAATATAATTTTAAAAGGAAAACATTATACGTAAAATATCAGTATATTTACAAATGTACTACTTGCGGTGTAACGTATTCAAACTAGTTTGATATATTTTTAATTACACAATAGTCTTCTATAAGTTGGAAAGAGAAAGATATCGAATTCAAATATTAAAAATTTGTTCCTCTAATTATTCCATGCACTTTGCACAAATTTGGATACCATTGGATTGCGGTGCAGAACTTTGTAACAAATTTTAGGGATGTTCGTAACGCGCTATATTGGCAATTACGGCGACCGGTCATAACGCCCTAATTTGGTTTTAGGCCTTATGAACTCCCCTAGCATTCATTCAGTTGTTTATCAACCAGTGAGCAGAATGGGTGAAAATGTTGAATTTCAATTTGTTGGAGGTGCTCGAAGAAATTGTGAATTGGTGTATACTGCAAACAACAAACAACTTTATAAAGTGAAATCTAAATATATAAATAAAGAAAAAGATTGTATACAGAGATATATTTGTTACCAAGAAAATTGTAAGACATCTATACATATTATTAAGAAACCGCAGATCATTATAGTATGTGAAATTCTAAGAAGAATCACACGCTCCATTTTGCGATTCCTTTCACCATTTCTCTTATTGCTGTACTACTTAATACTAACATTTAAAAAGTGAATGGGGAATGTAATTTGGAAATGGAAGAAATTATGGAGCTGGTGATGATTAGAATTTCCAAGGTGAATCGGGTATGCAATTTGGAAAAGGAAGAAATTATGGAGCTGGTGATGAGGAGAATTTGAAAAAAATCGCGCGAGAGAAATATACTCACTGCAGCCGTAAAACAAATTTAAAGCAGAATTGGGTCATATTCGTCACAGTGATAACATTTGTTTAGTTAAGATTTCCATTATCGTTGCGCCGATGAGTCTGTATTTTAGCTCACTGACTACGATATTATTTGTCGGAATGGTGAATACTTTCACTAAGCTTTTAAAGTTTATTTCATAAGTGTCCTACTAAATAAGCTATGCTACATAATGGGTCGTTAATGAAATTGGGTATAAGCAGATTCGGCACAGTTTTACATTTCACATAATTTTAAAAAGAAAATGGTTTCCCATTACAGCCCATGAAGGGATTGGATAAAGCTTCTCACAACCAGTGAGCTGTGCGTTTTCTAGATTTATACTCACTTATTATGACCTACAGTTTTACACCGGTTCCGAAAAGTATTTTGAGAAACTTTTTCATGGCCAAATACTCGATAGTGTCGCCGTCAGTATGTCAGGTGACCGCCACCGAAATAAATTTAAGGTGGTCAGAGCAGGGATCGAATCCAGAATCTCAAGTACAAGAGGCGCGCACACTTACCACTGCACCACCGACGCCCACATAATTGTAGTCCGACAAAATATTCTCAGTGTGTGGCGAATTTTTACTTATAGCCCTATATTTCGGCAAACATATTACACACATATATTATTGTAATGCAATTAAATCCCAGAAAATCATCTCTGCGTTTTACATAAAAATGCTGTAACGAAATGATTTAATATTTTAGCAATAAATGAATGAATGAATGAATCTCTGCGTTTCGAAACCGTCAGAGCTACTATATACCTAAAAAATCCAATGAGTGTTCGAACTCACGGGCGATGTGTTAACACCTTTCTGCTACACGGTACCTGTTTGATTTCCTTGAACACATTCGTAAATGTTACATTGGAAAATAAAAAACAGCGTTCAATCATATGATGACGTTACAGTTAAATAATATTAATACTTAAAATTATTTAAAGACCCAGTGGAAGCACATGTGTCATTATTTTCTTGGTCAATACTTTTTGTTTTATTCCTACAAAAGTCAAAGAATGCAAAGCAACAGACACTTGTATATACATACATACATTGTTATATTCGTACATACGCTACACAAGTTCACAAAATTGTCGTTGCTCTCTTGCTATCTCATTTTTATATACGTATAAACGTCATTACTCTCTTTGCTCTGAGAGTGCTCCGCACCCACATTTTATTGGACTTACCTTTCACTATAATAAAAAAAACCGAAGATCAACATAAAACACTTTTTTAATATTACTCCAAATTAATACTCCAAATTAAAACACTTAAATCTCGGCTCGCCGATATCGGATCGCCTTAATTATTGGCCTATACTCTTCGTCGAAACCCGCACTAGCTTTTTAATCCAAAAATTAATAAAAGCGGCTATGAATTTCCGGAGAAAATCGCGTGGGAAAATTATATGAAAATCGCCCAATAATCACTTTCAATACCGACTGCCAAGCAACGAACAAACATAAATAACACTTGCGTATGTATTAAACTGATAGTTTACTGCCCTAGACCCAGCTAGCATTTTCAATCGTGCACGGCTCTTTCACGATCGGAGCCGACGATTAATGTAATCGTGCGCGATGTCGTATTCCAATCGCGCACGTTCAGAGCAACTGAAGTAACTGTGTCAAGCCGGCGACTCTTACTTTCCAATCGTCGACGATGAGCAAAATCCAATCGTCGACGATGAGCAAAATCCAATCGCAGGCGAGTGCCAAGACGATGGTAAATTTATACAAAAATGCTTATTATTATTTGTTTCTGTCATAGAACAAAACACTTGTGCTGCACTACACTTCTGACGCTTCTTTGTTTCTTAAATACTCAAATGAAAAGAAGCAAAAAAGTTTTTTCTTTTTCTTTTTTTGCTGAGCAGATATTGGAAAACCCGTTAGAATTTCAGAGAGACATAATTAAATTCTCCTTGCAAAACACGAGTTCGGTGGAGTATGCGGGAAGAAGTAAGACAACAATAACAAAACTACATGTAAGACTGTGACACAAAGTAAACACAAAAACAAATCGTGAGCACAGTCTTAAAAGCAGAGAAAATATAATTCTGCTCCCACAATCGTGGTGACGATTGGAAATCCAGTCGCGAAACAATGGTGATCGTGAAACAAACATTCAAATGCTAGCTGGGGAGGCGCGCGTATAGATGTTAACACATCAAAAAAACAAAAAGCAAACAAAGTTTTGCAACACACACCTTAGTATATCAGTAAATTTACCAAATGTTCTTACAGAATTTATTAATGAACTGATTTAGTTGATATTGGGCGAGATTACGACAACTGAATTGTTGTACACTGTTGCAGTACCATACGCTCATTTATGTACAATAAAACCACATGTACCACACAAGTATGTACAATAAAATAACAAAGAGGATAAAGATTTATATGTCATAAGAATCATATCATTATAAAGGGCAACCAGTCCATATCTCTTTGCTATTAATTCTTCCCGCTTTTGAGTACATTATTAATGAAACTGTCAATGCGCTTAACCTAATCAATTATGCCGACAGCAAAAAAAAAAATGCAATAAATAAATACCCGGAAAACATTGTAATACGTAGGAAATCATAAAATAATCTCTGATATCAACCAAGACTCTCCTAGTTTTTCCCTTTCTCTCATTATCACTCATTCTCTAATATTTTTTTAAGGCGACGAAGTATGCAACCATTACAGTATTGATGTTACTTCGGATGAGTATATTGACCAGATAATAGTCGCCCTACGTTTGTCGCTCAAGCGAGCGTTGAATTGTCATCGACAGCTTCATCAAATTTGTTGGTGACAGCATGATGACTAATTACGCGTCAAGTGAGACGTGTTTTCGAACTATCTACATGTGTCTTTAATGAGGTTTGTACGCCAATATATCACACCCTAACTACTAAACTCAAATTTCCAAAAAGAACTGAAAGTTTCGCCAGATTTTTACGGCGAATAGTTGTTGTTTTTAAGCAAAAAATTAAAATCTTAAAATTTGAGTTATGACGCTTTTGAAATTAGGGAGCGATAAATAAAAACAAATAAATAAAAAATAAAACTATTTTGCACATACTATGCCCAAGACCATGCTATATCTCTATTAACAGAAATATAGATTTACAAAAGTTTTCAAAATGAATCCTCATGGTTTCTGGTAAGTTTTCGAACATTTCTTGTGTGTTTGTGCTTTCGCTTTTCAGTAGCATCATTCCAAACTACCGCGGATGAATATCTGTGGATATATGTATGTGAAAAGCATGAAGAAGAGTGATTAATAAGTTGTCATTTTCGGGTAAATAAAACTCTGATTAAACGTATATCTGATAACATCAATGTATTTCTTAAATTACTTCAATATCATATGCATACAAAAAAAAACTATTCAGCCTGAAGGACATTATTTTACATTTTCGGGGAAGAATTTTACCGGCAGAAGAAGACGGTAAACGAAGTTTGCTGAAATACTAACAGTAAATAAGACGGAACAACATAATACATAAAATCGAGTTGTATTGATGCCATCAAGCCGAACTAAGTACATGAGGAAAAGTAACCTAGAGTAGAATGACGAATGCGCTAAAATACTTACGCCGCACATTTGAACAAAAAAATGGTTTCTCAATTTTTTCATGCTTTGTATTTAAAAATTCTTACAAGTTTGTTTTTTAATCTTAAATCCACAACGTATTTCTAGAAACCCTACCCAAATTTCTACCGACCTCAACCATTAAATATTTTGGAACGAAGAAAGGAACCTAGTATGCCAACAAATCGACTTTCAGGGTTAGGCCGATTTTGACGTTGAAAAGTATGCCAAATCAACTAGTGGGGGTCTCAGTCTTGTAGCTTCAACACGTAACTTAATATGGAGATGTAGACTTGAAAACAGATGATGAAAAAAATGTGAAAGTAGGAAAACACACATTACCTGCCCTGTAAACGAAATTTGCGAATTAATTTCGATGATTCGATAGTGAACGGCTTTCCAACATTCCAACGAGGCCGTGGGCCTGAGAATCCAAGTCTTTGTAATGACAATATTTACGAATCCATTTAAAGCATCTGGACCCGATGTCATGAATGAAAGAGTAAAATTTAGTACAATGCTGAAGACCTTGGGTGTGGTAGGTTATACCAATCCAGGTTTTCAAGTTCCTTACTCTTCCCTAAAAGAACTTCCTTCGTAAACAGATTTCATATTTAAATATTGCCAGTGTTTCGTGATTTGTGTAGCAAAATTCTCTAGAATCAACTTATTGTGTTCATGAGGCAACAAAATTCGATGCTCGCGCCGTCCATATTTTCGTCCGCCTGCGTGTCTTACTCATCGTATTCGATCGTTGGAAGAACTCTTTACTTGTTGCGGCAGCAGACTCCGTGTTGAAAAACTCGTGACAGTGGTACCATTGTATGAAGATCTGTTGTGGTAAAGCAAATCGATCTCATTCAATGAACGTTGCAAATCGTCACAAATCGTCACAAACTCGATGTTAACCTGCAATAAAATCCATTAATGATAAGATAATAAATACAGCAAACGACCGTATAAGACTAGAGAATCGCAAGTAGAACTAACGGGTGATTTTTTAAGAGCTTTCGGATTTGATAAAAAAAAAATTGTTGCCTGTAAAGTCGGTTTTACGGGCGAAGATTTTACGTGACAACGTCTTTTTCTCGGTAGAATATTTATTGATATGAATATAATTAAATTGCACAATAGGAACAAGGAATTGAATGAAAATAAGAATTGCACAAATTTTAACTATAGAAATATATTTTGTTTAGATTGATTTGATTTTCATATTGATTAGATGTTAAAATTCTTGCTCAACACAGTTTAAATCAAGTTTTCTTATATCTGCCACTTTTTCTTAATATTTGTAATTTTAAAGAATCAATTCGAAAATCAAAACATTTATTCAGATCGAAGGTTCAAATTTTTGCTAAATAAATTTGAAATTAATTAAAATTTGTAAAATAAAAAAAAAAACCAATGAGTGTTAGAACTCACGGGCGATGTTTTAACATTTATTGAAACTTATGGTTTAGGAAAATAGAAGTAATTTCAACACCATCTAGGTACCTGTGCGATTTCTATGAACACATTATCAAATGTGACATTATAAACAATAAACATATCCTTTATTATAAAATATAAACATTTCTTTTATTATAAAAAATAAACATTTCTTTTATTAAAAACAAAAGAAAATAATTTACTAACCAAAAAGTATTTCAATTCATCATATTCGCATATCGTTTTTAAAGCCGACCGCAGCTCTCTGTTTCGTTTTGGCTACCTAATTCATATGAAAATTTCTACACACAAACATACACTACACATATCATAAAGCCAAAAAACAAAAAACAAAAAAAAACAAAAAATAATACCTTATCCAATGCAGACTGATCTAAATCAATATTCATACACACGCACATATATACGCACATACATACTTGCTCAGTCGTCATATATATGATGTGCCAAAAAACAAAAACACTCACACCACCGACCAACAGCCACTAGAAGCCAGCAAAGCAAATCGTTTCTGGCACACAAGTAAACACACACATCCGCACACACAGAATTATTTATTGAGTGGGAGAGAGACGCAAGGCATTCGGCGGGCCTCTCTCTCGTTCGGTGACTCATCGTAACGTTACCGGGCGTTACACTTTTTCATAAGTGACTCCCAGCCGCAACCTAATTTAAGACGTTGTCACGTCAAAAAACCACATAGAAATTAGAGAAATGTATGAAACCTTTATTTGAGTCGATAGAACGGTCTATATAATTCAACTGTTTCATGTGACCGGGGCTGCGCCTCAAATGTATCATACGCTGGGTCCAAGTTTAGCATACTATATCGGCCGGTACCTCACGAGTAAATTGTTTAATATTGGCTTCCTGCGCGTTAACCGTTGCAGGCTTGTCCCTATAGACATGAGCCTTAACATAGCCCCACAAAAAATAATCCAAAGGCGTTAAATCGCACGATCTAGGCACGAATCGCCGAATCGATAATTCATGGTCATCAAACACACCGGCGGACAAAGCTGCGATATTTTCCTCTGTCCGAACTCTACGTATACGCGTCGTAGGTGTAATGTCCAATAATGTAAATTTGGTGCGAAATTTATTCATAAGATTCTGAATAGCCGTCTCAGAAGGTCGCCCAAACTGACTATAAAATAGAAGAAGTGCACGATGCACTTTCTTATCCGAGCATGAATATTGATAATAAAATTCAACAATGTAAGCGTCGTTCGTTTGTAAGTCGATCCGTGGTTTTGCCGAAAAGAAAGTTTTCTAAAAAATCACCTATTACATAGATGATGCAACTGCGTTTTGTGGATTTTTACTTTAATTGCTGTTATTTCAAAAACCTGTTTCTGCAGACCAGGCACGTTTCTTCTTTTCAGGTCACATTTTTTTGTTAAACAGGAGTTATTATAAATACTATATGACGGCACTTGACTAAAATGGGTACAATTTTTCAACTCTAACCAGGCCGTCTTCGTCCATTTCTTTGTAATTTTAACTTTCTCCCCCATTTTTTGGTATATTTTTCCCAAGAGTAGACTAAAAACAATCTTGGAGATCTTATGGACGTCGTTCTTCGTTTCAAAAAATTAAAATTGCGTCACTCAAGTAGCCCATTTTGCAACTGAATACAGCATTACCATATGTGTAGCGTCCGTTTTTTCAATTACTATGCCCCAATCTAAGGTATAACATAGTTCGTATCGGCAGCATTAGATACTTACATTTACGGGAAATACGGTTCACCGCACTCTAGAATCGTCTCGAGTAGATGAGATCTACGCTATCAATTTAGTGAGTTGATTTGAACGCACATGCTCGCACTTATTCTAAGAACAAGTCAATTGGATGAATAAATTGAAAAAATTAAATAACCATATTCCTAATTAAATAAACCGCAAAAATGTTGAGTATTCTTTCATTTGGAATAACAACCTAAAATATATTGATATTTTTAATATTTTTTGCTGGTTACCCATGTTTGTTTTCGGTGTTATTTCTTTGACCGTTATTTTGAACCGCAGAGCTCTTAATTATCGGCTTCTCATTTAAAAGTTGTTAGCATTTGGCATTACTTTTCCTATCTGCTGGTATTCATTCTCTATGATTTATATTGTCACTGTACGAAATTGTAAACAAGACTACTGGAAAGATATACTATACAAAACAGAAAGACTGCGACTTTATACAAACTAATCATTTTTATCAAGTCATACATAACAATATATGGTATTTGCAAATAATCAGAACTGTATGTGAGTTATAGTTATGAAAAATGGATTTGTGATGATACGCTCTTCTTCACGTAAACCGTGGTAAAACAATACACTGAAAAAAAATTTCCACCAACACTATACTTGACTAAGACACCCTTTAGACTATGCGTTTCACCCGCGGCTTTCACCCAAGACTTTCGTGTTCGGTGGGTAAGAGGTGGGAAGAAGCAAGAAGGGTAGACAAATACCCACGAGACGAGAATTCGAGAGGATTTTTGATGTTTCTCTTCACATCGTTTGCGTAGATTATTTTCTGAATCTTTCTATAATATGAAGAGAAATAATTCGAAAAATATTAAATAAAATATTTAAATACAATAATTCGTGGAAATTTGGATTGCCAAACATCAGCAACGTGAAAATCAGACATCTTCGTTTGAAAAATTAATTATTATGAATGTACGTAAGAAGCAGAACATCTGATTCGACGACAAAGAATCCATAGATAGAACGCAGAATGTAAATGCTTATGATTTACGAAGGATGTTCAAAAGAGAATTTAACGATTAACGCAGGCTGAAGACGCATAATCTAAAACATCACAAAGTTCCATCAATAGTTTTATATTGAATTGTTTTATAATTTGGTGATGCAATAAAACTGCTGTTTAAATTGTAAAATTTGGTTTATTACATGTTATTAACATCATTAAATGGATATGTTTTTGTATAATTTTCATGAATTTTTATGGCCTGTTTCTGAATGTCGTAACGAAAATTGTGCGCATAGAAGCCAGTCGCACGAAAGTGTTAAAATTTGGGTTTATGTATGTCGCACGCCTCTGTGCGTGTCGTCAACATTCGACCAGATCGTTTTTCGATTAGTACAAAAAAATACTACTACTTAATTACACAGATGTGAATACAACTCTGTTGAACTTTTTTTATACCTGTTGTCATTGGAAAGTATAAAAAAAAACAAACGGAAAAAAAGTAAACAAAAGGAAAGTGGGCAATATTTACTAAATTATTAAAAATATGCATTATACGTTCGCTATACATTTCTTGGAGAATACAGTGGAGGAGTTACAAGAAGTACAATTGACTCGCAGAGATCTACGAGACATGTACAATGTTTTGGAGATGCCCACAAATCAGTAAGATATTGTGATTTAAAAATTGTCTGTTTGATTGCAAAATTCATATTTTTAATAGATTTATTGCAAATTTCCGGGTATCAAAAGAAGTTTTCCAGATGGTACTCGGAAAATTTCAACAAAGTTTAGAGGTACCCGTGTACGAGCGGACGTAAGGCTCTCGATTTTTCTGCGTTTCGTGGCCACTGGTAGTTATCAGCACACGGTGGGAAACGAAATGCTTTCATCAACATGTAAAGCATCAGTTTGATGAATGCTTGACCTTTTTTGAAGACACTGTTTGTGGTGAGTGGATACAAACGCCACGTCCTGAGGAGGAGGATGCAATAAAGCGGGCATTTTTTAATGCAAGAGATCTTCCCGGCGTTATACACATGATGGCTCGTCAGCATCTCTGTCACTTCCAAATGATCTTTGTCTAGTGCCGTGATGGTTTGGATCATTGTTAGTTGGGTGTGGACTCAGTAGATACGCTTGCGTTTCTGGACCTGCAGTTTCCTTTTCTATTGCTGTTGTATTGTATGTTGGGATGACTACAGCCACTGCCTTGCTGGTCCTTGGCGGAGTTTCCAGTAAGGATACCTTGCTGCTTTGTTGACTTATTTACACTAAAAAAATAACATAAATAATAATATAATAGAATTTTTTATTGTTATACTTACCATTTGTTTTCCATTTTATCTATCGATTTTGTTTCTTTTCGTTGTTTTATAACCTGCACGCACACAAAACAACAAGTGACCGAATTTGACAGTTGAAACTGCAGCGTTGCCACTTCTTTCGTTTAGTGAAACCGGATTTTGTATGAAAAAGTGTTATTTTGCGTTTGCCTGTTTTTTCGAGCGTTCGTTCGTTTTGGGCTGCGTAAAATGAGGGTTAGAGAAACCGAAATCAATTTTTTTACGCACAAGAAGGTAAATGAAAACATTTTACGACATACAGAAACAGGCCATTAAACTTATGTAGTTTGTTCATTATTACGATAGTACAGGTTTTTTGATAATGTGGGTTGTTTTTGGTTAAAACTCATTTGTAGATTTTACAACAGGCAACAGTATATTTGTTTGTTATAAATGCAGTTTCTATTCTACAACATTTTTAATGTATATTGAAACAATTATAAATAAAGTTGAGATTTTGAATTTAGTACTGGCAATTTGAAATCCGTGGTCAATTTTTATTACTGACTTCAGATAACCGGATTTGCACCAGCCTAATTGGAATTTGTATGGCACAGACTTCATGAAAATTTCAAAGAATGGTGTTTGAAAGTCGGAAAAATTACTTCACTGGACAGAAATAGGAGTAATAAATTGCGCCAATACATGATCACTGACGCAAACTGCAGAAGATTTCAAAATGTGTTAATAATACCAGAACATGGGAGAAGTGACACCAAAATTTGTGGTATTTGGAAGACCCAAAATTGTTTTATTCTAATATAACTTTTTATTAGCAAGTAAACCTAAATACTTCCATTGTAAAAATAGGTTGGTAGTAAATAGGATAACTAAAGCCAATAGTCAAAATTGACCTCGCAATTAAATTTTATGTATGGGAGAATTGCAACACTCCCCGATTCAAGTACAACGATACATTTTTTGCCGCGATTTGGATTTCAAAAAACAAAAACACTTTGACGGTATGTAGGATGCATGCAAAGAAAAAAGGGTTTGTATTCCTAAAATGACCCCATCATAGCTTCAAAACTAGGAGGTAGCTCCAACAGCTTTTTTTTGTGACCCACCCTAAGGGACACCCAATAGAACTTTTCCCGAATAGTGTGGAAAGTATATGGCGATTATGTGTGAGACCCAACAAAATAGTTTCCTACAAATTAGAATACACACAGGAGTACGATAATAATTGTGCATATTAAGGCGGTCATTCCTTATCATAAATATAGTATAGTGGTGTATGGGTGACCACAGTGTCCCTGCATTATTTGTATATATTGCCAATTGTATATAGGTCCTCTGGAAAATTGTGAAACATATGGACAGCGCTTATGCAAACGAGTCGAAATACTCCTGTGATTGATACAAAGTGTCAGCTTTGTTTTGATATTTGTGAACTAAACAGATAGAGTATACAGCAAGCCATAGAAAGCTAAATTCCTCAAGAACGAGGAATACTTGCGTCTATTTATATAAGCAAAACCTCATCAGTGATTTTCGCGCGATGTGAACTTCGGTACAGATTTTCCGGCCGTCCTACGCCAACTGATCAAACACTAACGCGTTTAGCCGTTCGCCTTATAGGGACTGGAACAGCGTGTGCCAGAGGAAGCGCCAGAAGGGATCGCAGTGCTCGATTCAATGAGAGTATTGCCGCTATGGATTCACATGTTGCGATACATTTGGTGAAATACTTGAAGATGCATCGTACAAAGTGCAGCCCATCCATCAGCTACTGCCTGTAGACTATCAAGAGCATCTAAAATACGTCCACACTCTTTTGAACTTCAAGAAAGCTGTGGACGAACTTTAGTCGTAATGTACTTATATAATGAGCGAAAGACCATTTTCATCCGAGCGAACACGTAAACAAAGAAAATATGCGCTTCTGAGGCACAAAATACCTGCGATGTGGGCCAGTTACGGCTGAGATATTTTTCCAAGGATGCCGTGAGCATGATCAAGGAGATTTTGTTGGCGCAAATAGATAAATTGGGACAGAAGCACACGTGGTTCCAGTATGATTGTGCGACCGCACACACAGTTTACCGAATAATGAACATTTAGAACGATGCGTTGCCTGTTCTCTTAAAGTCATGTTTTGACGGTTTGCAGTGGCCGGCAATATCGTCCGATTTGACCGCTCCAGGCACCTTTCTTTGGGATTTTTTGACGGTACGGTTCTATGTGAACAATCCACAGGCTTTGGAATCTATAAAAGAGAATATTCGACAACAGCGCGACAACTTACCGCCTGAAGTTCCTGCCAGAATGGTTGAAAATGGTGTAAATTGTGCCCAAATGATCATGAACAATGGCGATGCCCACTTGGCCAATGCCATCTTCAGAAAGGAATATAAGAAACCCTAGCAGGTTCAAAAGAACATGTTAAAAGCAATTATAGATTAAATCGTTTAATTTGAAAGAATTGGCAAAAAAAATAATTTGGGCCATCCACCGGGCATGTGGCATTATTCTAAATGATGCCGATGCTATTTTTAAATGGTGCCTGCAGAACAGTAACTAACATTTAAGCATGACATTGCGTATCACGACAATAAAGAAAAATCTGGATCTGTGAAAATACTACTAACGGGTTTTTCAATAAGAGCGCTACAAAAGTTTTTTAAATAAAACAAAACCGGTTTTAGATACCAATGAAATTCTTTATCCCTTTGAAAGTACGTTCGATGCCATTATGTATGGAACTCGATTTCGTTTGCATGGCCACCACGGGCACGCTCCAGTCCAGACGCTGAACCCAATTTTCGACGGTTTTCAAGCATAAATCGGCCGATACTGCTGCAATTTCACGTTCGATATTCGTACGAAGTTCGCCAATCGTCTCTGGCTTGTTGGCATAGACCATGGACTTGACATAGCCCCACAGGAAATAATCTAACGGCGTCAAATCACACGTGAGATAACACGTTCACCAATCTTGGTTTCCAATAGATTGATTGTGGCATTCACTGTGTGGCTTGTGGCGCCGCCCTGTTGGAACCACATGTCCTCCAAGTCCATATTATCTAATTGGGGCCAAAAATATTCGGTTATCATTGAACGGTAGCGATTCGCATTCACAGGAATGTGCCGGTCTTGATCATCATGGAAGAAGTACGGCCCAATGACGCCGCCGGCCCATAAACCGCACCAAACCGTAATTTTTTCGGGATGCAATGATGACTCATGGATTACGTGTGGATTGCAGTCTGACCAATAACGCATATTTTGCTTATTAACGAAGCCATTCAGCCAGAAATGAGCCTCATCGCTGATTGTTGAGGCCTCTTAAAGTTGGCCTCTTAAAGTAGAGGCCACTGACTCTAAATTTCGGTAGTAAATTTTAATAATTTCGACTCGTTGTTGGCTCGTATATCGTTCCATGATGAAATGGCAAACCTTACTGAAGAGAAATGTCAAAAGAGCAGAAAAAAATATGGCGTCCCTTGCTGTCCCTATCGATTTACTTTTGTAGCGTCTCTGTTGAAAAACCCTAATTACATCCATTATTTTATTTGTATTTTGTCACAATTCCGTGGAGTTAAAACCGAACACCATGCTTTCAGAGATATGATAAAACCGTGGTTGTGCGGGATGTAGGGAATTCATAATTTTGGGAGAAAGCAGCGATCAAGGTAACTGCTAATTATTTTCAAGTATTTGTTCAACATATTGTCGGGAATTACAACTAAAACAAGAATGAAACACTACGTGAAACTGCTGCTTGTGGTGACATTCGGAGTAGATTGATAATTAAACACCAAAAACAAAATGCAACAATATTACTGGCCAAAGAGTAAACAAAAGGTACATCAAGAATATAGTGCGTTAAATTTGACATTTCCATAATTATTGAGCTGGGTCTGCCAATAAACTCTAGGTAGGCATACAAGTTGAGTGATATTAACTATTTTGGGTGTTGATGTGGCACTCATCCGTGCTTCACAATTAAAATACATGTCAGCATAATTCGCATAACAGATAAATAGCACTGAACTGCGAAAATAAGGCTGACCATCGATATAATTTGAAGAATGCAGTGAACGTTTTTGAAGGCGATTTATTTAATATAATATAAAACTCAGTCACGACGTGGAATTCGGGCCACTTAGTGAAACAGTAAGATATAAACGTAATCAGGAAAAAATGCAACTTAAAAATGCAACTGCCAAAAACATGGAGAAGGCAATACAAATAATAGTAATACTGTCACACGTTTTTTCACAAAATCTTGTACCAAGAAATAAGATGTGATTAAGCATTCACTTCAAATTCGAAATCTTTCAGATTAAGTGAAAGTGAAAAGATATTTACATTATTTTGAATTTGCATTTGTAGAGGTAATTCAAATTAAACTACAACGTGCAACGTGCTCCGTTAGGACTCCCCACACCGTACGTTAACGCTCCTAGGGAGTCTCCGAAAGGAGTCCCAAAGGAGCATATCCGCCAGAGAAATCGGCGCGCTCAAAATAAATGAAAAAAGTGCACCCTAGGGACTACTTAAATGGGTGTTTTCGGAGTCCCTACTCGCTCCTTTAGATAACCTTCCAAGGGCTCCGTAAGGTCGCTTATAAATTAGTGCTTTCCGAGTCCATACACGCTCCTTCATATACTACACAAGGACTCCGTGCGGACTCCTATAAATGAGGACCCACAAGGACTCCGTGCGGACTCCTATAAATGACGACACACAAGGACTCCGTGCGGACTCCAATAGATATGAGCTTTGTATAAATAATATTAAGAATAAGAAAAATCCAAACAGTAGGTAATAATAATAAAAATTAAAAAAAATATTAACACTAATTTCTAGCCTTCTTGGCGTCTTTTCGGAACCGAACTTATACGATAATCCTTTTTTTTCTTTAAAATAAATTTTTTAGATAATTTAAGCTGATGTATGTTTGCTTGTTTTTAAACATTTTGTCACTTTGGGATGTCCTTTATAGGCGCACTCCGTGAACACTCCTCTGAGGAGCGCTGTGGGAGTTCCTGCGCGTTCCGTGTTAGGAGTAATCATATTTATCGCCACGCTCCCCATTCTCTTGCGCCCAATTCCAGTATGGAAAATTCACTCGAATCTATATTCTATATAGTTTCTTTCCTTTCCTCAAAATATCCAGTATTAATGTGTCTATGTTTGGGACATTTCATACATTTTTTAACTTCCAAACTAGTTTTTTGCCTCAACTGAAAATTTACAAATGCCATGCCTGTTTGTCCAATTATGTTCTTATGTAGCCTATGAAAGAGGCCTGACCGACAGTACAGTACCACATGAACATTTTTTACGATAGGTCTATTATAATGGGCGGTATAATAATTTTTTAAATGATGATAATGATATTTGTAAACATATGTACCAAAACTTATCTTCGTACCTCTAATAGGTCGTGAGATGTATCCATTTAAAATTTCGAGCTATGTGGGCGGTGCCGCGCAGTGTTTACTCCCTTGGAGTTCGAGTTTCCCAAAATGCTTTCCTATCGAGCACTATCGTCATAAAAGATACATACACATAAATGTTCACCACTTTTGCACATTTTTATGATGAAAGGGAAACATGTTATCCTCACATTTTGGGACTAGTATGTACAAATTTACGAGAAACATTTTTGTGGAACACTTTAACCCTCTAGCACGACAATATATGGGTCTTTTTTGTTCTTTTAGTGGGAAAGGGTTAAAATGTACTACTAAAATATTCCTCATCAAATTCTACTTTAAGTTTCTTAACACGACAAAGCTCAAAACTCAACTTGAATGTCAAATATAAGTCAAAACTTAAAATTCATTTAAGGGGTAATTTCGTACTTATTCCGAGTTGGTGATAAAATGCCCCACAAAACTGCATTTTATTTGGTTGGTGTCTATAAAAAAATATTTTGCGAAAAATTTCAAAAAGAAAGCTGTAGATTAATATCTATAAATAAAAAATAAGATAAAATGTTGTAGTTTATTCACATTGTGCTAATTAGGCGCGCCATACCTTGTCTGCGGCCTGCTACAAATGTTTACATGTGTTACATACCGTTGGACGCGTCATAAAAGCCTTTCGTATGATACTAACATTGTATTCATTTTCATCAGTTAAAGTACAAATTTCTTTGAAAAACTAAAAAATACTTATTTGAAAAGGTCCTGCTCACGGGATCTTAATGCTAGACATGAAATATTTTGGGAATCATCACAAAACAAACCAAAAGTACATTTTGTAGGGTGGACAAAAATCACTTTTGTCCCCACCATATAATGTGAGTCGGTCTAACGTTTAGCCATTAAATCAGACGGGTTTGTAACTATATATTCCCAGGCTATAACTATAATGAAAGGAACTGACTAGTGTTATCCAAACGGCACTAAAAAATATTAGTTCCATTAAAAGTTATTGATTTTTGACCGCCTTTTCTGAAAATCTTGGACTCTGCGTCGGAAATTCGATTGGTGGCCCTTCGAAAAACTTGCGGTACCAGCGACAATTGCGTCCTTAACAGTCAAAATTACACGTGTTCTGATTAAAAAAGTGATTCAAAATTCGATTTCTCGCATGCGCCACTTACATCTTGGCCACGGTTCAAATTTATGCAAATTTATATTAACCCAGTACAGAAATTTCAATCGGGTGAACTCTCTTTAACATATACATTTCTCATTTGTGGTATACAAGAGATATAGTGACGATCGACCGGAAAGCCGAATAACTTGTGCGTGGGAGGTATGAAAATGGGCGTGGCACAGTAGGAAATATATACTTACAAAATAGCTTTGAACAAAACATTACCAAGTACCGAATTTCATTAATATTGGTTGTGGTTCACTAGGGTTATCGTTTCGATTTAACCGGACACCCGCCTAACCTTTGTATGGGAGGTACCACAATGGGACCTGCAAAGCCAATTATTTTTCATAGAACAGTGGTATTTGAATAAATATTGGCTAACATTAAAGTCCATAACGATTGGATCGTATTTGCCGGAGTTATCTTGTCGATCCACAAGCCATCATCCTTGTTTTAATGGGTGTCTGGCGTTTGATGACATGAAGCAAACTACCAATTTTCATTAATATCGGATGTTTTTTCGGCTCTTATCGCATTTTCAACACGAACGACCACCAGAATTTACGATTTACAGATCATCATCCTCTGTCAGAGTTGCAGTTAATCACAAATACTAAAAAATTTTAGAAGAAGCATTATTTTGTGGTCATAGTCACTGACAAAATTTCATTGTGAATGGTGAAGATTTATGGCAGTTATCATATTGACCAGTCATCCACACAGATAGACTAATAGACAGACGGGCATGGCTCAATCTTATTAAAAAACCAGAAACTAATTTCGCTCATATATATTAAGGATGTAATATGACTCCTATGCGTTAAATTGTTGTCCGTATGAAATGATTTATACTCCATTCCTATGGGTGAGGGTATAAAAAGTATAAAGCGAAAACTGACTTATGGACTCAAAATTAATAATCTACCGCTTAACACATTACCATGGAGGAAGGTCCAATTATGTAAATGCACATTTTTAGGTAATAAGCTCAATACCAATGTACAAAATTTATTCAAGTCAGTGCAAGAAATCGAGAATATTTTGTATGTTTTTCTCTAAGTGCAGAAATATGTAGAACCATGTGAAACATAGAGCAACCAACATTACAACGATAGATATTTGACTTATATTATACATTATTTTTTTTTTTTTTGAAATTGGACAAATATGTTTGTTAGTCAGATTGTGAGCGAGCATCTAACAAATGCAATTCCTTGCACGTACAAAATGTCACTTTGCCACAAGGACTTTGTTTTGCATCACACTCTACTACTCCTACATATACTGTTTGGTTGGAGAGTAAACTAGTTTTGCCAGCACATGCGGAACACCCCATTACAACTTCTGTCAAGGTTTGTTGTTTGTAGTGATGTTTTTCTTATAAAGTTTTCGTTTGTTTACCGACCTTCTGGTGCTTTTTGCAAAAGAGTTGAACAACGTAACGCCAGATACGTGAATATTTATTATAACCACATTTTGCCACAAATGCGGAACAAGAGATTTGGCTTACAGGTAAGCGTCACAGGAAATGTGTGTAATATATGACGGATTTCAAAATGGATTTTCTGAATAGTTTTATAGCCAGAAATATTAGAACCGTTTACTATGAGTTAAGAATATTTAAAACTACATTAACTACATAGACTTTTTACTTCTGCAGACAAATTCGCCATTTCAATTTGCTCACCAGGTCACAGTTTAAAACAAATTTTCTAAGAATGCAAAGCAGCAAATTTTTGATACAATTTAAAATTCTTCACTAGCAAATACGTTGCATTGCAATAAAAACGGGCTGTCGAGTATCACATTGGACATATTGAATTCAATTTCAAGTTTTTTTTTGTCAGGCATCGTGATTGCATATTTAGGATTTTAGAAATCATGTTACGGTTTCTCTCAGCGGCGTGTTTTTTTAAAAAGCGAAAGTCATTTTTTTTTTGGATTGGATTATGAACACCATATCTCAAGAAAGAGCTACTATTAGTATTTCTAAAGGAAGAACGTTTGGATGCAAGACCTGACCCAGAACGACCAAATGACCAAATCCATGTAATTTAAATACTAGAAAATAATACTTGAAATATGTTGCTTGGCATACTATAAAAAATTAATAAAATTAAAACTGAATCTCGTTACATCCCATGAAGGGATTAAGGAGAGGTTCCCAGAAACCAGTAAGTTGTGCGCGTTCTAGTTTTACACTCACTGATTGGAACGTACAGTTTTAATGGTATTTTAAGAAGCTTTTTCATGGCTAAGCGAGTTGCACCACCGACGGCCACTTATTTAAATAAATAAATAGTTTATATAAAATTTTCATTTAGTAAAATTTCTGTAAAGGGGTTTGGAGACATGTCGTAAGCTAGAACCATTAAAATAATCAAACTTTTATTAGGTTTTATTTGTCACATTGAAGGCTACAACTTTGCCCATTTTTAGCGCCCATTTTTGCCCATTAATTCGATCTAGTTATAACGAAAGGGATACATTATTGGCGTTATAACTTACTTACACTTACTTACTTACTTAAGTGCCCTCAAAATACCCAAAGGGGTTAAGGGCCTTAAATGTGAGGACAAAATGTCTCTCCAAACGGCTCGATCTTCAGATTTTCTGCTCCAGATGGTAATACTAACCTCTCACAGCCAATATTCAAGCTAGTCTTTCTAGCGATATCTAGCCCATTCTATTTTGCAATGTCGATCATTCTGTTCAATTCTACTTGCATGGCCTAGCCATCGTGAACGCGCTATTTTGACAAGCATAATTACGCCGATGTGGGGATACTTATTATAGAGCTCGTGGTTCATCCGTCGTCGATAGTCGCCGTTCTCTGTTATAGGACCATGTGTTTTTCTGGGGCATTTTTC
The DNA here is from genome assembly GCA_963931995.1 of Phaonia tiefii. Classification (NCBI taxonomy): domain Eukaryota; kingdom Metazoa; phylum Arthropoda; class Insecta; order Diptera; family Muscidae; genus Phaonia; species Phaonia tiefii. The sequence goes on from OZ008368.1 coordinate 199,741,441, forward strand.
TCTCAAAGACTCCCAGTGATGGTATATCAGCGATATGAGTTAGGACTCTGCGTCATAAAGTAAGACGGGTTGTATGAGAGTCGGATATATTTGGATTTTCATTTCTCGAGAGAGATTCTTATATCTGAAATGTTTTCTTCGCCCGAAATAACACCGGATTGCACGCATAATTTCCGTTTTATTTCCAGGCTGGCGATATTCCTTCTATCCACGGCAGAATCGAGGCAAACAAATTATCCACTACCTCGAGATTAAAACGGTTCTCAACGTTCAGCCTTTCATCCAATCGGATGGATGTTCTGCTTGTCGAAACTGTTATTTTTGTCTTGTCCTCGCTAAGTTCGATCACTTTTGCTGATTCCTACTCAATTATAGAAAATACTGCAGTATCTTCTCGCAGATTTCGGCCAATGATATCTAGTTCATCAACATACGCGGGAGCATGAGACTTTTTTTTGCTAATAATTTCATTCGTGTTCACTGCAGATGTTATCACGATGATATAAATTATTATATTGAAGAAATCGGATGATATGGTTTTATATGGTTGATATGGTCGTACTAAATGGTTCGGTGAGATTTTTTCCAAGTTTTACGGCGGTTTTCCTGTTCATCAGTGTCATTCTAGAAAGTTGTGTCAGCTTACCAGGAATACTAAGCTCTGACATAGCTTGGCACAGTTTCCCCCGAATCAGGCTCTCGAAAGCAGCCTTATAATATATAAAGAGATGGTAAGTTTCGATTTGTTTTTCGTGGGGTTTCTTCTGAATTTCTCGTAATGTTAATATACGTATTATAGTTGACTTTCCAGACCTAAAGCCACTCAGATAAGGTCTAGTCAGGTCTGCAACAAACGGTTTTAGTCTTTTGCACATTTGGCTCGAGGGAACCTTGTATGCGATTGATAAGTGGCTTAATTCACGATAGTTTCTAAATAAACTCGGCTCACCATTTTTGAAATCACGACGCAGTATGCTAAGGCTCCAATCGTCGGGAATGCACTCGTCTAGACAGATTTCCCATATGAGCTGATGCATGTAGCTTTCCAGCTCTTAGCTATGACAGGACGTTGGCAGTCGACGGCATCTTCTTCTATGTCATCAGCACCATTATCTATATTGAAGTGTCTCTCGCCATATTCCCAATATACCCTGATTCATTTCAGTAGGTTTGGCCGAGTTCTTTTCGGTAGAATCGTCCGCAAGATTACATTTTATCAATCTTGAGATTTCTCTAAAACCGCATTTCTTCCTAAAATGGCAGCTTTCCTGCAGCCTATTTCATAGAGTGGGATCATGCTTTTGATCATGATGCGGGTGTGTGTTCTGCGGTGAGTTCTCTGGTAATTCCAGAGCTCCCATGTCCAGGTTTCTATATGTATGGTTTCGTACTACTTTTGCTCTGTTTAACCTTGTGCGATCCTTTACTGCAACCAGGTAGCGATCCGAATCGACATTAGCTTCTCTAATAACACGTACGTCCTGTACATTAGTAGAGTGTCAGGTGAGTACCAGGAGATCAATCTGGTTCTCCGTCTGTCCGATTAGGGGTTATCCAAGTAGGCTTATTGATGTATTTATGTTAGAATCTCTTACTACTAACAACAACGTTTTTTGCTGTAGCAAAATCTAAAATTCTCATTCCGTTTTCTGAGGTGATGGCGTGTAGACGAAATTTACCGATAGTTGTTGCAAAGACACTTAACCTGCCGATTTTAGCATTAAAATCACCAATAACAGTCTTAATGTCATGGCCTGGACAGCGGTTGTATATTTCATCTAGGTGCTCATAGAACATGCCCCTGGTGTCGTTTGTCTTTTTCATCTTTTCATGTACATAAATTAGCGATATGTTAAAGAATTCTGTTTTTATGCGGGTGGTGGAACCTTGAGACCAGATGTCGCAGTCTTTGCCAACTATTTCTCATGGCAGCTGTGCTATATATAGCTGTAGTACTTCTTCCTTGTATAGCCATGACCTACCCATAGCATCTCCTGGATATCAGTAATGCCAGCCTGCTAATTCACGAGGACAACTGCTAGTTTTATAGTGGCACCGAAAATGTATATTTTCCTAACATTCCAAGAGAATTTCCCTAGATCTGGTCCTTCTAATGATTCCAGGGATCGTCAAAAATGAGGGTTTTATGTTTCTAATTGTCATTTTGTATTTTCGTTATGAATATAATGGTGGCGGCAAGCTCGGCCCACCGTGATTTTGCATTTTACCTGCTGCAAGGTTGATTATGTTTCAGGTGCCCATTATAAAGTAGATCAGACGCAGACCAGAATGCAGTGTGTTGAAACTGGATTTTTGTTTCTTTACTTTTGATTCACCGTTAGCCAGTAGTGCTGGCTCACCCGCCTTCAAAAGACAAAATAATATGTCCGTTAGTTCGAAGATCTTCAGATACTGGGTTATCTAGCTAGGTAACGGGGTTCCGATAAAGCCATTGCCCGGAACATACTTCTAAGAAGTAGTGAGCTGCTTGGACTGCCCTATGAAGGAATTCCAAATAATTGGCTATCAGAAACTTTCCACCTGCACGGTCAGTTCTCTGTCCATGTGGCCATTATAACTTACTGAGCTCTCACAGACCTAACTTAAGTTATATGGGTAGACACATATCGAGGATAATGTGGTTGACAAAAAGTTAGTTATTATGTCTTCTAATAGTCACCTGTATATCTGTTAATGTTTGCATGTCTGTACACTAATGTGTTTAACAATAGACTTTGTAGTTGTATTGCAGGTCGATGTTGTTGTTCAAAGGGTTTCAGGCAGAAAAACTATGTCAGCAGTGTAATTTTAGAATGGGTATCTAACGTGATATGGAGGTGGGTTTGTACAATTTACATTTGTAGTTTAAAGTCACTAGTGCAGCTGGACCCTTACCATATCAACTATATAATTTTAAACCACTGACAAAAACAACAAGCCGGAAACAATAACAAAATGTAAACGAGATTTCCAAAATGTATTCTTTTGAAAGTCTGCCACTGACAAATGTTTAATTGTGTGTGTTTTACATGTCGTGGGTTGCATAATTTGGAACTTACAGTTGTTGGTTCGATGTGGGGAAACGCCAGATATGAGAACACAATAAACTTAATAAAATAGGAAAGAAAATCATGGAATTGAATGACAAAATACAGTTCATTTTTGATATTTACCATATCCGCGCGATGAACAGATATTTTATGACTTTGATTTATCATTTAAGATTTTAATTTCTGTGGTAACTGTGTATTATGGGTTAGTTATGATGTTTGTAATGTACATAAATTTAATATGTATACCATTCATAATATATGGCAATGAATCACTACCTAAATTGATTTAGCCATATCCTTCTGTCTGCGCTTCTTTGATTTCTTGTGATCAAAGTACAGTTCACATATACAAATCGATTTCAACGAGATTAGGGCCACGTCATTTATTTGGGCCAAAGAGAAACCCTTTTTAAAATCATCTACATCGGCCCAAGTTTCTGTATTGTCATAATATGAATATTCCTTCCTCCCCTCCTGCGTCGTGAGGTTCGTTTTGCCACGTTTTATCAACGAAGAAGTTAAAATGGTGCTCATGCCATTCAAATGCACATCTAATTATTAGCGAATGCTTACACAGTCATGTTCAAGTGAGGAAGAGAAGGAAACTATATAATCTTCCTTGGAACAATCACAGGTTGTTACATTTGAAAAATCGTAGGAATAAAACGAACAAAGTATACAAAAACTCTGGATTACCTTCAGAAAGAGAGAACTTTACGCACCTGCGCCTTGAATTTGCTTTCTTATCAAATTTTTTATACAAGCGATAAATATCTGAAATGGACTATCGGATAACAGACATAGAAAACGTCTAATGGCATTCTTAAATCGATGATTCTTGGTCAATTAGATGCGAAGGATGAACAAGAAGTTGTAAATCTTTTTGCGATGTATTTTTCATCAGTTTATGAAGATGCTGCCATAGCAGATGACTCTACCCATTTTCTTAATGGAATACATGATATGGGTGACATTGGTGCAATTCATCTAGAAGTTTCTGAAGTACTCGAAGCACTAAATAGACTCGACGTCGGTCCGGCTACGATCCCGGCCACGATCTGATTCCGCCTACGTTTATTCGTAATTGTGCATGCTCACTTTCATATGCTCTTACTACGATTTTCAACCAGTCTCTAGCAGAAGGGACATTTTTGAATGAATGGGAAATTGCTTATATTTCTCCTATATTTAAATCCGGTCGGAAGGATATGGTGGAGAACTACCGTCCTGTTGTAAAATTGTCGGTTATTCCTAAACTTTTGGATAAGATCATAGGCCGTAGATTATTTGAGACTCTTAAAAATACCATTTGTTCTCAACAACATGGATTCTTCCATGGAAGATTAACCGCAACTAATTTTCGTTTATTTACTCATTTTTGTAATATTTCAATCGAAAGGTGTATTCAAGTAGATGTTTTTTATACAGATTTTAAAAAAGCTTTCGATAATGTAAATCATTCAATTCTGATAAGAAAGCTCTTCAAAATGGGGTTTCATTCCTCATTGTTGAATTGGGTATATTCTTACATTTCGGAAAGAGTTCTGTTTGTTAAAGATTTTCCTCTTGTTCGTCAATGACGTCCTTAATATCTTTACAAATTGTCAATGTTTATTATATGTATGCTGATGATTTAAAAATATTTCATAATATGATATCTATCGAGGACTGTGTAAACTTCCAACAAGATATTTCAGCACTAATAGTATGGTGCAACAATAATCATTTGTTTTTAAATTATTCAAACAATATTATGACTTATACTCACAAATTCTTGCCAATAGAATACAGCTACGCATATACTTATTAACAATCATATTAGTTATATGGTCCCTAAGGCAAATTCACAATTCGGATTATTAAAAAAGAACACAAAAGTGTTTTCGAATCTTAAGGCTATTACTGTTCGATTTGGGTCTTTAGTAAGGTCTCACTTAGAGTACGTAAGCTTTGTTTGGAGTTCATTCTATGAAGTAGGAATCAATCGTATTGAGAAAATTCAAAAGCGCTTCACAAGGTTTGGTCTTAGAAAGAACTTCTCTTTTGAAATCATGCCGCCATACGATAGTCGTTGCAATATTCTTGGAATTCAAGAACTACATAGTCGCAGAAACCTTCAGGGCATAATTTTTATAAAAGTTATTTTGGATTCGAATATCGATTCGCCCAAATTGCTATCCATCCTACCCTTTCACGTACGGACACGGAATTTAAGAGAACCCCATGTGTTCGCTATTCCATTTCATCGAACTAACTATGGAATGAATGAACTTTTAACTAGATGTTTACATATATTTAACTCGGTGGCCAACACTGTCGATATCACGCTCAACAGATTTTCATTTAAGCGAGCGAGTAATTAGACTTTTAGGAAGTGATACCTCACTTTGAAGAGCTTTATTTAAATCTTGATGTATTACATTTTAAACTCAACCGGCTGTTTATTGTTCTAGTCATATGTGTTTTGTTAATTTATTTTCTTCTCCCCCTTTTTCTATTTTTTTGTAATCTATAAGTACAATGCTCAGTAGATGTAATAAATAAATAAATAAATAAATAAATAAATAAGTAAATAAATAAATAAATAAATAAATAAATAAATAATTGAACCTAAAATAAATCGCATCGGTCCACGTATATCTCCGTCATATAAATGTTCCACTATTCTTGCAGTTACCGGTTTCAGAGGTTACAAATTTAATCCGATTTTACAAAGTTTTGGTACATTATCTTTTCTACGGCCAAGGATAATCACCTTTGTAAATGGGCTATAATGGTCCATATTTTGATACTGTCCACATACACATTGTACCATCGGCCCAAAGAAATCGAATGTTAACTCACTTTAACTTAATTTGGTGCATAAGCTTTTATTACGCAGAAAATGATTGCTTAAAAATGCGTCATAAAGGTACATTATTTGATATAGTCACCATACAATTTACACCAAAGAGCCATAATACAATCAACCCTGAACGTTATGTTGAGCTCTATAACCTATTTCAACGAAATTTACTTAGGTTTAAATCGACCACACTTAATGGGTCGAGGACGATTATCAAAAGTTGGCACTTCAGACCAAATTTTGATATAGTCCCTTTACAAGATGCATGAACCGGGCTTGGTAGTAACGCTTAAAGACGTTGCAACTAATAACTGATTTTAGCGAAATTTAAATAAAATATAATAAAGAACATTTTTTTTTAAAGAAATTGTGGTGATATTGTCTGATATATAGAAACCCCTATTTTGACTTTGAAGCCGATTTCTCAAAAACTGCTCGAACGATTTCCTGCAAATTGGCAAGAAGTATTATTTATTTTCTCTGATGTGACATGTGATTTTCTCGATACAGGGTATCCTGTAAGAAAGTTGTACAATATTTAAATTTTAGCTCATAATTTCAATAAAATATAATGTTTTCACTTTTATCGATTGTGGAATTAATGTTAAAATTATTTTCAAAGCTTGGGGTTTCCAGGAGGGATATAACGTCTGCGGGCAACGGTTTCGATTTTTTTTGGGCTGCTCTTTTATTTAATACTATACTCGATATAAGAGGATCCGAGGTATCAATTGCTCTCTGAAAAACATCTGTCATATTGTTCACTCTACTGTTTTGTCTTGCACGCGACCGCCGGTCGCTTTTATAATATTTGTTGCGTGCTTCTGAAGCGTTTCCACCAAGACAGCCTAATGGTAATAATGATGATGATATTATTTGGCAACCGTGTATCAGAACTTTGTGTACAGTTGCAGACATCGGATACCATGGGTACTTCGACATATACATTGAGATAGTTTTCTACCAATATTCCTGGAACTTATGGGGATTGATTTGTAATTCGCATGATATTGCAATTAAGATGTTGTGAAAATATGTCAGTACTGCTAAATTGAGGCCTAAAATTTCCGCACATAGTTTTACATTGTCAAATGCTCTTCCCGCAATGTTTCCATCGTTGCTGTTTCCGTTGCCATTTGTTTTAGCTTATCAACATGCAAACTCATTTCCTTCCACAGCCTTTCTTGTAGTTTTTTCTTTCTATCCATAATTAAAATTCTTTCTTCTGAATTTCTTATATGCCATTTTTGTTAAACAATTCTATATGAGATTTTTAGTACGAATTCAAAGAATCGTATCCACGCATGGAGCGGGCTTATGCCATATTGCAAGCTTCCAGGTTTTGGTTTGAATTTCGGATATCAAATATTATCACTTTCCATGAATATTTTTGGGCTGGCCCCACATATCGGACACAATTGAGCAGATTTTGTGCAGGTCAAAATATTTAACACTTTCCTGTCGATTAATGTCATATGAAGATCATAAGTTACAGTGATTTTTCTCTCATCCAAAATAGTGCATACGTAGGGCTCCAACTTTTGTATTTGGTCGTCCAGATCTTTTTTTTCTGTAAGAATGTGTTCCTTGGTTTCTTTCACAAATTCTAATTTGAGCGGCCTACAAAATCTTACGGACTGTGGAGTTCGATTAAGCTATAAAACCGTTTCAAAATCGACTACTAGTTTTAGTGGTATGACGGTAGTTGCAAACAAGGACTGATCAAAATATTGCGGCTCGTTCACACTAAATTTCTGTTTGTATATACTTTGACCAGTAGATCCGTCGAATCCATAACTTGCTATTAGTTTCACATTTGTAATTTTTGGAAACTGCTTCCTGCAAAAGGATAATGCGACAAACAATATGACCCAACAAGTCCTTAAGAGGGACTTGCGCTACGGTTTCTGTAACAGTAATTCCCTGTGGCCTACAATTGGATTTTGCTTCCCTTACTTTATTGTAACTTGGATATTGAGTTTTGTTTAACTCCCGAATGTTGTTGTATTGCAGTTTTGTGAACGAGTTTTCGAGCAAAAATGCCATAGCCTCATTTGGAATTAGATGTAACGGTTTTTTATTTTTTTTTAAATTCGGTTCCTTTGACATAAGAAAAGTATTTCTTAACATTTGTGACGTATCTGTCTCATTACATTTTTTCGCAGAAATTGCTACAGCATGCACAAGAAGAGAAGCATTGTGGCCTTGGTCGTCTGCCAAAGCAGAGGCTAATTTCCTCTTTAGTCGGGTTCCTGAATGGTTGTATTCCACTCGAGGACGCCCTACTCGATTCATAGACGACGTATTATTCAATGCAAAATCATGTTTGAAGATAGCCACTTCGAATGCTTGGCCTTGAACGTTGTTAAATTTCGGCTGCATTTCGGCAAGTCTTTTTTAATAAACAGGTCAAAGCTTTTTACTTTTTTCTCAATATCCTTTTTCATTTCAGGGCTTAAGCTATTTACATTTAGCTGCTCAAAAATCCACCTCGAAATTTCAGATGCTTCTCTATTATTGTCTATCCAAACATTCAACAGCGTTGCGTGACAAAATTCAAACGTATCTGGAAATTGACAAAGACGAAGGGAATGCGGAAAAAGCCGCGAAAAGCTGCAAATAAAATTAATAACATAGTATTATACACACTTTGGGCTTTAATTTTACAGAGTTACATTTTGGCACAATTTGGCAGAAAGTTAGTTCTCGATTCAGAATACACGGGCACGGGGTTGGTTATCTTCTATTTTCGGATATAACAAAACAATACACAAAAATAACATTTAACACAGACAAATAAAAACATTTTTTAATTTATACACTCTGCTAATTTATACACTCTGCTTAATGATCAAGGTATTAATTTCCATTCTTAAGAATTAGTTATAACTCAAGCGTAAAAAATGTACACAGCCACGAATTCAGCAAAAAGTTTTGCCTCCTTTATGCCAAAGCAACAGCTGATAAAACATATGACTTTAAAGCAACGCCAATGTTTCAGGGTTGCCATAACACCGAAATTTTTGATGATTACCTTACACCCCAAGTATATTCTCCAAAAAAAATTATTTAAGTGAAGTTTTGTTCCAACAAAAATTTTGAATTTATGCCGCACAATTTGAAATCTGGCCCTGTGTGCTGTGGAAGAATATTTTCGACGCAAAATGCTCCTTAAGACATTTTCAATTAGTTAAGCGCAGATAATGTGTTTGCTATCGCTACTAAAGATTCTAGAATTTGCATTTTAAACTCAACATTTAGAAGCACCCTATTATATGCCCATACTCTTGCCTTAATTGTGACCTCCCAAATGCTGTCTTTGTGTTTTTGTTCGTTTGATGCAATTGACATTAAGTGATCGATCACTTTGCATTAACACAATCTATCGCTGATGGATAAGTGGTTCAATTCATACGAGTACTAGTAAATACGGTGGTGGGAAATATAACTTGCCATTCATATATACATATGTGTCCCAACAACCGCTCTGAATATCTGATATGTTATTAAATTTTGTCTGAATTTTCCCCCTATTTGGGGTGGTGATGTACATGTAAGTCTAGCCCTTTTGAAGAGTTGTATGTATGAATTGCAAATAAAAAATATAACAAATATACGTATTTTTCAATGCACGGGACAGATGAAAGAAAATATCCTGCATCAATGTGACAAACCTTCAATTTGTAAAAAAAAGTGGCCCTAAAACTGAAGAGAAAAATTGAGGTATATGGTATGTTTGGTGGCTTGATATCATATATATATACTTATACATTTTTCAATAGGGCACACTTCCAAGAAGGATGTACTTAGGAGAGTGACACCTCCGTGATGCCACATTCAAATTTTATCCAGAAGCGTCTGGGTCTATGTAGTCTGTTCTGTTTCCTCCCGATTTCTGTGACGCTGTGCGGTACCAAGCCTGAATTTAGATTATTGCATTTCAAAATCACGGATATGCTACGTTATAGAAAAAAGTCGAGGAGTGGTAATCCTTCCTATTCATGAGAATTCATATGGAAAAGTACATCCGCCAATGGCAGTGAGGAGTAATTACTACGTCTAATACAGGTCAGTAACCCAATTGGCGTCATTGTATACGGCTTAGACCGGATTTACCTACGAGTATATAAGATTGACCTGGAAGCCAAACCCATCAGCGAAATTTCACCATAGGTGTACGGGCTGCATGCAAAGGGAAGACGTTTTTAGAGAGTATTTTGTCCACTAACCACTATCTTAGTAAAAATGCCAATGACTGTACACTTAATGCCAAACTTGATGTCATACTTTCATCAGAGGACAGCTTTATGTTGATCAGAGAATGGAAGTTGTCGTGTATATAGAGTTGCTCTAGTTTGTCGTTTCCAAGAAACGTTTGTAAAACAATATATAAGTATTAGGGCGGTCGAATTGTAGGAGGCCGAAAAAATGTAAAAAGGCTCATCGCGATTCTTGTTCTGAGGGTCATTTGAAGAAATTTTGCCGCAAAAAACATAGTTCTAAAATGATTTTCGGGCCCCCGGATTTTTCTAAATAATTTTTTTTTTAATATTCGATAATTGAGTTAGATATTGGACTAAAAAGGCAAAAGAAAATTTTATTTATTCCAGTTAGATGTGTATTTGGTGTTTTTTTGGTCGACAAACCTATTTTCGTTATTTATTTTAATTTTTGAGTACCGCCAGATAGCGCTTTCGCCCATTTTTTTGGGATTTTATCGCATTTAAGTATCATAATTCAGTCCCAAATTTTAAATAGTTCATAATCGTCATCACTATGTTTTAGGGGGGAGGGGTGTACTTATTCACGACCTATATCGATTTCATTCAATTTAAGACAGAGAATGAAAAAAACATATTTATTCCTTATTTTACTTAATGGTTTTTCTATAAAAATTCAACATAAGAGATAAAAGCATACATATATAATGTAAACGAAAAAAAATTCAATTGAATTCAATAAGAAAGTAATAAAGTAAGTAAGAAAGTAATAAAAAATAATAATCTATGGGGATTTGAAATTTGTCTTAAAAAAATGTAACCCACCCTAATACGTATAGTAAGTATACACAAATATAAACAGAATAAGCACACCATACCATATACTGCTGACATTAGCGAGTTTTAGTTCGCTCAATATCAGTCCTCAACAGTTAAGTAGACTCCTCATCCCCCAGCTATTTCTACATACATACGACTACATAGGCAAAAGACAACTCCCTGATGAAACAATGGCCTGAATATTCTGAGAAAGTCGTGCACAAATACTTTTGCTACGGTTAAGTTCTAGAGGACAGAGCGAATTTTGAATGTATAAAAATTAAAACTTAAAGAATATTAGAAAGGGTTCAGATTTAGAGTTTAGAGATAGCAAAAAGGAAAGAAGACGAACTCAATTATGGAATGGTTACAGCTCCTATAAATTGATCTAAGGAAATATGGTGCGACTAACCTAACATGACGCTCAGTGCGGCCTTCCATCGACAAAAATCAAACTAAATAGTTTGCATTTAATATTGATAAAATATATATATTTCTTTAAAAACTATAAACCAACTAATGTTAATATGGACAAATTTTTTGGTTTCACTTGTTTTAATCCCAACATTAAGCAAAAAGCTTTAAAATTAACAGGTAGGCCAATCTCCATTGAGAAAAGCAGTTTACATACCACTTCGGTAGGTAATTTTTCAAAATTAATACTTAATTATTTAGCAACATATATTATGCAAATATATACCAAACAAAATTAATAACATCAGTTTCATATAAAGGGAAGTTAAATCAAGGGAAATAAAATTAAAATAATTATTATAACAATTATTGTAAGCCAATATAAATATTTTCGAATCGGCAAATCTAATATGAGGTAACGTTTTAATTCTCCTTAATTGGTCTCAAGTATATTTATTTTACTTTTTCCACATAAGTAATAAATAAAAAATATATTTTCAAACAAAGGTATTTAATATGATATTTTTTACAGCGGACAGTGGTTCAGTATAAATTTCCATCGGTCAAAATTCTGTATCTTTTGGTCTAGAAATCATTTTTGAGTTCTGTGAAAAACTGGTTGCAGACAAGGAGTTAGAAATTACAATGATATATCAACATTGTAAGTCGCACAGTGGAGTATATTTTAAAAATTTTTCCAAAGTTGACTACTTTTCGTTTTTTTCGATTTGCAAGAAAACAATTTTTTTTTTTTTTTTAATTGTACTATCATCATTACAATTTTTAAACAAGTTTTTAGATGTACATAGTTTGCGATTTTACTAAAAGTATTGCAACAATAATTATCTTATTTTGTTAGGGTATAAGTCATTAAAGAAGTTTGTCACAGTTTTAGGCAAAAAAGATAGTAAAAAACCTATTTTGAGTGTTAAGAAATAATGTAATTAACAACTTCTTTCATCTTCATAATGAAGATTTAGAAGATAGTCTTATCTATAAATTTCTTATTAAATCAGAATTGGAGTATCTGTTTCGATCTTCAAAGCTTCTATTTAGATTATATGCGACCATACTAAAAGAGCCTTCGTTGTAATTTCTATGCAGATGGAATGTGGAATAGCGAATTGGTAAATTATCTTTAAATTCTTGTTTTGAATTATTTGAAGTTTTTTCCGGTATGTTTTAGCAGCTTTCATATACCAGACTTGGCACCCGTATGTCATAATAGGTCTTATAAACATTTTGTATAATAACATTTTGTTTTTGACGTTCAACTTTGATTTTCTGTTTAGCAATGGGTAAAGTGCTCTTCCGCATCGAGTAGCCTTTTCCCATGTTTTGAAGATGTGTTCCTTAAATGTCAATTTTTTTTATCAAGTATTATACCCAGATATTTGATACTGTTTTTAAGTGGAATCTCTGCCCCTCTTATGTTTAGAGTTAAAGTAGGAATTCTCTTAGGCGATTTATTAAATGGGAAAATTATAGCTTGTGTTTTATCCTCATTGATTTTTATTTTCCATTTTAAGAAGTACTTTTCTACATGTATAAGGCATTTTTTCATATTTTTAATTCTTGCATTTGATAGCTTTCCACTTGTTATAATTGCGGTGTCATCAGCGTATAGTGCAGTATTGTGTTCTTTGATGACTTTGTAATCTGTTGTATACAAAGAGTATAAAATAGGAGACAAGATGGATCCTTCAGGTACCCCAGCAGGGATGGGCCTTTCCGTGGATTTTCCATTATTCACGGTAACCACCATTGTTCTGTTTGTCAAGAAACTTTTTACTAGTTTTTGGAGGTATGTTGCTAGATTTTTTGAGTTGTTTTGACGCATTTGTTCATAGTGAGGACAAAAATATTTATTTTTTTTCGGCTTACAAATATTAGGGTTTTTCATATTTTTAAAATACAAAAAGTTAGAATTTGTTGACTTTTTTGATCTTTAGAGCTATTGTACTCAATTTTTGGCAAACTTGGTTTCTTGGCTTTAATACTACATCTCACTCTTGTTTCTGATAGATATAGTTAAGTTAGAATAATTATTTCCAAAATATAGATTTTGAAAATACAATTAAGTTTGGACCAATATAACTTTAGTACGTCAGATCACGTCAATGAATTTGATACATAATTGGAAAGGATAATATGTTTCCAATTTTTAAGGGGTAACTTTTGCCTGCGGCAAATCCCCACAACAGAAAGATATGACCAATTTAGATAGGACCAAATTCGAGAAACTAGCTACACAGCGGGAAAGACGAGAAAATTCTCTTTCACCAGATGGTACATCTTATACCGATAAGAGTTCATTTGCCTGTGTTATGTCCAAAAAACACCTTATAAATCACAATTTAACATGCAAATCCAATTACCACACGACAATTGCAGACATGTAGTACTGCAATTCAATAAAGTCGTTACTTTATTGTCTTTATAACGGAATAACCATAAATTTGATCTTAATGACCATCAAATACATGCACGTGCCCTTCTAAATTACCTTTCACCGTCTTCGTTTTAGGATTTATTTAATTTTTTGGTCTTTTCCATCTAATAACACCATGTAGTTTTAATTTGCATATAATAAATTTTAATTCCCTAACAATTATATTTATTACTAATTGCACATTAAAACAATATTAGAGATTTATTTATTGAACACTAAAGTTTCTGCATTAATTTTTTTTTAAAAAATTTCGTTTAAATATTCTTTGTTCCTTCAGTAGAAGGGTTGCTTCTGCAAATAATTCCAGACGGTGCGATTTCCATTGGTGTCGAATGGTTGTGAGATATGGGTCAGATGTGGCAAAGTGGGCATTAATCAAATCTTCGTTCGGTGTTTTCCTACTTATTTTGCTTGTAGTATGCTCCTTGAAATATCTATAATCCCTATTCATTTTTCCCTGGGCCTCTTCTGAAAGATCCCCCATTGGTAGTAAATTGTTTTGGATTACATCTTTACCAAGTCATGCATCTCCATGGGTATATCGATTTGTACATTTCAGACGATTCCATTGCATAATTTCCAAATTTCTCTGCATGCATTTCCATACTGCATCCAATTATAAATCGATATACCGAGAGTTGCATGACTTCAACCATTCACAAAGTATTGTACCATGGTAAAGATTTAATTTTTTGTTTTGAAAAGGAAAAATTACGGAATTTTAATGGAATAAAAGAAATTTCGAAATACAAGGTTTTTTTTATTTGTGGTTTTAACAGTTAATAGACCTGTCTACCAGAGAAAAAACTGGTAGGTCCCCCATCCATCCAACAAATTATAAAAAAAAAATTTAAAATTCTTTTTCATGATTTTTTTCGTTTTTGACGTAGAATACGTCTTACTTTACGGTATGAGGAGTCATGTCAGGTTTTTATTGTTGTAATCTTTATTTCATTGAATTTGAGGAAACGGCTAGATGAATTTTTTTAAAATTTTTTTTTGTAGGTAAATGAAGATGTTATCTTTCGTTTGATATACATTTCATGTTGGTTGATATATTTCTAGTATTTTAATTTCTCAAATGAAAATTGTTTAAACACATACACTCAAACATATGTGTGGTGTTTGGTTGAGTGTTTTTGGTTGCTCAACATTGCTTAGGAACATGTATCTAGTAAAAAGTGAAACGAACAGCAAGCTAATGTTGCTTGGCAACCTGTATCTAGTAAAAAGTGAAACAAACAGTAAGCTAACGTAATAAAGCTTTTGTGCGAAAGCTTCAATAAAGCTGTTGTAACATTAATTTTGAATTGTAAAGCGTAAAGCTTTCACACAACGCTCGAATGCTAATGCGAAGACTCGATAAGGTAAACCTTTTTTAATATTAGGGCGGCCCTCTCAACATTCGCAGAACTTATTTGAATAAAAATATTAATTAAAATACATAAATTAAATTAAGTTTAAAAAAATTGAACATAATATTTTTTTTTTTAACGGACTTGAATCAACGGACCACGGACTGTCCCTGCAGGCTGTGTCAGAGACACGGCCATTAAGTTTAACGTAGAATACGCCATCCGATAAGACAGAAAACATATATAACAATAAATGATAAATAATATAAGCAAATGAATTTATTGTTATATATGTTTTCTGTCTTATCGGATGGCGTATTCTACGTTAAACTTAATGGCCGTGTCTCTGACACAGCCTGCAGGGACAGTCCGTGGCCGAAGGCCTCGGACAACTGTCTGCTGTAATTTTTTTTTTAGTAATATTCTTTATTTGCAATCTATCCTGAAACAATAACAAGATTATATAATTTAATATTAAGTAACAGAAGTATTGTAGATCCAATGAACTACGATACCACAAGTGTGTTTATAAGAAATATGAAGTGTGGACTAGTGTCGCGAACAAATTCCAACAATTCATTTTTATCTGAATTGACTTAAGTTTTGTTGTTTTTATTTGTCTAATATTCAGGACATATACAAAAAATATTAAACAAAGATATTTAAAATCATACTGTTTTGCGGTTTTAGAAAGCATACATTTTTTATTTTGTACGCAAAAATTTAAATTTTTTTTTTTTGTTTTCACAGTTTATACATCTGTCTAACACCACATTACAGTGTTGACAGTGTCAGTGTTCATATCGTACTAAAGTGAAGTGAAAAGTATAAGTGAAAAAAAGTTCAAATCTCCAGTTGAGACTAAAAGTTTTGGAACTGCTTTTGGCAAGCCAAATATAATCTAAGATGGGAAAATAATAGATAGTAACTGAAAATTTGAAAAAAAATTTAAATATCTATATATTAATAGAAAGTGGCTGAAAATCTAAAAAAAAGGACAATTTTTGAAAAATAAGGAAATTTTTGGAAACAGTGAGGAAAAAATGCCAAAATTTTAATAGACAAAAGATTAAAAACACTTTATTAATTACTATTAATAAAGAAAAATCGCGCGGAATTAGTGCTTAGCTGTACTTCTGAGAAGCGCATAGAACCTAATTCGCTAAGGTGCCTAAAAAAATGAGAAGTGCGTAGTAGCCACGAAATTGACAACAAAATAACAATCTTATACTAATTCTAATTAGTAAACATAAAAGTGGCTAGAAAATGAATCCGTCTAATATGGATAAAGAAATATAACATAATACAAAGAGAAAAAAGAAGTCTGGATCTGTGTCGGGAAGTGATTCTGGCTCCGAAAAAAGACATGAACTACTGAATATAATCACGGCATGAAAGGGTCAAAATGATCAGATGCACCATACAATTCTTCGATTACAAAAAGAAAAAGATGAGATGATTAATCAACAAATCACAGTAACAAACTGTGAAATACCATCAAGTGACGACGAATGTGACATGGAGGCCGAAGCCGTAGGCTCCATAAGCAACATCACAATGTTAGAAGAAACCAATGAGCAAGAATCCGGTTGGCAAAAGGTTAAGGGAGTGCAAAAGCCACAGACTTCCCACCGCTGGATCTGCCCAAGGAATTAAGACGACCAAAGCCGTCTAGACAACAACAAAACACTCACCCACAACAGCAGGCGGCGGGAAAGAACGCAAGACAACATCAGACTGCTGCTAATATTGATAATATAGTTAAGCCATGAAATTCAAAAGGTAAGGCCAGCCCACCTATTTTTAAAATTTATAATGTTAACGTAAAGAAATATCAGCAAAGCTCAGGGGTATTATAGGGCATACACTGTTTTTGCTTACAATAATTAATAAAAATTTTGTGAATTTAAAGGTGAACAGCACCCAAGATCACCAAAAGGTAAGAAGCTTTCATGAACTTAAAAATTTTTCGTTTTTCACATACACTCCAAATGAATTGAAGCCGTTTTCGGTCGCGATCGATGGGCTCTCTGCTTCATACGAAGAGGAAGACCTGAAGCAGCACCTTGAGGGTCTTCAAGTCGATATACAAATTCTAAAGATTATAAAGCTGAGAGGGGACCATTGGCTGGTCCATATTTCGAATAACTCTGATATCGAGAGTTTGTACTCTATTCAGTACATCTTACACTGTAGCGTCCAACTATAGGCAGAACGGCATTGTGCAGTGTCGTAACTGCCAATGATTTTGACATATTTCGTCAAACTGTAGAATGCAATATAGATGTGTCAAGTGCGGCGAGCCCCATGGCCCTGGTAATTGCAAAGTATCGACAAGGGAGAATAATACCGAGGAAGTGGTTACCACCGATCCGTTGACCGGAAAATTAATGAGAAAAGTTGGCCTTATAGTGAAGTGCGCAAACTGTGATCAGGAGGGTCATGTGGCAAGTTCGCGCTCCTGCCCCACGAGAAAGGAGATTTGGAGAAGACAGGAGGAGAGAAAAGCCTCCAAAAGTCTGGCCCGAATCCCGCGACCAGTAGAATACCAATGTCTGGCGCTATAGACAGGCGTCTATATGCTGGGGTCTTGAGAGGAAATGCATCTAGTGGCTACGTGCAAGGAGGAAGGCAGTCTGATGCTGCCATGGCGGAAAACGCCTTTAAATTAATAGACGGCGATTGCCGCAAATTACTTGGGAAAGATTTTTATACTTGCATGCAAAGGATAGGCGATTTCGCCAACAGATACCGGCAGCTCTCCGATGGGGGAGAAAAGACAAACGCCCAATTTGGACTACTCCTCTCCATACGTCTCATGACTGATAAATTTAATTTATTGTCATCAATTCAACTCAACTCGTCAGAATTGATTTTTATGGTAAGGCTGGCCATTGTTCTCCTCAACAAGGCTTCAAAGGCCTACAAAGAGACTTTCAGGTGCTGCTTAATTGGGGAAACTGAGTTCACTCGTTTAGTGCGAGAAAGCGGCTTCTTTTCGATAATGTGCCTTCTGCACTTGGAAAAACACGTATACTATACCAATGGTGATCTGGTGCTGTATCGCGTGGTTACAGAACATACAATTTTGGTGAATTAATTTATGATCTCTCCCAATACGTCTGAGCTTTGTTTATTTTTCGTTTTTGTTTATTTCCCCCGTTTCCTTGTAAATAGTAGGTTTAAGTTAGTTTTTTAGTAAAATTTTAAAATGGACTTGTTTTGTTTTTCATTCCTTTTTTTGACAAACATAACTACAATTGTTGCTATACGCCTTTTTGAAAACTAATGGTCAAATGTGCTGGCCTGCTCATTTATTTATATAATTAATGGTTAAAAATTCTAGGCATATACATTGTATATTAGAAATAATATTGAAATAAGAGATCTCTGTACCAATTGAAAAATTTAGGAAATAAATATCGCTATATGCGATTGTCGATATTGATGCAACCAATAAGTAACTACTTTACTAATATTCAAAACTCTTTCAACCGATATTTGAAGTTGTTAGAGTGGTCAGTGCATCCAAGTGTTCGTACTATTTTACAGCTTACGACCAGTGATGTTTACTGTGTGAGGTGTTTCTATTAAGGTAAATACAGCTATCAGGCAGTGCTGTCTACTAGAATGTGATATATTTTATTTAGGTTAATTTTCAAGGAAGTGGCAGTAAATGGCGAATAATTTTTTGAAATCTTAATTTTTAATGTTGACTTCATTCTCAAAGAATGGTTAACTTGACTGCAAACAAAGTTATATGGATAAATAAAATACCATCATCTCCGATGTTTTGCAGACCAATTAAATTTGTATTAGAAAAGGAAAATCCAAATTTAGTTCGGAAAGTCTTCCATGCATTTGATGCTAAAATAAAAAAAATAACAAGCCTGTGTTAGATAACACGGGCGCATAGGTCAGACGTAGAATACGTTAGCGTATACATCGCCAATCCTTTGTATTAATGTACATACACACACATTTACACGCTGCTAGCAGAAGTAAACAAACGACAGCAAAGATCTGTAAACTTTCAAGCACACACAAGTGTCCACGCTCCCCTCCTTTCATTTTATGTTCCCCTCCAAACGAACTAATAACCGACCGATCCAACAAAACGAAATGTACACACACACACATTTACACGCTGCTCGATAAATAAACAAAGCCCAGCAAAGCCAAAATCATTTGATTTCACAACAACAACAAAAACAACAGCGGCATTTACAAACCAACAACAACAGCGGCATGTACAAAAAAGTCTAAAATATCATGCTCTTAAATATTTATTTCCTTAACTACATAAAACTTTTATATGTAGACATATAATTTTTTTAATGTAATTCGAAACAAAACATATTACCAAATCTGAGTAACATATAAAAATTGCTAAAATATGTTTTAATATTTAAGTAAAAGTGGGTGAAAGTTAACAAACATTTTCTCAAAATTTTGTGCTCCAGATCAACACCCCTACCTTACCGTATAACGTATTCTACGTTAAAATATTGATATAAATATTCTCTTAACGCAATTTGCATGAAATTTAGTTCAAATTTTACAGCCAAAAATAATTCCGGTTTGTATGGACGGTGATGGGCGTTGTCAATTTTGTCAATGCTTTGAAATTTTCTTACTTCTATTATATTAGGGATTCGTGCCAAATTTCATTACCCTATGACAATTCCTTCTATTTTTATGCATCGAATGTATGGGAACGACGAACTGTGAGTCGTGATCTCTCATGTTGCAGGAAATATTATGAATAATAGAACACAGGATAACATAATGTTTTAAATCCCACAAAGACTTTGAATTTGATGGTATATCACCGTTTTATTTGCAGTTTCGAAGTGGATTACACATTTTGGCTCAGTCGCTTGAAGTCTCTCTGTACATTCAAGCTCATCCTTAATACTAAAGCTTCCAGGCAGTCTGGACTTGGAATATCAGTTCATTGTTAATGGCGCTGCTGCATGTATGAAGAGAGGACGATAACATCGGTTATCTCCTATATCGCTATTGATCTTTTATCGCCAATAAAAAACACGTTGAATATAAAAAATTTCTATATAAATAGTAACTTAAAATGTAAAACTCTTATTATATTTTATGCAGCGTTTCCTCCAAAACCAATCATAAAAACTGTTTAGACTGGGGTTTGAAAAAGTGAAAGTTCTTATGCTGCGAAGGAGATCGGAATCTTCGTTTAAGATTTTTTGCAAAGTTTATTTTCTCCCGTGAACTGCATTCGTCAAAGCCTATGCCTTTCGCAAAGTCTTGAGAAGTAGACACAATTTCGAAACCCTGTTCCCATGTTGGAATATTGCTATAATTGATTTAGTCAAAATCCGATTTCAATGCCAACAAAATTGTTTAAATAATTATGCTCTAAGACACCTATCACTTCATTGTGGCTAAGAACTTACAAACACGAAAATAATAAACATTGACCAAAATTTCAAATAAACATAATTGTAAGGGAATGCCACCAAAATCTTGCGCAAGCGCACACAGAAAATGTACAAGAGTATAGCGGTAATAAGGCAATCAACAACTCTATTAAAAATCTTGTAATAAAAACAATTGCAGACCGAGTCATATTAATAAAATTAAATCTTATCTTAGAGCCGACTAAGAAAACGTAGGACATTAACAAAAAATAACAAGTTATGTTCCATAAATAGCATTACTTTCAAAACTGCAGCACAAGTGATTGCAAGTAGGAAAGAAATGTGTGTTTGTAACAAAAAAAAGTCATTTACGCGAGAGAGAGAAAGAGGAGAAAAACATCGAAACGAAAAACTGCAATGAGTCACACACTTGAACAAGACCTAGAACGTTGGCCTATAACGCTAAGGCGCTGATGAGAAGACTAACAATCTCCGAAACGATCGTCCGGTAATGTGAGTTCAAATGCCAGCTCCGACTGTTTAATTTTTTGCTGTTTAAGTGTTTAATTTTTAGTTGCAGAAACTATAACCTGTTAGCTCGTAGGAAAACTACAAATCTTCTAATAAAAGCAATTGCAGATCGAATCATGGTCGCTGCTTAGCAGGTTTTTATCGCAAGCAATTGAGTCACCAACGGGTCTAAAAGAGGTTGAAATATTTTTACCTATTTGTCCCTTAAAAGAATGTGGGTCAGTCGTATCACCATCCAGGGAATGAAAGAGATGTCGGAAAGGCAGCTCGTTCAGATGTAAAAGACAAATAGACCAATGAAGCGGCCGCCCAAGTTAGACTCCCATTTTACATTTACTCTATTGTTTAAACCTGTATTGTGATGGGTTTGCCAATAGGTACTTGACAACTTTGAATTTAATTTGTGAACGCACTACTTCAGTGATCATCTAACTGTTACTTTCCTTTTTTTTTTCAGTAAACTCAACATTTTCGTCATGGTAAAGTACAAAGCAAATTATAAAAATGTACTACCGAAATTCGGAGTCGGTGACCGCAACTTTAAGAGCGTTAACTCCAATTTTCGGTCGTTTTTCTCGCCCTAGTATACAAGCAATAACAAGTTTGGGTCAAAAATTTGAGTCTACATATTCATTGTGTGATGGTGCCGTGGCTGTGCGACAACGGGTTGGTCGAAGTGACGAAAATATCGCTGCCGTTCAAGCGATCCAAATCAGTCGATTATGCGGCGTTTTCTAGATCTGGGCATCGCCAAGACCACTTTATGGCGAATTTTGCGTAAAGATCTTGGTTTGGACCCATACAAGATCAAGAATTGAAGCCGACGGACGAAGCTCATTTTTGGCTCAATGGGGTCGTCAATAAGCAAATTATGCGTTATTCGTTTGATGAAAATCCACATGTGCTTCATGACTCACTACTTCATCCACAAAAAATAACTGTTTGGTGCGGTTTGCATGCCGGCGGCGTCATTGGGCCATGTTTTTTCGTCGACAATAACGATCGTCACGTTACTGTGAATGGCGATCGTTATCGCGCCTTGATTACCGATTATTTTTGACCCGAATTGAAAAACATAGACTTGGAGGACTTGTGGTTTCAACAGGATGGTGCCACATAGCACACGTTACAATCGATTTATTGAAGAGTAAGTTTGGTGAGCGTGTTATCTACATCAAATCATTGAAATAGCGGCCGTTACAGCCGAAATGTGTGGCCATATGAACGAAGTGGAGTTCCATTCATAAACGTTTTGATTGTATTTCAAATCGATCATAAAGTTTTGGAAATATCTCAAATGGTTTGCGTTTTATTTGAAAAAAAGTTGTCAAGTCCTTACTGGAAAACCCTAGAATCCGAACCAATAAAGATAAGATTCTTGCAATTGACAGAGTCTAGAATTGTATATCCAATGGACTTAGCTGATACACTCGAAGGTGTAACATGATCAAGATACGTTGAACCAGTTTCTGATAATATAGAAATATGCCCCTCAGCAACAATGGTTTGGCAATCTTCAATAAGTTCTAAAGTCTGATCTTTTCTTCCGTCAAAGTGCAATCCACTTATTTCACAGTTAGTGGTTTTGCACTCGGATCTGAGTAAATTCCTTTCTCTGAGAATTTTATTATTGTCAATGGGTCCCATATTATCAACACTAAAAGCAACAAGGGTTGCGGATACAATGGTGGCAACATCTCGATCTGACAATCCGTAACCATCAGCCTACATGGCAATATTAATATTTCGTAAACGATGATTTTTGAGACGAAAATGTTTGGAGTTCTCATCAAATGTATAATCCGAATCATCACTGGTTACAAAAGATAAATGGGTATCACTATCGTTGTCTGTTCTCTCTAAGTTAGTGCTTAACATTTCAGAAATTCGGACACATTTTCACTTGTTCTCACTCCTTTATTCTGGGATCGATTTTCGCTTCAAACTCTTTTCCGCACCCATAGATTCTTTCTTATCAATACTACATATTCGTCCCAATCGCGAAATTCGTTGATCCGTTAGAAAATCGCGCTCTATTATTGGTACCTTCCGATTAAAAGGACAGCTTCGAGATGAAAAGTCTTGGGACTTACATAAATAATAAACTATTTATTCAGATTTCTTTCGAAGTCTTCTCGCTTGTATGTGATCGCAGCACCTTCTGAACATCTCCTATATATTTCTCCAACTGCAACTCTATTGGTCTCATTGTAGTAGTGGAAAAAGTCGCATTAAACCATATTTGCTTAAGTTTCTTGCAAGCCTCTTACAGACAGATCTTCATAATTTCATAATTTTTGTCAGCCAAATATGCCTTTCCCACTTGCTTGTAGGTTGGAAAACAAAAATTTGAAAATTCTCAAGGATCGCCAAAAATAGCATGACTATAGTTTGCTGCAGCAGATCTTGACAACATTGATCCTCCGGCTTCTATTATAATTATTTATAATTTATTATATAATTTCTTCATTTACAAAAATTGAGTTTTAGTCGGTTGTAACTCCTAGTTCGAAAAATTTCTTCACGAGATTTTCTCTCAGCACCGATTTCCTCGACAAAGACCCTTCAACATGGAAGGATGATCTTGGTTATAAAAGTGCAATTGAAAAACTTGAGACGACAGTTGTTGTGAATGACGTTGCAGAAGGAGGTGTCAAACTCATTCAGGATTACAATAACGTTCTAACAAACGATGAAGCTGGAAAACAATTTGTTTTACAAATCGTTGCCAGAGATCGTAAAAATTACCCAAATCTTCTCTTAGAAAAAAATAACCTTCATTGTTCTTTCATTTTGTATTTATTATTGTTGTAAATAAAATTGCGTTACTCTTATAGAAGTAATATACGTTATTAAATAAAACCAATTTTTTTTAGTTTTCAATATATATCTGGAATTTTTTAAATTAATTTTTTGAGAAATTTGATTCAGAATGTTTTAAACAATTTCTGCGATAGCCTGGATGTGTCCACATAAATTTTTCTCAGAAAAAAAATTAAAGCGGGCGATATAGGGAAGATTATACCGTATTTTGATAGGAATTAATCACAGTGAAACTATGTTCCAACTTTAAGCCACTTGAGGGTCGCCTTAAAGTTAACCGATTAAGCTGAAATTTTGTACAGCCCGTTTTTTTGTTTATTGAAACAGGATCAGAGGTTGGGAGCAGCAAAAATCTAACATTCGAAAATTTACTTATAGCTAAGGGCCACCCTAGTGTCCATAAGCCGCAAGTTTACAAAAAAAAAAAATTTTAACTCCACTTGCGCAATTTTATATGTCACTGAGGAGAATTTGGTTGACATTCAGGTATACAAACATCAATGTTTGCCCTGTTATGAATTCCCAAACTACCTGGATGCTAATAGTATGCATTAATCCGACTTATCTACTAGATTGTGTTTTGTCTGCGATTTGTGGGTAAAAAGATTTTTGGATAATTTAGGTCCTATTGGTATAACGTATACCAAGAGAAAGATAATTTCCTAGCCTTTTCAGATGAGTACTTTCTTTTTAAAAGTATTAGTTAAATAAAACTGTTATTCACGGTTTAAAAGCAAAAAATATGTACATCAAAACAATTTAAATACAAAATAAATTGATTGATTTCTTTAAAATCGAAAACAAGAGAAGTAACCAACTTTAAATTAATTTTTAAAATATACCAAATTAGACGATTTTCAGTGTTATTACTTCAAGTCAATTCTTTACCTACAATCGGATTTTATCGAAGTCAAGTGTGTGATAGATGAGAAGGTGTGGAATGTTTGCCGACTAAAATCGATTCTGAGCCACTGATGAACAGCTGGAACTATCCTACAAATGCAGTTGAAAGCAACACAAGTGGAGAATAGCAAAACACAATGTTAAAGATCATGGAATGGTGAAAAGATAGATAAAAAAAAAATAAATGGTTTCCCATTACATCCCATGAAGGGACTGGGGAGAACTTCTCACAATCACTGAGCTGTGCGCTTTCCAGTTTTCACTCACTGATTGGGACCTACTGTTTTACACCGATTCCGAACGGTAATTTGAGAAGCTTTTTCATGGCTATATACTCGATAGTGTCGCCGTCACTATGCGAGGTGACCGCCGCCGAAAGAAATTTAATTTTTTTTGAAGGTGGTCAGAGCCGGGTTCGAACCCAGGATCTCATGTACAAGAGCCGCGCACACTAACCATTGCACCACTGACGGTCACAAAGATAGATATTTCACTCAAAACTTCAAATTAAAAATTATACATAAAGGTAAGAACAATTTTTGACAAAAATGCGAAGAAAATTACACAGTATTATAAAAATTTCATGTCGACAAAATTCAATTTTATTAAAATTTTATAAAGTAAAGTGACATTTTTGGGGCGAAATTACAGGCGTAGAGTCATATTGCCCAATGTCATGTTATCCAAAAACCAAAATGACATATCGCCCAAATTCCGATTCACCCAAAAGTAATGTCATATAATCCAATTAAGTTTTTTTTTGCTGGAAATTACATTTACTCTAAGTATTAGTTACTTCCTTACTGACTTAATTAGGTCACCGCAAACAACCCAGAAGGGTTACAAATCGAGGATAACATGTTTCTCCAACCGGCTGGATCATCAGGTTTTCTTCTCCAGTTGGTAGCACATATTTTTCGATGTTCTTCGAGTACCTTTCGCACTACTTCATTCTGATCCAATCTACTGACATGGCGAGCGTAAACGCGATATTTTCATACACATAACTACGTCGATGTCAAGACAACGATTAAACAGCTCGAGGTTCAACCGTCGTCGATACAAGCCATATTCTATATATAGTATATATATACATATATCTTTTTGATGTGTTAACATCTATAGCGGCGTATAGGGACTAAATCTACCAAAGTCAGATTTTATGCTGCTGCTTAAACCAGATTTTATGCTTTCTGCGACTGCGAAAGAGAATAATGACGTGTTAAACAAAAATGAGCGAGCAAGAGAGCAATGAAAGAGTGCTGTGGCAGGGGTGAGGCAATTGTGTCTATAGCGTATGTATTAACATAATAATGCATGTATGTACATGTGTCTGTGGCTGTTGTTGAACGGAGATATAAAGCATAGCCACGCAAAATTTCATTTGCAAGCCCATGGGCTTGCGCAGTCGACGTTATGGTGACACACTAATACGTCAGCTACTTCGTACAAAGTATGTGTGATGTTGTGTGTTTGGCTGTTTCGTTGCTGTTGATATGGCAAACATGTGGGTATGTGACACACGTATACGTCAGCTACTTCGGACAAAGTATGTGTGATGTTGTGTGTTTGGTTGTTGTTGCTATGGCCAAACAAAGCGAGTCATTTGATGTTCAGCATTGCCCGGTTTATACAAAAAAACTATTATTTTTTATTTTCCAATGTAACATTTACTAATGTGTTCATAGAAATCGAACAGGTACCGTGTAGCAAAAATGTGTTAACACATCATCCGTGAGTTCGAACACTCATTGATTTTTTTTGAGCATTTTTCTCTCGAAGACTCCCAGTGATGTTTCATCAGCATGCGGTATGACCCTGGTTTCTGTGCCATAAAGCAAGACCGGTTCTACGAAGGTCTAATATAATTGCATCTTCGTTTCTTATGTCTCAAATGTTTTATCTCTGAAGAGTTAGCTTAGCCCGCAATAACACCTGCTTGTAAGCACAATTCTCTGTATGCTTTATAGGCAAATGTTATTGCTTTTCTTCACGGCAGATGCAGGTTAAATGAATTCGGCCACTCCCTTGAAATTATAACGGTAATAAATGTTTGGCGTTTCATACAATCGGGCTGTTGTACCATTACTTCTATCACGTCAAACCCACTTTTGGTGATTCCTTATCAATGCTCGTAATTTCTTCAGTAACTTCTCGCAGGTTTCGCCCAATGATGTCTAAATCAACAATATATGAGAGCAGCATATGACTTTAGCTTCCGATAGTTTTATTTGTGTTGGCTGCAGCTTTTCTGAGGATGATCTCAATTAATATGTTGCATAGATCGCATGATAGGGTGTCGCCCTGCCTAAGGCCTCGCCTCATACTAAATGGTTCGCTGAGGTCATTACCTATCTTTACTGAGGATTTTGTATCGGTTATTCTCATTCTACAAAGGCGTGTCAGCTTTGCAGGAATGCTAGCTTGGTACCAGTTTCCCTGTATGGGGTTATCGAAAGCAGCCTTATAGTCAATAAAGAGGTGGTAGGTATATATTTGCTTTTTGAAGGGTTTCTCCAGGATTTGTTGTAATGTGAATATCTGGTTGACAGTGTACTTTCTAAGCCAAAAGCCACAGTGATAAGGTCCGATCAGGTCTGCAACAAACGGCTTTAGTCTTTCGCACAATACGCTCGAGAGGACCTTGTATGCGATGGATAGAAGCCTTATTCCACGATAGTTTGTACAAGTACTAGGGTATTCAATCGATTAATCGTTAACCGGTTAACCGGAGAATTTTATACCATTATTCGATCAAATAATTTAAAAATCCCAAATTTCGAATAACGAATAAACCGATGAATTTTATACGATTAATCGGTTAATCGAAATTGAGAAAAAATTACTGCTTACACGCACTTTTTATGGGAGCAAAAATTTCATAAAAAAAGCTCGTTGCTTCTAATTATTGGAATCTTTTCGAACACATTCATTGTGTCAACTGCTTTTGTTTGTCTACATTTGAATAAAACGTTTACTTCTTTCATACAAGTAGAAATGCGAGCAGTGTCGGCTTATAGAGGCGCGAGGCAATAATATGCCTCGTTCTGTAAAATTCTCAATTCATATGACTTTTCGTTTGCAAACAACCGCTGATGAAAATCTTTAGCTAGATCTGAAATAGCTATACGGTTTGCGAGGAGTCATGAGGATGCATTTGCAATACCTTCTTTATTATAAAATTATATCTCTATTTATAGAGATATCTACAAGGTCTTGAGCTTGAATAATGACATAAAAAAACATCAGACCGTTGTCCGAGACACGGCCATTAAGTTTAACGTAGAATACGCCATCCGAAAAGACAGAAAACATATATAACAATAAATGATAAATAACATAAGCAAATTAATTTATTTATTT
This sequence comes from Phaonia tiefii, assembly GCA_963931995.1. Classification (NCBI taxonomy): domain Eukaryota; kingdom Metazoa; phylum Arthropoda; class Insecta; order Diptera; family Muscidae; genus Phaonia; species Phaonia tiefii. The sequence goes on from OZ008368.1 coordinate 199,769,612, forward strand.
GATAGTTACTTTTGGTAATATACATAAACTTATGGTAGGAAAAATAGGATAAATATGTTTTTAAATTAAAAGAGTAAGGATAAATGATAAATAACAGACGCAAATCAATTTGATTTATATTTTTTATAATTATATATCCATGTTAAATTCAAATTCACATTTAACATTTTGTTTCACTTAAATACATAAGTAAATATACGAAATTTCAATATTTCATCAATCAAAACAACAGCCGAAGGTTTGTGTCCACACTGAAAAAGCAGCATAGTTTGTGTTCACGCTACAAACTCAAACACTCAACCAAACACCACACATATGTTTGAGTGCATGTGTTTAAACAATTTTCATTTGAGAAATTTAAATATTAGGAAGATATCAACCAATATGAAATGTGTATCAAACGAAAGATAACATCTTCATTTACCTACAAAAAAAATTTTAAAAAAAGTTATCACGCCGTTTCCTCATAATCAATGAAATAAAGATTGTATGCGATGCAAACAATAATAAATTTTATGCGATTAACCGGCGAAAAAAAACCTCAAATAATTACTCGAGCGGTTAACCGGCCTAAGTAAAATGCCGAATAATTGAATACCCTAACAAGTACGTTATGTATTACTTTGTACAAGCATAATGGAGTAATAGAGACAATACCCTTTGCCATACACTGGTGTTACATGCTGATTTGCCATTCTGTTTGAATCATCCCGGATGTCGTGCGGTGTAGTAGGTGTCACCGTAGTAGGTCTAACCACCGATTGACGTTTTGAAACGAGAATGCCAACGGAATGGAATTGATTGATTGTAATTTTTAGCTATAGTTTTGTAAGTAGCCTTTTTGACCAATTAATGTTTGTGAATTGCTGACCATATTTTATAATATTCGTATAGATGTTGGTACAGTTCGGCTGTAAGTAGAGAAATTAGGAATGCAAACGTTATGAATTTATTGACGAAATACGATATGGTGCCAAATTGATTTATTGAATTTGTGATAAACAATTATATAAGAATGAAACAATTATAGAATAACATTTCATACGCGGTATAATACATAGTTATATTTATAAGGGTTGCGTGGAAATATTGTCAAATCAAATGTGCGTAAGGAGCAAAACGCTGATGTTTCAGGTCAATGTAGGAGCTCCACAACGCACAGTGAGACAGAATGCCAAGCTCTGGCCAAAAGTCGACAAATTAAATTTCGTTTACGTAGTTTGGATTTGGTAGAGTAACAGTCCGAGGGTCGAAATGCGAGGGAATGAACCCTTATTCCTGCTATGGTATTCCAGTTTAAAAGTGACGTTTGCTCGATCCAGACGCGTCGAGTTTCGAGCGACTTTATCAGTGTAATATTGACGATGATGTCAAGCTTACACAAATCTCACTAAAATTAATCTAAAAAATGGATTCGAAAGGGAAGAGTAAGTACAATGTTATCACGATATCCTAACTTTATAATAATTGTGTATTTGATACACATAGGAATGATTTGTCTGAAAGTTAACGTACAACAGAACCGTAAAATTGTAAAAACAGGGAGAAAAGTTATATTGCAGCCCGTTGTTAGATGGATGGACTTATTATAGGTTGCATCGGGTTTTTCAATAAGAGCGCTACAAAAGTTTTTTTAAATAAAACAAACCCGGTTTTAGATACCAATGAAATTCTTTATTCCTGTGAAAGTACGTTCGATGCCATTATGTATGGAACTCGATTTCTTTTGCATGACCACCACGGGCACGCTTGCAGAAGTCCAGACGCCGAACCCAATTTTCGACGGTTTTCACGCATAAATCGGCCGATACTGCTGCAATTTCACGTTCGATATTCGTACCAAGTTCATCAATCGTCGCTGGCTTGTTGGCGTAGACCATAGACTTGACGTAGCCCCACAGGAAATAATCTAGCGGCGCACGACCGAGGCGGCCAATCGACTGGGCCATTTCGTGCGATAACACGTTCACCAAACTTGGTTTCCAATAAATTGATTGTGGCATTCGCTGTGTGGATTGTGGCGCCGTCCTGTTGGAACAGCCTATCCTCCAAGTCCATATCATCCAATTGTGGCCAAAAATATTCGGTTATCATTGAACGGTAGCGATTCGCATTCACAGTAATGTACCGGTCTTGTAATTTTTTCGGGATGCAATGATGACTCATGGATTACGTGTGGATTGCTGTCTGACCAATAACGCATATTTTGCTTATTGACGAAGCTATTCAGCCATAAATGAGCCTCATCGCTGAAGATGATGAAATTGGACGTAGCGCTATTAAAGTTGAGGCCACTGACTCCAAATTTCGGTAGTAAATTTTAATAATTTAGACTCGTTGTTGGCTCGTATATCTTTCCATGATGAAATGGCAAACCTTACTGAAGAGAAATGTCAAAAGAGCGGGAAAAAATATGGCGTCTCTGTTGAAAAACCCTTTAGATGAATCCATTGTTAAATTAAAAAAAGGATTTTTTGAGTCACCCGTATTGGAGCACATTTTTTACTAAAAGTGCTTTTGGTGAATTTTAAAATTAATAATTATTTAAATTAAGCCCGATTTTATTAAGTAATTCCATATATTTGCGTTTAAAATAAAAATGTAATACATTTGTATTTGTGGCTCTATGGGGCCTATCTAACGTGTATGGTGTTACCACCAAACATTGGACAAACAAATAGCGACAGTTATTCTAAGCAGCGAAGGTAAAGGGAATAACAATAACAATACAATGGCTCGGTATTGAGGTACTTTTATCTCCATCCATCAAGTTGTATATGGTCTGAAACGACGCATATTGAAGAGATGATTGCGGGAACATGAAACTTTCTTTTATGCGAAGGTACTTATAGTCCCCTAGCGGCCACTAAAGCATCGCTTCCTAGAATATTTTTTGGGAAAAATTTTTTTTTTTTTTGTGGACAAAATGGTGCTGAAACGACGCGTCATGATGGACATATGAAGGTGGTTCAACCATAATGCACGATGGTAATTGTGAGTCACACCTTAACATCAAGTTTTTTGACCATCTTAATTTGACTTTTTTGTTCACTTCGTGCACTTCGGGTTTTTTAGGTCTGACAGATAACGGACCAATTGAAGCCAATAATTCAGGATATGAACCTGGCCGATATGTGGTTCCAACAGGATGGTGCCACTTGGCACACAGCCAACGAAACAATGCCTCTTTTGTGCGAGAAATTCAAAGCCCGTGTTATCTCACGTCGTGGTGATGTTAATTGGCAGCCACGATCATGTGATTTAACACCGTTCGACTTCTTAATAGATGAGATAAGCACATTAACGACATTGAACCTCAATTATGTCTCAGAGTCATTGAAAATATGGACCATCGGATAGAGTTATGCCACCGAAGCCGTGGCGAGCATTTGGCCGATAGTTTGTTTCACGCATAATTGTCATAGATCCTTCTATAATAATATAAAATATTAAGTTAATTCTCTTATTAACTTCATGCGTTTAGGTTGGACCATCCTGTATGAAAAAAATATTTTGGAAATTTTCACAGAGCATTTTTTCCGTGATATGAAACTGAAATGGGATATGTACATATAGTTTACACAAGACTTTCAATTTCAATAAATCTGGAACACAACTTTGTTTTAATGTTTCGCTAAACCACCTGCAAATATATTTTATGGAATTTTTAAGTAACAAACATCAAATGCATGCATGGTGAAGACGTTCAAAATCAGCTCTTCAATACGCGTCATTTGAGACCCCCATCAAAAAAATGTTTTGATACACCCTAATATATCTATCCATCATTATACTTTTAATTTAATTTCTGTACAAATTTAATTTCTCTAATTTTAAGGTAATCATTGCCATTTTAGTATAAATAAAATGTTTTTTCCATACAAGCCATCCGCAATTTTGTTTTTTTAAATATCAACTTCAGGTTCATAATCAGGAATTCCAGAAACCCCCAAGCATATTTTTTTCCAAATTTCGACTTCAGATTCGTAATCAGGGACCCCAGAAATCACAGATCATAGACTTTTACACAAATTGACTTCGTTTTCGACTTTTGGCCAGAAATTGATATCGATTCTTTATTTGGTAGAAGGAAAAATTTTAGAACCAATGGCGAAAAAAAAAAAATTAATGTGAGTCCGATCACAGGGGAGATGTGTAAACATCTAGTAATGAAAAATTTTTTTTAAGTTGGAAGTACTTATGCTTTTAGTAATTAAAAAAATAAATTAATCAATTAAAAGTATCAAAACTTTCAATATTGTAAATACATAGGAATTTTCTGGTTTTTGTTTGTTTTATTTAACTTATTTGGTTAGTAAATGGGCACAGTGCAGTGTATATGTACTGCATTAAAAATTACAGTAAGCAGTAAATTTACTGATTACTGAAAAAATTCAGTAAATTTTTACTGATAATGAAATTTAATTTGCATTACCAGTCAAATCATAGGGCCGTATTCATAATAATCAGTAATCGGGCATTACTGATTACAGAAAAAACAATGCACCTCATCGTAATCATGTAGGCACTTTATAAAAATTGCTGTAAAATTTTAGTAATCAGTAAAAATTTACTAGTTAAAGAATTATTTTTACTGAAATTTTAGTAGTACTGCAAAGTGCCCATCTATGGTAAATGTCTTAAGTACAAATAGTTAATATTGGCTTCTGGTAACTAAAATAAGATATATAAATTTTTGACTCGATTGTATTTAAAAATCTATGGAAAACTGCATGTATAGTAGTGGAATTGTTAGTTGTGGGGGTTTGTGGAGAATTGCTCATATATATGCAAGTGGAAAACGTCAAATAAAAATGTTGATAAAGCTTGCGACTGTGGGTTTGCAAAATTTGTATTAAAATCCCCACCCATAATAATTGGCATGAGATGGAGATTGTTACCCAATTGTCGTGCACCAGATTCAGTGTAAGGCAACAGTACGTAATGAAGATATGTTATAATCTTAATTTATATTGGAATCTATTAGAAATTTTATTAGAATTAACATTACCTCCATTCAGCTTTGATACACTTTGTGTTGTTTTAACGTAGAATACGTTATACGGTAAGGTAGGGGTGTTGATCTGGAGCACAAAATTTTGAGAAAATGTTTGTCAACTTTCACCCACTTTTACTTAAATATTTAAACATATTTTAGCAATTTTTATATGTTGCTCAGTTTTGGTAATATGTTTTGTTTCGAATTACATTAAAAAAATTATATGTCTATATATAAAAGTTTTATGTAGTTAAGGAAATAAATATTTAAGAGCATGATCTTTTAGATCTTTTTTGTACATGCCGCTGTTGTTGTTGGTTTGTAAATGCCGCTGTTGTTTTTGTTGTTGTTGTGAAATCAAATGATTTTGGCTTTGCTGGGCTTTGTTTATTTATCGAGCAGCGTGTAAATGTGTGTGTGTACATTTCGTTTTGTTGGATCGGTCGGTTATTAGTTCGTTTAGTGGGGAACATAAAATGATGGGAGGGGAGCGTGGACACTTGTGTGTGCTTGAAAGTTTACAGATCTTTGCTGTCGTTTGTTTACTTCTGCGACCAGCGTGTAAATGTGTGTGTATGTACATTAATACAAAGGATTGGCGATGTACACGCTCACTATATCAATGGCGTTTTTCCTAAACACATTTCTGTCAATACATTGGGAAGTAGTTGGAAAGCAGCTAATCTATTGTGCTGCCATATCATAAAATGTATTGCTGTAGCTGTACTTCAAATGAAGATGTCGCTATAATGTAATACGTTAAACTAGATATAGTTTCATCCTTAAACATATGGCATACAGTCTTCGAGCACACAAACTAAAAAATAAATTAATAAATCTTGTTCAAAACTATTCCAATCGTTTAGATCAGTGGTTTCCAAACTTATTTGGGTTATCGCCATCATTTTGGTAGTTTTGTTGTTGTCTTATTTTACTAAAAATTATACTGTACATACATAAACTAACTTATCACACATAACTTATCCTGTCTAAAATTAATTAACTTTAATACATGCAAACGCCTACTTATGTTACAAAAACTTAATAACTAGCTATCAGCTGTATTCGTATATATTAGATAGATTTAAATCATTTATCAAAAATTATATTTAATTCACATATTTTAATTGCAAAATGACTAACGTATTCTACGTCTGACCTATGCGCCCGTGTTATCTAACACAGGCTTGTTATTTTTTTTTATGTTCAGAGTTATAATTTTTTTGGTGTTTTGTAAAATATTTTATTATTTTGTACTTGTTGCGGTTGACAAGTTATTAATCAGCTGTTTACTGAAATGTAATGCATGTAGTTATTTTACAGCAATGGTTTTCGAAAATTAGTAGCTACTATTGCACACTAGATGGTGCTTATATGCAGCTGTTAAGTGTGAATGACAATCTCAAAGACGAAGAGACTTTTAGTTTGACAAGTTTAGTTTTTAGTTTTCCTTATTTTGCTTCGTTATAGTAAATTTCTTATTAAAAGTGCAAAAAATGTTTTTAAAAGTTATTAAAATTAAATGTTTTTGTATTAATTTTATTTATTTGTTTTCATTTGCCTACGATAACATAATGTACGACAATTAGTGAAAATTAGTAGCTACTATTGTACTCTAGATGGTGTTTAGTATATTGTATGCAGCGTATGAGTACACTAATCCACTCATACATAGCTCACACCGATTTGATAACGCTTTACGATTGGTTAACGATTACATCGCACATCTTACTCTAAATTTGTGATTGTATTGTGAAAAAGATTTTTACCCCAGCGTATAGATGTTTACACATCAAACAAATAAATGGTTTCCCGTTACATCCCATAAAGGGATAGCTTCTCACAACCAGTGAGCTGTGCGCGTTCTAGTTTTAAACTCACTGATTGGGACCTGCAGTTTTGACACCGGTTCCGAACGGTATTTTGAGAAGCTCTTTCATAGCTTAATACTCGATAGTGTCGCCGTCACTAAGCGAGGTGTCCGCCGTCGAAAGAAATTTAAGGTGGTCAGAGCAGGGATCGAACCCAGGTTCTCATGCACAAAAGCCCCGCACACTACCATTGCACCACCGACGTCAGTGATTTTATGTTGGTATAACATGGGCACGTAGCCGTAGGTGCGTTTCGCGCTTTCCCCTTCTCACTTACAAGGACCAACATCAGCATTAAGGAAGTCAAATAATTGTTTTCAAATAATTTTTTTTTGCAGAAATCATTTTCGTTTCCAAATTTTTCTACGGTTACAAAAAATACTTTTAACAGTAATATCTTACATACATCGATATCTTATATACGTGGAATTTAAGAACTAGAGAATCAATTCGAATAGAGAATCATTTTCTCTCATCTGACGTTTCATTTCACACTCTTCGTCGAAGGTTTGTGGAAAGTAGACCAACTTTACTTGTTCATATCGTTTTCGTATAGAACTCTGCAATTTAAATGTTTATTGAATTTTTTTAGTTGACTTTTATCGTTCGTATACACTTATGTACAGTTACCACAAATATTTTGGCACACAAAAACGAAACGCAGTTGCTATTGCTTTGTTAGGCGTTTACATGCAATCCAACCTATGAAGTTAAAATTATGGAGACAATAAACTTCTCTATTCTAATGTGCTCTATGTGTGGAAAGTTTATAAATTATTGCACAAATGTCATGGCATTTCTTTTTTGAGCGACATGACATTGAGCGATATGACTTTGCAGATTTTCTCAACGTAACCAAATTTCAAGCATGTAGGTTGTGTATTTTCTTATTTTAAGAAAAAGCGTCTAGAAGACAGTAAGTTTAGTAAATTGGCTCCTATCATAATATACTTTTAAAGGGGCGCCCTTACGACGCTATTCTAGTTCCAAGACTCACAAAAAAAAACAATAAAAATGATTTCACATGCAAATAATCCTAATGCATTAATTCCACTGTTGTTCAAAGTGGTGGCAACACCTTAAGTGATAAACGAAAAGTTTTTAGAACTGAAAGACAGAAGAAAATATTGTATGCAATACCATGATCGGTGTGGACTCCGGTACAACAATCGCAGCAGGCAGGCGACCACCGGCCAAATATATTGATTTGTTACTGTATATTCTCATATTCTTTTAGATACTACGATTGAACAAGGTAGTTGGACTACCTACATACTAAACTGAATACAATCAATCCGATTTGTCGAATAACAACAAATCTGTTTCGGTGATATCGAGTTCTTTTAGACTGAGAATATACAGACGTGCTGTGACTTATTTTATAAAATTGAAGTTGAAATATAAATTCATGGATTACAAATTTAATTTCACGAATTTAATTTGCTAATGTAATCAAATTGGACAGTACAATTTCTTACCGATATCTACGTTACAAAAAATTTTAGTGAATTATTCATACATATTTCATTATGCAAAATCACCCGAAATAAATTCAAAAATATTTTTCAGGGACGCTATATTTCTGTCTTTTCCGTCTACGCTATATTTCCGTCTTTCTTAGACATACAATTAATTTAAACAAGCGAATATTATTTGTTGATCCATTTATCTTAGGTCGATATTGTCTACATCCCAGACGAAATGTGGATATTCGAAATTGATGTGATATACTCAGTATATTTTAGCATTTCGGAAAATTACACCCAAGTGATACTTTATGCCATAATTTAACTGCACTATCAGGAATACTTTTGTAGTTATATCGTTCAGTAAACCACAAAACATTATTGTTGTCTTTGAAAAATCTGTTTAACCTGAAACTAATGCAACATACGTGGCCGTCGGTGGTACAATGGTTATTGTGCGCGGCTCTTGTACATGAGATCCTGGGTTCGAACCCGGCTCTGACCACCTTCAAAAAAAATTTCTTTCGGCGGCGGTCACCTCGCATAGTGACGGCGACACTATCGAGTATCTAGCCATGAAAAAGCTTCTCAAATTACCGTTCGGAATCGGTGTAAAACTGTAGGTCCCAATCAGTGAGTGAAAACTGGAAAGCGCACAGCTCAGTGATTGTGAGAAGTTCTCCCCAGTCCCTTTATGGGATGTAATGGGAAACCATTTATTTTTATAATGCAACATACGTACGTTTCGACTACAACATATGTTGCCTAGTGAACCTATAAAACTCAAATCACTCTTAAACAAAACAGTCATGCTTCAATATAATTTCAGCTAAGAAAATTCGAGCTTGAAGTGAACCAAACCTCTATCAAATCACACACATTCAAGTGATAAACCAATACATAAACCCGTCACTTTTATATGGAACTAATATCTACAGGGACACATACGACAATGTTTATTCTTTGAAAACGTTTTGGCTAAAATAGTAAGACAGCCACACTCTAAATACCAACAGCTAACGATAACTTGTGACAACAAATTTGTGGCAACACCTAAGGAAAGATCCAATTAGGAAAGAAGGCACAATGGGAGCGTGTTATTTTCTAGGTCAGCAAATGTTGTGCAACTCGGAAACATGTAGATGTTATCCTCTGAATAAATGTGACCAATTCAGACAGCTAAGTACACAATGAGAACAACAGCATTAAAAAATTCTGGGTATCTATCTTATGCTAGCGTTCAGTACATCTGAATGCTGTTGCAGAACCAAACTTTATTGACAACATTTTTAGTAATTTTGAATTTTCAGAATTTTCCCAGAGCTATTATATATCCTCAGTCGGGAAACACAGCGTCTACAAAGGATGAGGAGCCATCACACAATAAGCTTTAGAAGATATAATGAATAAATCCTGACATATTTATGGGATGTGACAGATCATCTGCTCCTTCGCCATCCGCATTGGATGACTCATGCAGCACAGGAGAGCAGGAATGGCGGATCTCACTCACCTAATCCGTGAAGAGAAATAACAATTTCACAATATCAAAAACGCTCTCAAAGGCGTATTCAAACTAATGCAGTAAATGATCAACCATCAACTTAAAATTCAATTACCAAAAAAAAAGAGTCATCGAAACCTTCAACAACTCGTTTAGTGTTCTCATCAGTTCTCGATCCAGTGAAGATCTGGTTGGATGAATGCCACATTCATACAAATACACAGAATACAAATAAATTCACCGATCTAGATTACTCTAATGGCCAACATGTCTCCTCATGAAATTTGAAAAATTGTTCGATGCTGAATTGCTACAAAAGATGTGTGAGGAGAGCAATATCTATGCAGTGTTTGAAACAGTAGACGAAATGCTCGCTTTCATCGGTGTCCTCCTAATCAACGGCTATTCCTCTGCTCGTCCGTAAAAAAAATTGGTCAAATGATATTGCCTGCAAACTGTGATGGTTAGTAATGCGTTGCGATACTGATTTGAAACAATATTTCGCAGCAAAAAAAAAATTTCTGAAACATTTTCAACCAGAAAGATGCATATCTTACGACGAATCGATGGTAGAATATTACGGTCTACATGGCTGTAAATAATTTGTAAAGGGTAAAATGGTAGGATTCGGGCACAAAAAGTGAAGCTTCAGCACTCCTCAATCTGTGACTGAAACAGGAATATTATTCCAAATTTGGAAAATATATAACGCCTTTATTTTGCATCCTTAGAAACTCTAAAAGAGGAGCGTGGCTATATTGAGAGCGCAAAATTGCAAAGCACTAGTGTAAAAGTAACAAAATGGGTTGACAATGCGGTGGCAACTGTAGCGTCCACAATCCATGGTAAATTGTCTATATATAAAGCAGAAAGCTACTCTCGTAAGGAGCGGGAATATTTATGGCTCCTTTGCCGAACGCTATATCAGATATTCATCAGCATATGGGACTGATAGTGTGGATCAAAATATAAATGCGTACAAAATTGGCGCAGATAAAAGAAATGATAGTTTTATATATTCAACTAAAAATTCATGGATTCACCGCGCATCCATCGTAAAGGAAGTATAAGATATTGGCAAAGAAACAGCCCACGAGATGGAATATTGTCGATGACCACTTATAAGATCACTTTATAATTACGCCTATGTGCTGGTTAAAACAGCCAGGCTAATCCTTTATCAATGTCTAAAAAATGCAGCGCTGGACAATTTTTATGTCGATAATTGAATACGTCTGAATATAGGTGTAATATGCCCCTTTTCTTTTGTACGTTTTTCTTTAAATTTTGAATTGCTTTAATAACTATTAATTATATTAAGTTTTATGTTATGTTAATAAAATCCCATTTAAAATTACTGTGGACTAAAGAGTACTGGGTACGGCCAACTATTACTTATAAGTAACGGCTTCCAAAACACAAACCATTTCCGCATTGTATCTTTTCTATATAGCTATGGACAGTTGGGTTAAGGTGGATCTTAAAATTTTGCAATGGAGTTTGCGAAAAAAAAGTCTATCAACAGGATGGGTTTCACGTGTTCTATTTGGAGTGTTCACGTTACATTTAACTCGCTACTTTTGATTTCGATTGTACACCTTTTGGGCTCGTAAAGATGTCATTCACTCAAGCTACATACACAGGGTGGCCCAGATATAAATATGTTTTTTAAAATTAAAGTAAATGAGCTAAACTTACGTTTTTGCTGGGATATTATGGCGTCATTAGAAAAAGCAAATATTCCCATTGTTTATGAAACACCATTACATTCGTGTGACTGCCGCGGCTGGATTCGCAGTAATTATCCAAGACATTGTTGACGGTTTCTTGTCCTACCTCACGGATAGCTCGGACGATATTAGCCTTAAGGGCGTGGATCGTTTCTGGATTATTCGTAGAGCATCGGTATTTAACGACACCCCACAAGAAAAAGTCACAGTTTCACGGAGGCCAGTTAACAATGATATAAATATCGATTGCGTGATGAGCTGTGCCACAAGGTGCGCCACTCTGCTGAAACTAAAGATTATCCAAGTTGATATCTTTCAATTCACTTCCGCAGTCAAGGATCTGTAGCGCTTTCCGTTGACTGAAATTGCGTTTGCAGCAGCATATCCGAAAAAAAGGCCCAACGACGACACCACTCCAAAAATCCACACAAAACAACGCGACGACGGAGACCGTGTGTATTGACCATTATACCATTATTCAGTCTGTCTCACGAATCGTTTGCAGAAACTTGCGCCTATTTTCGACAAACGCACAGTTTGGGCAACACAGCGCTTACTTCGGAAATAAGTTAGAAATATTTCCCAACAGTGTTCAACAGTAAAGCGACTCATTTTGATCCGCGGATGTGTGATACTGACTGAGAGTCAATTACCCTTATTACGGTTGTCGTCGTCGACATAGAATGGCGGCGCTTGAGTCAACGGTTGAAAATCGGTATTTGTGTAGTCGTTATCGATCACTAATGACGACTGTCAACACTTATTAGGTATTTTGTAAGTAGAATTGATGTTGCATTGAAACGACTATATTTCTGTCGACACAGTTTTTGGTAAAGTTTTGAAAAACTCCGCTATTTTTTTTTAATTAGAAGGATTTCCGGAGTTTTATTTTTGAATAAATTATAGAGTTCACAACTTTTAAAGGTGGACGGAAAACCCTAAGGAGGCCATGCAGAAGCTGCTTTAAGCGTATGGCTAGTATGTAAATGCAAATTTCTGACAGTAAATGCAATAAACAAAATTTTCGGTTTAATCCTAATTTGTTATATTTTAATAATTTGAAATTATACAAAGAGTCCAATGAAAATAATATTATGTAATTGATTATTTTACTGATAGTAAATGACTTCGGATATCGCTACCTCCAACATCCCTGTTATGGTTGTTGGTTCCTGAGCCGTTAACAAGACCACTTACCTGAATGAAATTTAGCTGCTGGTATTGAGTTATTTTAAGGATCACTTAGAAGTACTCTTTAATTACGGGATCACTTAGATCTACTTCCATGTTGTATCACATACATACATAAGATCTGAATGATTCAGTCCAGCAGTTCAAATTCTTTAAGATAGTCAAATGGTCCATAGTGAATTTGATGAGATCATTTGTTGCTCACCATTTCGTACTCTCTCTTGCAACGGAGGTAGCACTTGGGCCAGTAAACGCTGCATGTACCTGCAACGATGGTACATTCTAATTCATATAATTCACCGATACCATGCAGTATAGGGCGTCTAGATCCAATAACTTCCAAATCGGAGTTCATACGGCTTCGAAACTGTTGCAACGACAACTCGTCCTAATTCGCCATTCCATGCTGTATACACTGAACGGAAAAGCATCGTCACAGGGATGAAAATGTTCATCACCCCAACAACTTTCGTCATGGTACAATTTCATTCCCGTACATAACGTACAGTTTCATTCCCGCTACGAAAATGTGTTCATTGCTCGTCACTGCGAAGAACTTACGGTTGTTGCTGCAATGAATTTCATTCATTATTGCAACGAATTTGTTTCGTCGCTGAAATGAATTTATTTCATTGTTGCAATGAATAAGTATCGTTCTTGCAATGAAATTATTTCATTGCTGCAATGAATTTGTTTCATAGCAGCTATGAATTTGTCTCATTAATGCTATGAACTTATTTCATTGCTGTAATGAATCTGTTGAAGTGTGTTTGAAATTATTGTTTGTTTATTGTACATAAATACGCTGTTAGTATTCCATTGCAGGTGTCTGAGAAAAAAATTTTAATATTTGTTTCGAAATTTGCCTGAATTTGCTAAATATATTTTATCCATTCCACTCGTCTGGAGAAAGATTTTGGTAGTCGAGTGGTTGAGTGTTATTGTGGCCGTTGTACTCATGTCCTGCAATCAAAAACAAATATGAGGAATTTATTATTAAGATTTCTATTTAAGATATGTACATACATGTCTACTTATGTCTGTACTTACCAGGAACAAAAGCTTTACTCCCGTATGGATTTCATCACAGCAACTGATCTATGTCCCACATTTTCTTTAACATAGAACACATCATTGTTTGTTAAATTATGCAATTATTGTTGTGTTGAGGGTTCTGTCATTCAATTGTAGCGCCACATCTCCCCGTCATTAAGCTACTGATCGCTCTGTAAGAATTTTCTTCAACTGCTCTTTAATTTATTTTAACCAATTTGTGGAAAGTTCGATTGGATTTATTTCATTCTACGTTAAATTGTTACTTTTAATGATCGTCTTACTTAAAACACTTTGTTCATTTCACTTCATCGTTTTCATTGACTACGATCCCAAATACTAATACAACGAAAAAAGCGCGACAAAATTATGGTTAAAACACCAAAACAGGAACATTTTGTTACGATTTGAACCGACACTCTCATACACACACACAAATGCTCCGTTACATATTTCGGGGTAGTTTTTCTGCTATCGATGCGTCACGTTCTTAGCTGTCGTGCTGCTCCTGGCATTCTGTTTGTTTATCTATTTCCTTTATAAATACACAATTTACATAAACGATCACAGCAAACACATAAATTCCCACAATTTATTTTTCTGAATAAAATATTATTACTTTACTAAGTAGAACTAATTAATCTGTTTAAAAAAAATTATTGAAATTATTCCGGCGGAGAAATATGTCTATCACTTTCGGTTGTTGCAAATGAACTGATTTAAGATGTGTACGTGTGTTTTTGACAGCTTTTCTCTCTTTATCTTCATAAAACTTAGTTTCATTGCAATTACGAAATTGTTTCGTCAACTATAAATGTTGGCAAAGCTGCAAAATAAATAAATAATAAAAATGCAATGAGTGTTCGAACTCACGGGCGATGTGTTAACACCTTTTTGCTACACGGTACCTGTTCGATTTCTATGAACACATTCGTAAATGTTACATTGGAAAATAAAAAACAGCGTTCAATCATATGATGACGTTACAGTTAAATAATATTAATACTTAAAATTATTTAAAGACCCAGTGCAAGCACATGTGTCATTATTTTCTTGCTCAATACTTTTTGTTTTATTCCCACAAAAGTCAAAGAATGCAAAGCAACAGACACTTGTACATACATACATACATTGTTATATTCGTACGATATAACCGAAGATCAACATAAAATACTTTTTTAATATTACTCCAAATTAAAACACTTCAATCTCGGCTCGCCGATATCGGCTCGCCTTAATTTTTGGAATAAACTCTTCGTCGAAACCCGCACTAGCTTTTTAATCCAAAAATTAATAAAATCGGCTATGAATTTCCGGAGAAAATCGCGTGGGAAAATTATATGAAAATCGCCCAATAATCACTTTCAATACCGACTGCCAAGCAACGAACAAACAAACGATGATTTACTCTTACAAACCTAACACTTGTGTATGTATTAAATTTATAGTTTACTGCCCTAGAGGCGCGCGTATAGATGTTATAACACATCAAAAATAATCAATAAATAGTAAGAGACACACCAAATATCAATAGTTTAAATCTCCTGCACTTCCTTTTTACAGTGTTTTATTTAACTTGATTTGTTGTCTGTCAGTCTGTATTGTTCAAATCAGTCTGTATTGTTCAAATCTAGTAACTCATTTTTAACACAGTTGCAGTTGACCAATCGAACTAAAATTTTGCACACTTGTCAGATTTGGACGACAATACATGAATATGAAAAAAAAAATTGAAACATTTAAAATTTATTTACTAAAAATAAAAAAATAATTTAAAAAAATTTAAGTTACAGTGTTTTATTTATAAATGCACTAAAAACTAGAAAATAATTTTTCTCTTAGCCTCAATAAGTATATTCTTCTTCATGGTGGGGTTGTACAATGGTCCCCCTACTTAGCACTTCAACAACAATGGTCTAGATACTTTCAATAAAGAGCGTAAGTAAAATGAATTAGTTAATTAATTTCCTAGGGAATAAAACGCTTGCATTTAAATTACAAATGGTGACAAAATTAAATGTCAAAATTAAATGTCAAATTAAGTGTCAAAATAAAATGTCAAAAGTAAATGTCAAATAAAGTGTCTAAATTAGATGTCAAAGTAAAAATCAAAATTAAATGTCAAAGCTAAATGTCAAAATTAAGTGTCAAATTAAGTGTCAAAATTAAATGTCAAATAATGTGTCAAATAAAGTGTCAAAATTAAATGTCATAGTTAAATGTCAAAATAAAGGTCAAATTAAGTGTCAAATTAAGTGTCAAAATTAAATGTCAAAGTTAAATGTCAAAATAAAATGTCAAAGTTAAATTTAAATATTAAATGTCAAATTAAGTGTCAAAATTAAATTCAAATAAAGAGTCAAAATTAAATGTCATACTTAAAGTCAAAATTAAATGTCAAATTAAGTGTCAAATTAAGTGTCTAAATTAAATGTCACATAAAGTGTCAACATGAAATGTCAAAGTTAAATGTCACAATTAAATGTCAAATTAAGTGTCAAATTAAGTGTCAAAATTAAATGTCAAAGTTAAATGTCAATATTAAATGCCAAAGTTAAATGTCAAAACTAAATGTCAAATTAAGTGTCAAAATTAAATGTCACCATTTTTAATTTAAATGCAAGCATTTTATTTGAGAGATCCGTAGAAAATTAATTAACTAATTCATTTTAATTACGCTCTGTATTGAAAGTATCTAGACCACTGGTTCCCAAAGTGTGTTCCGCGGAACCCTGGGGTTCCACGAAAAAATTTAGGGGTTCCGCGTGGCAAATTTTATTTCATTAAAAAAAAATAATAAGAATGGTGTTTAATATATTCACTAGGGTTGACTGAAAATATACTTTTTTTTGAATTTGAAAATTTCACACTGAGAAAGAGATGTAGTTTGGGATCCTTAATAAGGGAAAAATAAACAATTTTTGAGGTCGAGCCACCCTCTTGAAATTTGTAAATTTTCGATATTTTAGCGTTGATGTCAAAAAAATCCTAAAATTTAACGAATCAACTTATTCGAAACTTTAAAATTTGAGGTTATTCAGTAAAAATTTTTTTTAAAGGTATTTTAAGATTTTCTCTAATACAAATCAATTCTGGGAAGCGGCAAAGAGTAGTTGGGATGCAAAAAATAGAGTCCATGACGTTGACAGCAAAGCAACGGTTTTAGAAAAAATACTGTATGTATCATGAATGAAAGATAATACGATTATTTCTTGATTTAATTTTCGTATTAGGAAGAACATTCGAGAACGATATAATTTTTTTTTTGACTTTTTCACTGCATTTAATGTCATTAGCTTACTGCAAATGTTTTTTTATAAAACCTTTGGTGATAAAAAGGCCATCCTGGTTTATTTTTTGAAAAATATTATGAACCGCCTGCATATGCACCATAAATTCATCAGTTGGTTTTGACAAGCCTCCTTCACTCAGGTGGTTACCCCAGGTATATTATTGGCTTCGGTACTTTGACATACACTGGTGAATATGAGGCCTACATAAAAAAAACGGGTATTGTTTATGGAGAAGATTATTTGAATAAAACATTAAAGAAATTTACCAGTTAATGATTTTTCACTCCTATCTAAATCGGGTGTGTCGTCCGTTGCGACATTAGCGGAATTGGAAATGACAATTTAGAACAGTTTCATTAACAATCTTCTGGTCAGATGTGTTGGATGAATATCCAACTTTATCAAAACAGGCTATTCGAATTTTATTGCCGTTTGCAACCACTTATTTGTGTGAAGCTGGGTTTTCTAAATATGTTGCGACAAAAACCAAATATCGAAACAAACTTGATGCTGCACCAGATATGCGAGTTCAGTTAGCAAACATAGTTATCAAACATTAAAAGAATCATGGAATCAAAGAAGCAGGTGCATTCTTCACATTAAGGTTTTTTCATTTATAAATAAAACGCAGTACCTTAATTTTTGACGTGACAACGTCTTAAATTAGGTTGCGGCTGGGAGTCACTTATGAAAAAGTGTAACGCCCGGTAACGTTACGATGAGTCACCGAACACAAGTAAACGCAATGTGTTTACTTGTGTGCCAGAAACGATTTGCTTTGCTGGCTTCTAGTGGCTGTTGGTCGGTGGTGTGAGTGTTTTTGTTTTTTGGCACATCATATATATGACGACTGAGCAAGTATGTATGTGCGTATATATGTGCGTGTGTATGAATATTGATTTAGATCAGTCTGCATTGGATAAGGTATTATTTTTTGTTTTTTTTTGTTTTTTGTTTTTTGGCTTTATGATATGTGTAGTGTATGTTTGTGTGTAGAAATTTTCATATGAATTAGGTAGCCAAAACGAAACAGAGAGCTGCGGTCGGCTTTAAAAACGATATGCGAATATGATGAATTGAAATACTTTTTGGTTAGTAAATTATTTTCTTTTGTTTTTTTATAATAAAAGAAATGTTTATATTTTATAATAAAGGATATGTTTATTGTTTATAATGTCACATTTCATAATGTGTTCATAGAAATCGCACAGGTACCTAGATGGTGTTGAAATTACTTCTATTTTCCTAAACCATAAGTTTCAATAAATGTTAAAACATCGCCCGTGAGTTCTAACACTCATTGGGCAAGTGAGTTCATTGCACTCCTATTGTGCAATTTAATTATATTCATATCAATAAATATTCTACCGAGAAAAAGACGTTGTCACGTAAAATCTTCGCCCGTAAAACCGACTTTACAGGCAACAATTTTTTTTTTAATTATTTTTTTTTTTAATTTTTAACCCATTTTTATACACAATTCAAATGAAATCAAATTGTTTCAGGATCGAAAAGTAAGTCTTTGCAGCACCGAAATGACAAATTGTCAAAGAACAAATGTATGAAATATTTTGTTGCAGCGACTACCAAATTGTCTGATATGCGCAACTTATCAATGTAGCAACGTAAAACCATTAACGAAAATGTTTCATCCATACGACGAAGCATTATTATTTCAGTGTAGGCCGTCTACATCCAAGAAGTTCCAAATCGGAATTCATACTTTTGCAATGATTTACCACTGTTTAGGAGATTCAGAAACTTTTACCAAATCAAATAAAATTTTTGAAATACAAATTGAAAGTGTTCTTCTTTTTCCATCTACCATTTACTAAAATTGACATCTTGTTTATCTTTTTGATAAGTTGTCGATAAACAGTCGACGTCGTCTGAAGACCGCTACATAATACCAAAATAGTGTTGACGTGACGACGATATTCAGAACCATATTAAGGGTAAATATTTTGAATAGAAAAAATGTTTCAGTGCCAAATAATATATCATTTAAAAAATCCAATGAGTGTTCGAACTCACGGGCGATGTGTTAACACCTTTTTGCTACACGGTACCTGTTCGATTTCTATGAACACATTCGTAAATGTTACATTGGAAAATAAAAAACAGCGTTCAATCATATGATGACGTTACAGTTAAATAATATTAATACTTAAAATTATTTAAAGACCCAGTGCAAGCACATGTGTCATTATTTTCTTGCTCAATACTTTTTGTTTTATTCCCACAAAAGTCAAAGAATGCAAAGCAACAGACACTTGTACATACATACATACATTGTTATATTCGTACGATATAACCGAAGATCAACATAAAATACTTTTTTAATATTACTCCAAATTAATACTCCAAATTAAAACACTTCAGTCTCGGCTCGCCGATATCGGATCGCCTTAATTTTTGGCCTAAAGTCTTCGTCGAAACCCGCACTAGCTTCTTAATCCAAAAATTAATAAAATCCGCTATGAATTTCCGGAAAAAATCGCGTGGGAAAATTATATGAAAATCGCCCAATAATCACTTTCAATACCGACTGCCAAGCAACGAACAAACAAACGATGATAAGACAAAACCGACGATCAACATAAAATACTGTTTTAATATTACTCCAAATTAATACTCCAAATTAAAACACTTCAATCTCGGCTCGCCGATATCGGATCGCCTTAATTTTTGGCCTAAACTCTTCGTCGAAACCCGCACTAGCTTTTTAATCCTAGCTTTTTGTTAATAAATTAATAAAATCGGCTTTGAATTTGCGGAGAAAATCGCGTGGGAAAATTATATGAAAATCGCCCAATAATTACTTTCAATACCAAGCAACGAACAAACAAACGATGATTTACTCTTACAAACCTAACACTTGCGTATGTATTAAATTTATAGTTTACTGCCCTAGAGGCGCGCGTATAGATGTTAACACATCAAAAATATTGGGACCGTCCTCTAGGTGTGCGAAGTTAGCCCCCCATTTTTGGAAATAAATATTTTTGAAGATTGTTCTGAATTGTTCTAGGATTGTTCTACAATGTTCCAAAACGATGATTTTCTAAAATATAATTTGTACCGGTAAATCGAAAAAAACCAATATTAAACTTTGCACCACATTTTTGGAAAAACGAAATTTTTGCGGTTGTTCTGGGTTGTTCTAGTTGTTCTAAACATTGTTCCAAAACGATGATTTTCTAAAATATAATTTGTACAGGTAAATCGAAAAAAACCAATTTTAAAGTTGCACCCCATTTTTGTAAAAAAAATTTTTTGCGGTTGTTCTAGGTTGTTCTAGTTGTTCTAAACATTGTTCCAAAACAATGATTTTCTAAAATAAAATTTGTACCGGTAAATCGAAAAAAACCAATTTTAAAGTTGCACCCCACTTTTGTAAAAAACATTTTTTTGCGGTTGTTCTAGGTTGGTCAAGGTTGTTCTAGTTGTTGTAAACATTGTTCCAAAACAATGATGTTCTAAAATATAATTTGTACCGGTAAATCGAAAAAAAAACAATTTTGAAGTTGCACCCCACTTTTGTAAAAAAAAATTTTTTTGCGGTTGTTCTAGGTTGTTCTAGTTGTTCTAGTTGTTATTTTAGAAAATCATTGTTTTGGAACAATGTTTAGAACAACTAGAACAACCTAGAACAACCGCAAAAAAATTTGTTTTACAAAAGTGGGGTGCAACTTTAAAATTGGTTTTTTTCGATTTACCGGTACAAATTATATTTTAGAAAATCATTGTTTTGGAACAATGTTTAGAACAACTAGAACAACCGCAAAAAAATTTGATTTTTCAAAAGTGGGGTGCAACTTTAAAATTGGTTTTTTTCGATTTACCGGTACAAATTATATTTTAGAAAATCATTGTTTTGGAACAATGTTTAGAACAACTAGAACAACCGCAAAAAAATTTTTTTTTTACAAAAGTGGGGTGCAACTTTAAAATTGGTTTTTTTCGATTTACCGGTACAAATTATATTTTAGAAAACCATTGTTTTGGAACAATGTTTAGAACAACTAGAACAACCTAGAACAACCGCAAAAAAATTTTTTTTTTTACAAAAGTGGGGTGCAACTTTAAAATTGGTTTTTTTCGATTTACCGGTACAAATTATATTTTAGAAAATCACTGTTTTGGAACAATGTTTAGAACAACTAGAACAACCTAGAACAACCGCAAAAGAATTTGTTTTTTCAAAAGTGGGGTGCAACTTTAAAATTGGTTTTTTTCGATTTACCGGTACAAATTATATTTTAGAAAATCATTGTTTTGGAACAATGTTTAGAACAACTAGAACAACCGCAAAAAAATTTTTTTTTTACAAAAGCGGGGTGCAACTTTAAAATTGGTTTTTTCGATTTACCGGTACAAATTATATTTTAGAAAATCACTGTTTTGGAACAATGTTTAGAACAACTAGAACAACCTAGAACAACCGCAAAAAAATTTGTTTTTTCAAAAGTGGGGTGCAACTTTAAAATTGGTTTTTTTCGATTTACCGGTACAAATTATATTTTAGAAAATCATTGTTTTGGAACAATGTTTAGAACAACCGCAAAAAAATTTTTTTTTTTACAAAAGTGGGGTGCAACTTTAAAATTGGTTTTTTTCGATTTACCGGTACAAATTATATTTTAGAAAATCATTGTTTTGGAACAATGTTTAGAACAACTAGAACAACCCTGAACAACCGCAAAAATTTCGTTTTTCCAAAAATGGGGTGCAAAGTTTAATATTGTTTTTTTTTCGATTTACCGGTACAAATTATATTTTAGAAAATCATCGTTTTGGAACATTGTAGAACAATCCTAGAACAATTCAGAACAATCTTCAAAAATATTTATTTCTAAAAATGGGGGGCTAACTTCGCACACCTCCCTCCTCTAGTCCTGAATGCTGGGTAAATCAGTGAAAAATAAAATTTTTAGCTGATTTTAAGATATGCGAGATTATTTACAACAAATTTACGTTTTCCGTGAAAGTAATTAAGCGGGATCAATTTGCTTCTAAGGCATGGTACATGGCGAAATGCATCTTGTTGGGCTATATTCGACGGAATCGATTTTAAGCGGATATTTTTTTTTTGTGGAATCGGCATTGAATTCCCTTCATAAGAGGTAGAAAAGTATACACATTGTGAGAGCGACGACGGAATAATGCTTAGGGACTACATACCATCTGCTGGATTGCTGACTTTGGGCAGAACTGGGCACCTTTAAGATAACGAACAATTACTTTACTATCACAGACGGATTGGCAGCCTTTGTCTTTGGAATATGGTGTACAGCACCGCACAATAATGCCAATTAATACGAATTAATTACCATTTTTTAAATACCTTTTGTTGTTCCTAAGTTTTAGTATTTAACATATAAGTGTTTTTGTTCAGTTTTAAGTGAATTGGAATTACACTTTCTTAGCCTTTTTTATGGAAATTAAAAAAAATACTGCTGCGAATAAGAAATCGGCTGTGAAATTATCATATTTCTTAATATGAACTTCCCTAATTCTAGGTAAATTATATGCATTCACGGATATATATAAGGGTTTTTCAACAGAGACGCTACAAAAGTAAATCGATAGGGACAGCAAACGACGCCATATTTTTTTCTTGCTCTTTTGACATTTCTCTTCAGTAAGGTTTGCCATTTCATCATGGAAAGATATACGAGCCAACAACGAGTCGAAATTATTAAAATTTACTACCGAAATTTGGAGTCAGTGGCCTCAACTTTAAGAGCGCTACGATTCGGATTTTCGTCGGAAAATCATCTTCAGCGATGAGGCTCATTTCTGGTTGAATGTCTACATCAATAAGCAAAATATACGTTATTGGTCAGACAGAAATCCACACGTAATCCATGAGTCATCATTGCATCCCGAAAAAATTACGGTTTGGTGCGGTTTATGGGCCGGCGGCGTCATTGGGCCGTACTTCTTCCGTGATGATCAAGACCGGCACATTACTGTGAATGCGAATCGCTACCGTTCAATGATAACCGAATATTTTTCGCCCCAATTGGATAATATGGACTTGGAGGACATGTGGTTCCAACAGGACGGCGCCACAAGCCACACAGCGAATGCCACAATCAATTTATTGGAAACCAAGTTCGGTGAACGTGTTATCTCACAATGGCCCAATCGATTGGCCGCCTCGGTCGTGCGATTTGACGCCGTTAGATTATTTCCTGTGGGGCTACGTCAAGTCTATGGTCTATGCCAACAAGCCAGCAACGACTGATGAACTTCGTACGAATATCCAACGTTAAATTGCAGCAGTATCGGCCGATTTATGCTTGAAAACCGTCGAAAATTGGGTTCAGCGTCTGGACTTCTGCAAGCGTGCCCGTGGTGCCCATGCAAAAGAAATCGAGTTCCATACATAATGGCATCGAACGTCTTTCACAGGAATAAAGAAGTTCATTGGTATCGAAAACCGGTTTTGTTTTATTTAAAAAAATCCAATGAGTGTTCGAACTCACAAGCGATGTGTTAACACCTTATTGCTACACGGTAACTGGTCGATTTATATGAACACATGTGTGAATGTTACATGGGAATATAAAAAACAGCGTTCAATCACATGATGACGTTACATTTAAATAATATTAATATTTAAAATTATTTAAAGACCAGTGCAAGCACATGTGTCATTATTTTCTTGCTTAAAACTTTTTGTTTTATTCCCAGAAACAACAAAGAGTATGCAAAGCAACAGACACATGAACATGCATACATACATTGTTATGTTCGCACATACGCTATTCAAGTTCACAAAATTCTCGTTGCTCACTTGTTATCTCATTTTTATATACGTATAATACGTCATTATTCTATATGCTCTGAGAGTGCTCCGCACCCACATTTTATTTGACTTACCTTTGACAATATCCCGTACAATCCCGCCCATATTTGCACCAGATCTTAGAATATGTAAACCTAACCAACATAACCGATTTTGTTCAAATACCGTTAACAGGAGCAGAAGTAATGGATTTTTAATTTCTGATTTGTATGGGAGGTACCACGCCCATTAGTCCAATCCCGCCCATATTTCGACATTTAATTTTTGTCGCCGCCATTAGTTTGCCTGCGAAGTTTCAGCTCGATTGGATTACGGGAGAAGGATTAAAAATCAATCCAACATTTTTTCGGCATACATACATACAGACAGGTGAAGTTAATATAAAGAATTTAAACAGCCGTTCAATCAAATGATGACGCTTCATTTAAAATCAACCAAACAGACAACATCACACATACTTTGTCCGAACTAGCTGACGTATACGTGTGTCACATAACCACATGTTTGCCATATCAACAGCAACGAAACTGCCAAACACACAACATCAAACATACTTTGTACGAAGTAGCTGACGTATTAGTGTGTCACCATAACGTCGACTGCGCAAGCCCGTGGGCTTGCAAATGAAATTTTGCGTGGCTATGCTTTATATCTCCGTTCAACAACAGCCACAGACACATGTTCATACATGCATTATTATGTTAATACATACGCTATAGACACAATTTCGTTTGCCTCACCCCTGCCACAGCACTCTTTCATTGCTCTCTTGCTCGCTCATTTTTGTTTAACACGTCATTGTTCTCTTTCGCAGTCGCAGAAAATCTGGTTTTAGCAGCAGCATGAAATCAGGTTTTAGTAGCAGCAGAAAACCTGGCTGTGTGTTGTTTGCATGTGTTGACTTTTATAGATTTAGTCCCTATACGCCGCTATAGATGTTAACACATCAAAAACTTTTGTAGCGCTGTTATTGAAAAACCCGTTATATAGATATTTTTAAGACATTTGAAAAACCCCAAAGCTTCGATTTTGAGTCTTGAATAAATTTGTTTCCCTGACAGATTGGGTAGGAACAAATCACAATTGGTGACTATATTTTTTAGTTTTAAGTGTTTTTTACATTAAAAATCTCTTTTTACAATTTGAATTAGAGCTGACAACATTTACCATTTCTCCCTACAATTTTGTTGTCCGTTAAATGTTTCATAGTTACTTACTTAGGTGGCCTCAAACAACTTAGAGGGCTCAAAGTCCTCACAAAATTACGATAGAATGCTTCTCGATCTTCAGCTTTACTCCTTCAGTTGGTAATATCACACTGCCACACTGATAAGCTCCGATCAAGACTGTCTCCAACGGCACATTACACTCGAAAGAACCTTGTATATGATGGATAAAAGGCTTATTCCACAAAAGTTCGTACACGTACTCGCGTTGCCTCTTTTGAAAACAGGACACAGTATGCTAAGGTACCATGCTTCGGACATTCAATCGTCTAGCCAGATTTTGCATATGAGCTGATGCATGTACCCTTCTAATTCATAGCCACAAGCCTTGAATAGCTCAGCCGGTAATCCATCAACACCAGCGGCTTTCTTGCTCTTGAGCCAGTATATCCTTTTTGGCTATGAGGCGGGCAGCCGACCCCATCGTCCTGTATGCGCTCAACACTCTCATCCATATTGAAGTCTCCCGGGCATATAAAACAGAAAAGTGATATCTGCAGTTTGCCAACCTACCCTGCACATCTGTGGCAAGACCCTCGTCTTTATCCCTACCAAACGGGGCCCTGATCCATTTCCATTGTTTTCGCTTTTTACTTGTTGGTAGAATTGACGGGCCTCATTCTTTCTTCTCTATGACTAAATTTTCTCATTCTCGCGCTTTCTGCACAGCAAACGGATTTCTGTGTCCTCTTCTCGTTATTCTGCTCTGACGGGGTTCGTGTTGCAACTGAAAACTGCATTGCCACACGTGCAGCGTTCTTTTCATAACTTTCCATTCGACACTCTTAATCGTATCACGGCTTGTCTTTAAGCGGTGTTTCATAACCAAGTACAGTTTCTGCAGCAGTTTTCATAGAGTGGAAAATGTACTTTAGAATCATGAGACGGCGGTGCGTTCTGCGCCAGTATCTGAATAGGCTTCTCTGCATAGGCTGTGTCTATCTCTGGTAATTGCAGCTTTCCGATGTCTAGCCTTCTATATGGCTGCTTTCGTATGACTTTCGTTCTGCTTAACCTTGTGCGAACCTTAGCTGCACCCATGTATTGATTCAAATCGATAGTAGTTACTCGAATCACACGTACGTCCACTACATTAGTAGTGTGCCTTCCATCAAGTACCAGGTGATCAATCTGAGTTTACCGATGGTTCGTTCAAAGGTATTTTCCCTGCAGATTGTCATATTCTTCTAAGAAATACTCGATCCAAATGCTGCTGTGAAACAAATGCACTGTCAAAATTTTAAAAATAGATTTTTTAACTTATGGTCAACATGACACGTGGTTTGAGCCCCATATTGACAAACAAATAAATAAATGGCTTTGTCAAAGGTTGTTACTGTTAATCGCCCTCAATTTGTGCAAGCTATTGTGCAAAAATGTATCTACTGTGTCAAGGTTGAACACGTTTTAACCAGTGTATATAATATAGAATCAAATCCTGTTGAGCTTAAAATAAGATTTAAAGGCACAATTATCCATTTTTGTTGGTAATGAGCATCGATACCGGGAAGATAAGTTGCTAGTATAGGATTTGTTTTGAACACTACGTTATGTCAAAGTGCTTAATTTACAACAGCATATTTGACGTTTGGGAAGTGAACTTCGTACTATGGAATACGTTTAACAGGATCTAACCTTAAGTTGATGACCGAAATATTTAAAACTGCAGACTTTACCCACACAGCAATAGCTTAATACATCATATACTTATAGCAGCCAACGCAGAAGGAATCAACAAGATCTCGGTGTGCTCAGCAATAGTACCAAGGGAATAACATCGAAAATCGTACCAAAACAAGATGGTCGTCGTTGATACCACATCGTGATGTTTTCTGCACAAGAGGCGGAGTATGAAGCGATTACCTATCCATTTCTATTATTTTATAAATAATATTATATCCCATGATTTTGCTTCTAACTGTAAATACTGTTTCTTCGAAATCTCTGTTCTACAATTTTGTATCCTCACTGTAAATACTTTATATTGCTTTAGATTACTTTACGTTTCATTACATTGCTTACATTCCAAGTTATAAGTTTCTTGAATACATTTCCAGGTGTTTCTTTTGATTATAAAATTCCTCTAAAATTTTGACAATACCGGGTTTATATTTTAAAAACATAAGGTAATGTATGCATTTCTTAAACGTCATTGGTGTCACTATTTGTCTCCAAAAATATCTGATTCCCCCACAGTTCTAAAATATAAATAAGCTTGTGTGCTTGATTTCGTTAGCGTGTGTGTGCCTAGTCATAAGGATTAGTTAGCAAAAATATTGGAGGAGTGCAAGTGAATTTGTTCTAAAATGGCATAAACTTGGAAAAGTTGTCTAATTGATTTAGAACTTTTGGCCAAATTGCTTATGTACCCTAGCACTAACAAGGCCCGCAGCAACCAGATGTAAAACTAAGTAAAAAGTTTTTGCAAACAACCTGAGATTAAACAAAACATAATATCCAAAGTAGTAGGAGTAGTTTGTAAGAACCCTTAGGAACGACTAACTTACAACACATGGTCGCAGACAGAAATTAATTCATTGACATGTTAGAGGATAAACTGCACCAGCTATTGGGTAATGCATTGTTCCAAGAAAGTGCAAAAGAACAACACGTGTCTAGGGAAACAGGGACTTAGGTATAAATTCGAGTGGCGTGTGGTAAGTGTACGGCCGCGGATGCCGAAAACAGTAACTATTTTAAAGAAACCTGTAAATCGGTGTTTCGGGAAAAACGCAGAAATGCAAATAGTTTACTTCCAGTAAATACCGTTGAGGTTATTAAGCGCAAAAACAAATTGAGTTCGCTACATTTTGTTATAAAACTATTGCGTGTCCTGTCACAATATGTAGGAAGTTTTACTTTTGCAATATATTCTGTACAGGTTTGGTGTATCATGTAGCATGAACAGTGGCGGTTAAGGTTTTCCATTTACTTTTCGTATAGTACAGATATCAATAAGATGTTTAAGGCCGGTGTCAGGGAGCTGTTAAGAGCACACTTCAGCTTTTGTAATGAATACATGCTTGGATTGGATTCTCAACGTCTTATATCCAGCTTTTAAAATAGCCAATCCAAGAATATGTATTTACTATCGTGAAATAAACCTACTACACATTGCACATAAGATCCCTTCAAGCGTAATGTGCGAAATACCACTTATGGAGAACCTGATTCGATATTAGCAGTGCGATATCTGACTTGGAAGATTTAGCAACATCCAACTGTTTTAGTTGACTACTTTGTAATCGGTCCTGATTTTTTCCCTTGATATAAATGCTTTGCAGGCATACACGGGTACCCCAAGCCAAGCGATAATTGTGCCGACACTTGCGATTAGTTATCTCGTATAACCAAGTGTTACACTTTTTGTTTGTTGTACAGTGTAGCAACGCATTTTCGTATGACAAATATGAATTGCCAATTGAGAGAACGACAATTAAAAATAAATCAAAATATGTATATAACTCGGAAACGGTGCGGTCAATAGATAACCCGGATAATCAAATAATCAAATTGCTGACTTTCGACGAAGGCTTTGCCACCAACATTTTGATACGAAGTTGCTTCCCGCACGTTGCGGGATGGGGGCTAAATGAAAAAAAAAATAAAAAGCTTTTTTTAACACTATGATGCTACAACCCAGTATTATCAACTATATTGGATGCTTTGGCTTGGATTTGTGTCTAGACTAATTATGTTGGAAAATTTCGTGTTTATTGTTATTGGTGGGATACATATGTGCTTAGTTTAATACAATGAAGGAGGGAAGCAAGATTAAAATGTCTCTTGTTGTTGCCATCAATTACAACGATGCCTCCTGCGGCCACGACTAGTAATTTTATGATGACCTCAGTGAAAACAACCGACAAAGCAACTCGAAGTAGACTGCGAATCTGTTTCAAATTAAGATTGAAAATGCAGAACATACAAGTAACACACCTCAATTTTATGGCACTGATTTTGGCAAACCCCAATTTACAATACTAGGATCGGAAAAAACATTGGAAAATGATGAACGTTTTTTATGATTCTTAGAACACAAAAGGAGCAACCCAAATTATCGTATTGTATCAGGAAACTGAAGCAGGTAGATATGTCACACTTGACAGTTGTGGCCATTTAGAAATGTCCTTTAGGAACATTTTGCATACAAGTTTTATTTTTATGCTACCTGCATATAAAAGTATATAAGTAAATGAACGAAAATTTGATTTTGTTTCAATTATAGAAATAAACATGGAATCGTTCGTATATAAAGAGTTTTCGGAAGCATATATGAAGAACTGGGAAATAGACCATATTTTATCTATGATTAAAAATAAAATTTCTTACGATTGTCTTACCAGTGAATCAAAAAATAACTTTAAAGTGATACCTAAAAACTTTGTAGATAATTTAACCGTCGCTACAAATCATATTGTTATTCCAAAGAAAGGTTTAATACGTCGTTCAAACAGTGGCTAGAAGGGGATGTAATGTTTGAATTTGAAGTAGTTGCAGAAGTAGAAGACACCGATACAAATTGCGCAAAATTTGGAAGGCCATCAAAATTATTTGAAGCAATATGCGAACGAAACAATTGAAGAAAACTGAAAGACCTCAAGGATGACATCGCAAGTGATAACATAAAAGAAGCTAGTATGCACCAATTCAAATCACAAAGAAAGTATATAAAAGCGGAAATCATTGAAAATGTAATTACTGCCACTCAGTTGAGAATAAGAAGATTTCGGAATAGTGTACCTACTCCGAAAGATGAAAAGATATTCACGCAAGAAGACGGACTTGGAATATTTCTGAACTTAAGGCTAAGCAAGCATCAATATTCTCAGTTACGAAAGCGACCAATGGAAAAACATTTTGATCTCTTCCCGGCATACCACAAAAAAAGCTATCCATCAAATGTTACAACCAACATCTTCATATAACACTGAATTCATTTAACCAAAATTCGATTTATGGAAAATATTTACAAAATTGGCTATGATATAGAGTTTGGACCATCTGGATCAATGATGAACAATGAGCAAAATAAGCAGAAACGGCTCACAAAAAAATTACACTTCCAAGAAGAATTTCTCAAAATGGGTTTAAGTTGGCTGAAGGTAATAAAGTAAAAATGACTACAAGAAGATTTTTTTTAAACCCAGAAATAACAGGAGTTGCCCAAATGTTGATCTTTGGATTCAAAGTAATCCTTCAGCTATATTCAGTTGTTATGACAGTCAAATAATGTCAATGTTTGCTCTTCGTTGAATTGCAGTACTACATGTGTGCAATTATGGTGCAGTAATTGGATTTACATCCTAAATGCCGTATCATAAGGAGTTTTTTGGATATAACAAAGCCAAATGAAGTCGTATCGGTATAAAATGTACCATCTGGTGGAAGAGAATTTTTTCTTCTTTCCATCTGTGTGGTAGTTTTGCGAAGTAGTTGTAGAAAAAACCGTTATTCACGTTTTAGAGAAAAAAATTGCAAGTTTTTTTTTTACTAAATTGGTCCTATTTTGCTGTGGTGGGGGTTTGCCGCAGGCAAAATTTACCCTCAGAAAATGGGAAAAAATATTTTCCTTTCCAATTATATATCAAATTCATTGACGTGATCTGACGTACTAAAGTTATGTTGGTCCAAACTCAATTGTTTTTTCAAAATCGACAAGTGTGAAAATAATTATTACAACTTAACTATATGTATAGAAAAAAGAGTTATATGTCGTATTAAAGCCAGAAAACCAAGTTTACCAACACAACAAAAATTGATTGCTTTAGCTGTCAAACTGTTCGAGATACAGTTCAAAAAAGTCAAAAAATTAAATCTAACTTTTGAGTTTACAAAATCTGTAAAAACTTAATATTTGTGAAACGAAAAAAAAAAATTGCTTGTGTGCACTATGAACAAATGCGTCAAACAACTCAAAAAAACTGAACAACAAAAAATTCAAATTTTTGTTCTTGCAAATCGAAAAAACGAAAAGTAGTCAACTTTGGAAAATTTTTTAAAATATACCCCACTTGGCGATTTGCAGTGTTGATCTGCCCTTGTAATTTCTCACTCCTTGTCTACAATTAATTTTTTACAGTACTCAAAAATGTTTTCTAGATCAAAAGATACAGACTTTTGACCGATAGACATTGATTCTGAACCACTGTGCGCCGCTAGAAAAAGATAAACTTCGATCAATTGCAAAATAAAGTTGTTTTCTTCCATTTTCCGCTCTTCACTTGATAAGTTTACTCGTTGCTTTCCACACAAAAATGAGTCACATCAAATTTAACGACCCGCTTCAACAAAACTCAAAACTTTTTGATTTTGCTTCAAACGTCACACTGACTTATACGTGGGTCGTTTTTCACATAAGCATAAGAGAACGATAAAAACGGAATGGAAAGCCTTGTACATATATTACTCTATGTAATATTTACATATTTACATTGCCTATTTACATTGCCTATCCTGACCGTAGTCGTATGAGTTATGTTGGTATTACCATGAATATTCATTGCACCACCGACGGCCACGATTTATGCCGACGTTAATACGCAGGAACTTTTTAAAGTTTAGGCCACCATAGTTAAACGATTTTTTATTATTATTTTGACATTGTCCCGTACCGACCGTAAATATTTTTTTGATGTGTTAACATCTATACGCGCGCCTCTAGGGCAGTAAACTATCAAACTAATACATACGCAAGTGTTAGGTTTGTAAGAGTAAATCATCGTTTGTTTGTTCGTTGCTTGGCAGTCGGTATCGAAAGTGATTATTGGGCGATTTTCATATAATTTTCCCACGCGATTTTCTCCGGAAATTCATAGCCGATTTTATTAATTTTTGGATTAAAAAGCTAGTGCGGGTTTCGACGAAGAGTTTAGGCCAAAAATTAAGGCGATCCGATATCGGCGAGCCGAGATTTAAGTGTTTTAATTTGGAGTATTAATTTGGAGTAATATTAAAAAAGTGTTTTATGTTTATATTCGGTTGTGTCTTATCATCGTTTGTTTGTTCGTTGCTTGGCAGTCGGTATTGAAAGTGATTATTGGGCGATTTTCATATAATTTTCCCACGCGATTTTCTCCGGAAATTCATAGCCGATTTTATTAATTTTTCTAGAAGAATCACCAATATTTGGTAATATTTGGTCAAAGTTGACGACAAATATTATTTGACTCAAAAATGTTTTCTGCACCAATCAGTGCCGAATTGATATGAAGTCATATAAATATACATGTCCTTAAACCCACTCAATATTTATAATAGTCAACTTAACAAAATGCTGACGACGGTAACATCATAACCATAGCGGCACTACCGTGAATAGGATATAGTTTTACAAATATACGCACACTAACTAACTCATACGAATTACATCTCACTTTCCGTAAATATAAGGGTGTCCAAAATTGAGGTATTATCTTGATTTTACTGTAATTTTTTTCTAACTTGAATTTTATTCTATATTTTTGTTTTCAGATTCTAAATACATTCCGGTTAGATATTATATACTAAAAAACACATACATATATATTTGATACAATCGTATTTAAATATGCAGATAATAACGTGATTAATATAATGAACGTGATAAAATTAGTTTAATTTGGAAATGGCTGTGAGACGGTGTTAGCATGGGGCTGGTAGTGGATGAAGCATATCACAGAATGTGGGCACTTTTTAAAGTCGCCCTTAAATCGCGTTGATTTAGATTCAAACTGAGAATAAAGGTAAATTGTTTGAATAAAGTTTCATCTTGAAACATCTACAGATTGTATTGTATAATGTCACTTATGTCAATTGATGTATTTATTCCTTGAAAACAAGTTCTGATAAATTACAAGTAATCTAGGCATTCAGTCGAGTCTATAACATAATCAAAATAGTTTCCAAATACACCCCATAAAGCTGCTATACATGTTTACTAATTAAGACTTATGGCCAGTTTCACAGTTGAAAATTCTCCATTTAAATGTACTTTAAATGCCGATGCTTGTAATTTAAACGTCAATTACTATGAAAATTTTCCGTAAGCTTTTAAATTTACCTTTTAAATGAAACTCACCCATTCAGTTTTACACTTAATTGAAAAGCTGTTATGCATGTAAATCTTTTTGATGTGTTAACATCTATACGCGCGCCTCTAGGGCAGTAAACTATAAATTTAATACATACGCAAGTGTTAGGTTTGTAAGAGTAAATCATCATTTGTTTGTTCGTTGCTTGGCAGTCGGTATTGATTATTGGGCGATTTTCATATAATTTTCCCACGCGATTTTCTCCGGAAATTCATAGCCGATTTTATTAATTTTTGGATTAAAAAGCTAGTGCGGGTTTCGACGAAGAGTTTAGGCCAAAAATTAAGACAAACCGATATCGGCGAGCCGAGATTGAAGTGTTTTAATTTGGAGTATTAATTTGGAGTAATATTAAAAAAGTGTTTTATGTTGATCTTCGGTTATATCGTACGAATATAACAATGTATGTATGTATGTACAAGTGTCTGTTGCTTTGCATTCTTTGACTTTTGTGGGAATAAAACAAAAAATCCAATGAGTGTTCGAACTCACGGGCGGTGTGTTAACACCTTTTTGCTACACGGTACCTGTTCGATTTCTATGAACACATTCGTAAATGTTACATTGGAAAATAAAAAACAGCGTTCAATCATATTATGGCGTTACAGTTAAATAATATTAATACTTAAAATTATTTAAAGACCCAGTGCAAGCACATGTGTCATTATTTTCTTGCTCAATACTTTTTGTTTTATTCCCACAAAAGTCAAAGAATGCAAAGCAACAGACACTTGTACATACATACATACATACATTGTTATATTCGTACGATATAACCGAAGATCAACATAAAATACTGTTTTAATATTACTCCAAATTAATACTCCAAATTAAAACACTTCAATCTCGGCTCGCCGATATCGGATCGCCTTAATTTTTGGCCTAAACTCTTCGTCGAAACCCGCACTAGCTTTTTATTCCAAAAATTAATAAAATCGGCTATGAATTTCCGGAGAAAATCGCGTGGGAAAATTATATGAAAATCGCCCAATAATCACTTTCAATACCGACTGCCAAGCAACGAACAAACAAACGATGATAAGACAAAACCGAAGATCAACATAAAACACTTTTTTAATATTACTCCAAATTAATACTCCAAATTAAAACACTTCAATCTCGGCTCGCCGATATCGGATCGCCTTAATTTTTGGCCTAAACTCTTCGTCGAAACCCGCACTAGCTTTTTATTCCAAAAATTAATAAAATCGGCTATGAATTTCCGGAGAAAATCGCGTGGGAAAATTATATGAAAATCGCCCAATAATCACTTTCAATACCGACTGCCAAGCAACGAACAAACAAACGATGATAAGACAAAACCGAAGATCAACATAAAACACTTTTTTAATATTACTCCAAATTAATACTCCAAATTAAAACACTTAAATCTCGGCTCGCCGATATCGGATCGCCTTAATTTTTGGCCTAAACTCTTCGTCGAAACCCGCTCTAGCTTTTTAATCCAAAAATTAATAAAATTGGCTATGAATTTCCGGAGAAAATCGCGTGGGAAAATTATATGAAAATCGCCCAATAATCACTTTCAATACCGACTGCCAAACAAACGATGATTTACTCTTACAAACCTAACACTTGCGTATGTATTAAATTTATAGTTTACTGCCCTAGAGGCGCGCGTATAGATGTTAACACATCAAAAAGTATTGAGCAAGAAAATAATGACACATGTGCTTGCACTGGGTCTTGAAATAATTTTAAGTATTAATATTATTTAACTGTAACGTCATCACATGATTGAACGCTCTTTTTTATTTTCCAATGTAACATTTACGAATGTGTTCATAGAAATCGAACAGGTACCGTGTAGCAAAAAGGTGTTAACACATCGCCCGTGAGTTCGAACACTCATTGGATTTTTTATGATTTATTAGTCGGCAGCGTCACCATCGTTAAGCAAGATGACCGCATCAAAATTGAGTTAGATTTTATTTGTTTTGCATACATGCTCATCGTTAAGATGTTTTTTCGATCGATATTGAGTATTCAATAAATGGTCGAAAAATTATAAAATCTTACTTACTTGGAACCATAATTTTCAATTGCAAATAATTCAAAATCACGATGCAACCTAGATAAACGAGTAGTCAAGTAGTCCTGGATTCAATGTCCTCGAATTAGGGCCACCTACTGGGTGCTCCGCTTGTTATGCTAAAAAGTATTCGATTGGAGCACAGTGGCATCTTTGTAGATCTTTAGCTTAAATGCGTAAAATTTAAATAATGCATGTCCTAATATAAAATCCCTTGAAGGTAAAACCTTCTCTTTATAATAACTCAAACAACCACATACAATTTAAACAAGCCTTGGACATGTTTAACATCTTAATTATACCATTCCCTTTCGAGCACTCATGAATGTTTACATAAACTTGTACACATGAATCCCCGCACCGTTACACGCACATCTCTCTCACTCTCTGTAGCACTTTAAGTTAATTAATGAGATGCCAAATTATAAACGACACATTCGTAATAGGGATATACATATATATGTACAAGGTGAATGTTGCTTGAACAAATGCTTGTTTATATGATTTAACACGACGACGCTTGGGATGTTCATCACTTGTTGCCCCCAATACAACGCACAAATACAACAAACATGAAAACTGAAGAAAATTACTTTTTGAATGTTTCCGTATCAATTCAAAAAGAAAAATCTAACGAGATAAAAGGTTTCCGCAAAAAAGACGGCCTCGACAAAACTACGCCAAATCGCCTAGAAAAGGCCAACAGGCGGATAGGGCGGCGGAATCAAAGTAAAACAAATCATAACCAAATTATAGAAAACACAGAAGACCGGAAAAAGCTGTAACCCAAATAAACTCTGAATACCGTTCATTTACGAGGAGTAATGGCATAACGAGTGAGCGACTTTCCTATTCATAGTGTCACCATGCCCTTCAGGAGAAGTCTGTGTGTCAGGGGATACATGTTTCTTTGCGTGCGTGTATTTTGTAGAAAATTGGTTTGAGGACAACTACATGATATACATTTATTTGTGTATGTATGTAAATGCTGTTCCATGAATAAGATGTTCAATGATATCGTGACTAAATCATATAAGAACATATGTAAAACTAAGATAGATGACTGTTTGACTTTCAGTCCATATTTCTATTTGCTCTTTAATTTAGTTTGGTATACAAAATTGCGGGAAAGTAAAGGAAATATAGATAAAAAGAACTATAGTGGACTTGTTAGACAGAGAGGTTAACGTTGCATGTATTTAATTTAATTTTTTGCGAGAATTTAAGAAAATTTTAGCCAAACAAGGTAAACAGTATAAGTGATAAATATTTTATATTATTTCATATTGACTAAAAGCACAAATTAGGCCTTGTAGCTTTAATATACTTTAAAATCTGAGGTCTCTATGGAGGCGAAACACAGAAGTGGTAGATATAATCCGATGAAATAAATTCTATTTTGATTCAGTTCTGAACTCACAAAAGAAGGATCTCGGTCGTCTTTTTTGATACATACTGTTGTAAATGTGGCATTTTTGTGTTCCCATTATTTAAAGACAAGATGTACATTCAGCTGCTGTTGCGATTAAATATCTATTTAAAAAATAACGGAGTGATAGGCTCTACAGTAAAAATTATTAAAGATGTAAGTGGGTTTACGCCGCAGTTACACCATAAGTTGTCGACTTATGACTTTTCAAATAAAATCACAATATTAAATTGTGGCATGCCGTGCAGTGAACAAAACCGAAATTAAATTGGCAGCTTTTGCTATTACCAGTTTTGTACAAATTTGGGAGGTTTTTGAAGTAAAACTTCTATACGGAGGGGTAAACATTTTTTAATGCAACGGAACCGGAAGTTTGTAATGTAGCGGAAGCTGTTACGAAGTTCCCCAAAAGTATGCAACGTAAATCATGACAAGGGAGGTGAAGAGTAGAGTTTGACGATTAAAACAAAAAAAAAAAGAGAGTGTGCTTTAAGACCACACAACTGAAGTAAAACTTCTTTAGCTCCATCTACATGTTTATATATATGTTTGTATATGTCTATATGTATAATGTATACAGACATATAATAATTTTCTACAAATGTTTAAATTTAAATTCCGTTTCCATTGATAAATAAACATATTTGAGTTGAATTTTTATTTATTATTTGTTTTATTATTTTTAATCATTATTTATATTATTTTCATTATCGGATACATGAGTAGTTACTGTGGTTGATTGTAAGACTGAGACAATAGGCTTATGGTATGAAAAATATGATACATATGTTTTCGAATGAAAATTAGAAAGAAATCTAGAGAAAACTGCATCGATTGTTGTTCCATGTCGTGTGGTAGGCTCATTTCGGTTATTATTGATTTCAAGTTCTAATTTATCTCGAAGAAAGTTTATGAAGAGTTGTCCATCTTCGGATGCGAAATTAACATTGAAATCTCCTGCTAAAATGAGTGGCAACGTATGATAATTTTCTCCTAATTCTTCAGAGCCTACTCGACCGTAAATCATAAGTCTTTTATATATAAACTTTATAATGTTATTGACTGTGTTATTGGGCGAAATGTAAACAACTACCATTATGATGTTTGTTCCATCGTCCAAATCACAGTGAGCAGCAGATATATCACCAATTGATGACTGGCCAATATCGAGTTCAGTAATATGTCTTAATAAAATGTCCATGTTCGAAGTTACAATGTTTGAAGTATCATTTGATTTCTGATAAATTGCCACTCCTGCTGATCTAACATTTTTACGTTTAAATTTTGCAATACAATCAAAATTCGGGATGTCAACATTATCATCGTCATTTGACCAAGTTTCTGATAGAAACAAAATATTGCTTGAACCAATTACGGGATCGCTCATTGTAGAAAATTATTATATGTCTGTATACATTATACATATAGACATATACAAACATATATATAAACATGTAGATGGAGCTAAAGAAGTTTTACTTCAGTTGTGTGGTCTTAAAGCACACTCTTTTTTTTTTTTTTAAATACTCACTGCCTTATTCAAAAGAAGTTGTGAGCGATTTGAGAGACGTTTTTCGTGTGGTAAATCGTCACTAAATCCTCACATAACTCTATATCAATGGCAACGTGAGCTTAAACAAATTTCCCAGACGGTGATTCATCGTCACATTTTCGGTAGACTTCATTTCTGATGGCGTGGGTGGCTTGCAAAATTTTTGTGGTTTTTATGAGTTTTTGGTTTTTTATGAGCAGTCTTCTAGGTTACCAGAGTTAATTTTCGAAAGAAGACAATCTTTGTACACAGTCCGTCGTATTATTGGTCAAAATACGTTGACAGATAGTGATAGTAGAAAAAACAACACTCTAAACAACAATAGCGATATAGATGTTTTGCGTATGTCATATAAGTTAACCTGAAGTGTTGCAAAAACAAAACGCATACCCGTTCAGCTCAATCAACTTGTTTTCATCCGATAGTTCGTAATTGTTAATTGTCAGTTGGGATATTTAAATGTCAAAGCTAAAACAAAAATCCCAAAGAATGAAATTTGCTAGCTGCGGTGTTCATTCTGCATTCACGTTGCAGTGGATTGTCTCATTTGGACATTTCGAATAAAATTGCAGTAAACTACACAGTGCAACTCGAAAAAATATAACCATATACGGACACCACTACGTGATAAAAGATCAAAAAAGAGACCCGTGTCTCCCAGTTTTAAACAAAGTCATGCACGTTTGTTTTATGGGCCCCCAAATATTTGGGGCCTCGGTGTCATTTTTGCAAAAAAGTGATCATTTTGTCAGGCTAATTCTTATATTCTTTGCCTATGCTGCTGCGGTCGGTAAGGTAGCATAGTATCTCCATGTTGAAGTAAACGGTGTTAAGAATCATTTCCAGTAAGTTCATATGTTCTTGAAAGTTGTTTACTGAGATCTTAGGTACATTCTTTTGGGTGATTGTTTCCTTGTATTTTTAACGGTTTGCTACCTATGGACCTGAACATAGGAAAAAAGGTAAACGAAGTCGAATTTTTTAATGTTTTTTGCGATTTTGACCTTGAAGATGAAGTTTGCTCACAATTTGTGTTCTATATGACAAAAGCTACAAGAGCTTCCCCAGAGAGTAAAACAAAATTCCAAACGGTTGCCTGACAAAATGATCATTATCCATACATACATAAAAGAAGTGCTTCACTTTGGGCAAAACTGGGAGACACGGGTCTTTTTTTGCCTTTTATCACGTAGTGGTGTCCGTATATGGTTATATTGCCATGACTTAAAAACTTACACACAGTGTTATTGCATTGAAAGAAGATGTCTGTTTGGTTAAACGAAATTTCCAAACATAATCTTTCGATTGCAATTGTTTAGAACTTTAGGGCAACATTGGGGTTTCGTACTATTTAAAAACAATATAGGTATCGAAAAGTACGCCATCTAACAAAAATTAGTCGCCGGCCTCAAGGCAAATTGCGTTCCCGAGATCTTCAGGTGTTCCCTGGTAAAATCCCACCTTTCACAAATTAGTTTCATGGCCGAAAGAACTGGTATGTCCAAAATTTCGGCTTCTCCTAATTTCGCATCTTTGAGTTTACACTCGAGTTAAAAAGAGTTCCCAATATCATACTGACCCGAGAATACCGATTCAAGAATATTACACTTGTATCCGGTGAGGTCATAGCAAGGAATATGGACTGATGACGCGATCGATCCATATAAACTAGGTTACTGGTCCAAAGAGCAACAGAGCTTTTGCCCCCCTTCACAGTTCACGCATTGTCGTCTACATAAATTGTCGAAACTATTGTCATTCGCGCAAATTAGTTGTCGAGTTCCCGCAAAAATTTTGGCGTTGATCTGTATATACCAAGTATAAGTTACCCCTCGATGTGTTCGTCAGTCTACCCTCGAAAGTGGCAACTCTGTTGCCGATCTTCGACCTCACGATGCGTGCGTTCCGTCCACTTTAAGCCTGGTGTTTGAAAAGATTGTTGTTGACTTCCAATGTTGTTGACTTCTAATGAAATTCCGGTCGGTCAAATGCGTCCCCGACTGCCTGCTCATTATGAAACAGATTATACTTTGTCCGTTTCATTTTAAGTTTGGCATCCCCTAACCCAAGTCCCTAGCGTTTGTCATGAAATTTGTACTCAATTTTGCCAGCTTCCATCTACGTCCATGTGTCGATCATCAATTCCCCTCTCGTACCCAGGTTCCGTTTGTGTGAAGGAATATTACCGTAGTCTTTGCATGATAAGAGGAATTTAATTTCCCCCGATAGTCCTGCAAGTTTGTTGTCGTCATTGCAATATTGTTTTGTTCGTGAAACAGTATCTATGTTGTATTTGAATTTGAGTTGTTGGAAAAAATGTTTCATGTTGTTTCAAGTTTAATTTAAATTGTTGATTTGACTAGTTGTTTCTTGGTAATGCTTTGTATGTTGAATATTTTAGGTTACTAGTCGATCAGGTCCATGCAAATAAAACAAAAGTTTTTATTTCATGATTGCCCCAACGTTCCGTCAATTTTTTACTGACATATTCAGGGGCGAAATTCGCTATTGGTTCTGTAAAATTATGTGTTCATTGTTCCCGATTCTCGACTATTTTTTTTGTTAGCAATTGTCATTTCTCTGTTTTCGCGATTATTTTGCTCTTCTCACGTTTTCTAATTAAAAAACAATTAACTTGGCTCGATATACCCGTTATTAAGCGCAGCGAATTCGAGTTCAATACTTTTGTTTGGCAAGACATTTGTTCCATTTTAGAAAATAATTTCAAAAAATCAGTATACCCATTCCCGTTTTACTGTGTTTTACTCTCACTCAAAAAATGTAACGATATTTCAGTTGTATATATATAACGATATTTCAGTTATCGACGTATTTGTTCGTTTGTGTTGAGGATTTTTTAGAATACTAGCCATAGAGGAAATTAGAATAGATAGTTTATTCTCTCAATATTTTTAACTTCGTAGGTATGGTTACCAGTAAAAATTGGATGGCCGAAAGCATAGATTCAATAATACCAGATAGAAGCTATTGTACAAAACGTCCAACAAGACAACACCCACGACATTTCGTATTTATATGGTAAAATAGTTGTGTTAATTGTAACACAAATGTATTCCAATAAAAAATTTCAACAAAAAAGTGCAAAATATATTTAAATTTCACTGTTCTATACCAAAAGAACATGAAAAAGTTAAGTCAACAGTTCTTGTAACTCCACCTGGTGTAAGTTAATATTCGTCGAATATCTCCCATTTGCACAAACCTACAACGAAGAGTGTGAAATGGAACGTCAGATGAGAAAATAGAATACTATATTCCAATTTCCTCTATGATACTAACACTTTTATACTCAGTTATTTTCTACAACACGTTAACCACTATCCTCTACTGTATTTATTTTAATTTAGTCTACAGATTAAGCCAGTTTAACTCGTGAACAAGAGAGACTGATCCCTTTTTTAAT
The DNA here is from genome assembly GCA_963931995.1 of Phaonia tiefii. Taxonomy (NCBI): domain Eukaryota; kingdom Metazoa; phylum Arthropoda; class Insecta; order Diptera; family Muscidae; genus Phaonia; species Phaonia tiefii. Next base: position 199,811,292 of record OZ008368.1, read on the forward strand.
ATGTAGTTAGAAAAACACACTCATTGTTTGTACATCTTCTAAATGAGATATTGGGCTTAGTAACGAAAATATTTTTAAAATCTTACTGAAGCTGATTTCTAGCTGTGGTTAAACCATTAACGACGAATGGGTAGTACAATACCAAAAATAGAGCCTTCTTACAAATTTGCTAGCTTAAGCCAGTTGATAGGTGTTGTAAATCGGGTTTCACGGGCATATACTATAGTCAATTTATGGAAGTGGTTTAAACATTTGTTTATGGTCATATAGGCTCATGGGTTGGCTGGAAAATTAGCGGGCCAAAAGTCAGGAAACGTGCAAAGTCCACAAGATTTTAACTTACGTGGGTCAGCACATTTTGAGGAGTGGACTTACCGAAAACAGTCTTGGCCTTTGCTGGAATCCATTTTTGAACGGTGATACGTTCAATCCTTTGGGATACAGGTACGATATTGTGGAATCCGTATTGCCCAGTGGGTACTAAAAATTACTAAATTATAGGAAATGTTAATACCTGTTTGTGTGGAAAAACACTCAAAGGACTCAGGGCTGTGTGTGACGGATAAATTTAAAAAAATTACCAACGGCCATATAAATGCTCTACACGATATTTGTATGAAATTTCGTCGAAATTATACAACTGAATCAGGGGTCGGGCGTTAATGGGTTAATTCTGTATTTTCATCTCAATTTTATAGGTTAAATTAAAACAGAAAAATTAGAAATTATAAGACACTAAAAACAGGTCTCAATTGCAAAACCCCAAAACTCTTGAGACTGACAGTTATAAGTTCGATTTTAGACTGCTGGAATTAATGTCTACAAACTACTACAATTATATGGTAATTTGCCGGAATTCTTTCTTTGACCTGGGCAACATATACCTAATACCCCGATGACATGGTGTCTAAACGCCAAGCATGTAGCCTCAATAATTTGTTACTTTATATGTAGAATATTTTCAAATGAATTGAAATTATAACACCTTAAAATAAGTTAGAATTGTGAATTGATTTATGAGACAGGCAGTTGACTCTCCTTAAGTACACGAAGCACTAGTTAACCGCTTCGGTTTAAAGCATTAGCCACATTTACATTTACAACATTAAACTTACATTTACATATAAAAACGTTACATGTACATACAACGGAGTTATAGTTATAGTTAAATCTGGATTAGTCCAATAAACCCCGTACGTTTTATAACGTTAATTGAAGCTATTGGTGTCTTTTTACTCGGCGCTTATAAGGTGAGAATCGTCCCTCCACAATTTTACTCTAACCCACATACTCACTAAAACTTGTAGCATTGTTCTATTTTCTGCGACTTATACAATTTCTCCAAATACTTAGCTCAACCATCTCTATACAGTTCACTATAAGCCATTCGACGAGCTCATTTTATCGCCCGATTTATATTAAGCCAAGACGGGCTTATTCGCATGGAAGAAATCCAAAATGGTATTGGCATTCCTGAATGTTTCTGCATAATTTAAACTTCTATTGGTGGCTCACAGAGAAACTTAACTGCCATATATCAGCTGATTGTTGGTTTTAATCTTAAAGTCAAATAGAAAAGTTAAGATTTTAATTTTTTTCCATTGCCTTGGCAGCAGCATGCCTGACTAAAATCGCATTAGCTACTGGTATTCTGGCACCCACTAAAGGTGCAATGCTATGCTCCGATTCGACATCAAACATAGGACGCATAAAGAAATTAAACTTTCACTATATTTAAAACATCAATCTTGGCTTTTGGATACCCTATAAATATTGGAAATTTTTGCAACTAGATCAGATATAACTACAATAATTTCCTTATCATATGAACTTTAACACAACAATTTAATAAAAAATTCCAAAAACGTCTAACCAATGTCACTTTATCCTTCATGTGGCAAATTACAAGAGCAACAGCATGATGTCTTGAACTCATGTAGTAATACGTAGTCAGAAACACACACACACGCATATAAATTAAATTTTATTATTGGATCACTGACATAGAAACACGATTTTTGTGTGCGAATGTGACTAGTTTATGGAGACGAGACAATATTTGCTAGAGCTTGACATGTGGCAAATTGACATTACGACAACACGACATGTGACATTATTTACCATGTGAATGCACTAACAAATCCATACCTACATACATCTATTACAAATATTAACACTTAAACTGGAACCAAAACTAGAATTTCACTTACTGACACACACGCACCCTCAGTCACCGAAACAGTGACACACATCCCCCTTTAGACAGTGGCATACGATTTAGATTATTTTTTTGCGTCACAAAAATGCTGCACGATCTAATAGTACTTATATACGAGGGCGGATCAAAAAGACCGTGACTTTTTGAATGAAACACAATTTTTTTTCAAAAAAAAAAAAAATATTTTCCAACATAATCTCCTTTTAGCTCAATACACTTAGTCCAACCTTTCTCCAATTTGTGTATGCCTTCCAAAAAATAGGATTTTTCGAGGTCCATAAAATAGGCATTTGTTTGATCAATAATTTCATCGTTGGAGCTAAATCTCTTTCCACCGAGTCATTTCTTTAGGCTTGGAAATAGGAAATAGTCACTGGGGGATAAATCCGGAGAATATGATGGATGTGGTACCAATTCGTAGCCCAATTCATGGAATTTTGACATTGAGACTACACACGTGTGCACCCGTGCATTATCTTGATGAAAAATAACTTCTTTCTTGGCCATTTGGGGTGGTTTTTTTTAATCCTCGTTAAATTGGTCCAATAAGTTGGCATAATACTCGCCGTTTATTGTTTTTGTGCATTCAAAAAAAAACTGTTGCCATCACCATATTGGCCGATAAACTTACCTTGACCTACTTCGGAGCCGATTCAACCGAAGAAACACATTGTTCAGACCGCTGCTTGTTCTCCGGAGTGTTGTAATGGATCCATGTTTCATCTGCAGCTACAAAACACCGCAAAAACTCCTTCCAATAGCGGCTAAACAACTCCAAAGAATCATTTGAAGTTGTCATACGATTACGTTTATGGTCAATTGAGAGCAAATGCGGCATCCATCTTGCAGACAGCTTTCTTAAACCCAAATAATCATTTAAAATCCAAACCACACTGCCATATGAAATTCCTATGGCACCAATAATCTCACGCACTCATCTCACGAAATCTCAAACGAAGGAACTTGCTCAAAATTTGACAGTAGTCTATTAACAGGACGTACTTGATGGGAGCAGTGTTGTATTTCATATAACTGCGAGGGAAGTTCGAAAAGTCTAGGACTTATTGATCCGCCCTCGTATAGAGCGATGTTTGTGCTCGACTGTGTGTATGTATTACACAACCACACTGTGCTATGCGAATAACATTTGCTTGTTATTGACATCGACGTCAATAACGGCATGCATGTGAATGTAGATTGGTGTATATGTGAATGTGTTTAACCTCAAACCGAGGAGGGGTACAATTGACTGGGTCGGTCGTCGCACAAAAAATAACCTGAGGCGTTCACAGCCTAGTCTTCAGTGATAAATTAACCTAAAGATTCTTAAATAAATTTTTATGCTCTGTTGCCAGTTGAAGCCCGAAGTGCGATACATGGTACGATATTTCGTGCGATATATGTACCGTGTTTTATGGTTTTGTAATAACTATATTTTCACCATAGGTAATTTTAACCAACAAAACTGGAATATGGAAATAATATATATATTACTTAAATCTCAAGAACGGTATATAGCGCGATACATCTGACTTCAAATGGCAACACACCATAAAACAAAAATAATTTGTGGATCCTCTATGGTTCCTCTAAACGAATTTTTTCTGTTTCGGAAATTGTCATTACCTAACATTTAAATCTCGTGTGCGAAGATATCAGCTTTTTTCCGACCCAGTCTAGTGTACAAATTTCATTATCACAATTACTTCAAAATTTCAAGCCACAGGATATTGAGAATTTGATCTTATAAAAATACATATTTTATGTTTGGGGTGACAGAAACAATTTTGGCGGAATTTGTTAATTTTCTTTACCAGCCTCATTTAGCTTGTACAAACAAAAATGTTATATCATCTTTATTAATATGTTTAAGCATCAGTGCGGGGCAAATTTTAGAGATAATTTGATTGTATCGGCGTTAATGTAAATTTCCTAAATACCAAAGTTTTGCTCATTAAGAGCGAAAAATAAAATGTTTTCATTCCATGTTCAGTTACACAACTGAGTAACTTAAAAAATTGTGTTATCTATAAAAAAAAACCGTTTCCCATTAAATCCTATGATTGGGGAGAGCTTCTCACAACTGGTGACTGTGCGGTTTCTAATTGTTCTCTCTCTGATTGGGATCTACACTTTTACTCCGGTTCCAAACGGTATTTTGAGAATATTTTTCATGTTTAAATATTCGACAGTGTTCACTAAGCGAGGGGGCCGTCGTCGGTGGAAATATAAGGTGGTCAGAGCAGTGATCGAACGCACGTTCTCATGCACAATAGCCGCGCACACTAGCCATTGCACCACCGACGGTTATCTACAAGGTTTACTTGCTGATGCGCCCTGTACGTGACAAGTTTCACTATGCAAATAGATAAATTATGAACGTGAAAAAGTCTTTCTAGCTTTTCTCCAGATTTTGTTTAAGGAAGTTAATAGTTTTTGAACCATTTTCCTTCTGTCACTGTATTATCAGAAAGGTTAAACGGACTTAGGGGGTCTGATATACAGGCGGCCATCCTAACCTGGAAGTATTTTTTTAATCTCTATATTAACATAGGGATAAATGGCATTTAAATAATTGCAGGAATTTGACAACACTACACTGAAAGAAAAACGCTTCGTCGCATGGATGAAACATTTTCATTAATGTTTTTACGTTGTTATAGTGAAAAGTGTCGTATATCCGATAATTTGGTAGTCGCTGCAACGAAAAATTTCATACTTGACTTCTTTGGAAATTTTTCATTTCGTTGCTGCAACAACTTACTTGTTGTTCCTGCAACAATTTTATTTAATTTGAATTTTGTAAAATTAAAAAAAAGTAAAGCCATGGGTTTTAAATTACTGATATTTGGTTTATCTCTTACTTTTTATAGTTTACATTTAGTATTTATTTATTTTGGAGGCTTGTCAACATATTTAGTTGACGAAACAATTACGTTAGTGTAAAAATGAGTTTTATGATGTTAAAGAGAGAGAAGCAGTCGAAAAAGTGAGCGAGCGTAAAAAAGGGCCAACAAGAGAATATGGTGAGCGTGAGTGGTGCCCCACGTACACATCTTAAATCAGTTTCATTGCAACAATCGAAAGTGGTAGACATATTTCTCCGCCGGAATAATTTAAATAATTTTTTTAAAAGACTAATTAGTTATACTTAGGAATAATCTTTTACTATGAAAACTAAATTGTGTGAATTTATGTATATGTTTGCGGTGATCGTTTGTATAACTTGCGAATCTATAAATCAAACAGAAAAATAAACGGAATAAACAACACGACAGCAAAGAAAGTGACGCATCGATATCACAAAAACTACCCCAATATATGTAACTGAACTTGTGTGTGAGTTTGTATGCGCGTGACGGTACAAGTCGCAACAAAATGTTCGCATACATACATTTTTTGCGGGCAGTCGAAGTCAATGAAAACGAAGAAGTCAAAGAAACAAAGTACAAACAAATTACAGTCAACTGAATCCAATCGAAATTTTAACAATTTTGGTAAAAATAAATAAAAGAGCAGTTGAAAGAAATGCTTACAGAGCGATCACTGGCTTAATGACGGCGATATGAACAATTGCATGATTTAACAAAACAATGATGTGGTTCTATGCTAAAGAAGTGAAACATACTCATGGTAAGTACAGACATTGATATGTTCATATCTTAAGTAGAAATATTAACAATAAATTCGTCGTATATGTTTTTAATTGCAGGACCTGAATAAAAATAAATAAATGGTTTCCCATTACATCCCATGAAGGGACCGGGGAGAACTTCTCACAACCACTGAGCTGTGCGCTTTCCAGTTTTCACTCACTGATTGGGACCTACAGTTTTACACCGATTCCGCACGGTATTTTGAGAAGCTTTTTCATGACTATATCCTCGATAGTGTCGCCGTCACTAAGCGAGGTCAGAGCAGGGTTTGAACCCAGGATCTCATGTACAAGAGCCGCGCACACTAACCATTGCACCACCGACGGCCACCAGGACCTGAATATGACGGCCTCAATAACGCTCAACCCCTCGACTACCACAATCTTCTCCAGACGAGTGTTTCAACATGGTGAATATAATCTATTTAGCAAATAGATTATCGAAAAGAAAAATTACAAATATTGTTATCAAAACACCTGCAATGTAATACTAACAGTATATTTATGTAAATGCAATTGTCAATAAATAATTTCAAACACACTTCGGAACATTCATTGCAGCAATGAATCAAAATCATTGTAGTAATGAAACATTTTCATTACTACAATGACTCAAATTCGTTGCACTAATGAAACAAGTTCATAGCAGCAAGGAACAAATTCATTGCAGCAATGAAGCAAATTCCTTGAAAGAACAACACCTATTCATTGCAATAATGAAACAAATTCATTGCAGCAACGAAACAAATTCGTTGCAATAATGAAGCAAATTCATTGCAGCAACAACCATACTTTCACCACAGTAATGAACAATTTGCAGTTGATGAACACATTTTCATAGCGGGAATGAAACGTTGCGTTAGCTCACTGTCGATGACAAAAGTTGTTGGGGTGATAAACATTTTCATCCATGCGACGATGCTTTTCCGTTCAGTGTAGTAATTAATTATCTGGAATATACCGTATATTTTTAAAAATTTTTCTTCTTTCAAATAGCTCTCTTTAAAATTTAAATATCGACTGCTTATCGTGTTTTTCAGATGACAATTACACCATTGGGCGAATACAGTTAGGCTGAAAATCGCCTGAAAAACTGGCATTCATGGTCATTTTAAACACACTGACTTCTCATCTGCAAATGTACATTCATTGTCAGATTTTCTTTTTATCTGTAATAATTTATAAAAATTATGAGATATGTATCACTTTTTTTAAGTGCTCATGCTTTGTTAGAGTGCGACAAAAACTATATTTATTTTATGTCTTTATGCAAATTTTCAATAAAGTTAAGTCTGCATCGCCATTGGAAAATACGAATGCGGTATTTGGAATTTCAATCCCCATTTCATTGAAACTAACCACATATTATTGGCTGAGTTCAGTTATGTTTCAAAAAAAAGATCAGCAGTTGATAATATGATATTTGATATATTTTAATTCCTCTCTGTCAGACACGTGATGCAATTTGTCTTCACGTGACAAAATAAAAGCCTACGAGTTTTGAGTTTAATTTAAAATCAATTTCGTTCAGCCGCGCGCTTCATATTCACCTATTAATTTGCTTCTTTTTCAAATTTTCTCTATATGTGATAAGTTTGCCGAAATTCAAAGGCAACGCTAAACTTTTACAATATTGTTCGAACCGACCCGCCTGATACTAGATTTAACTTTAGACTTACTTGTGTTCGTCAGTATGTAATGAATTAGCTTAAACGGTTTTATGAAGCATCGAGGAATAGAATGTGGCTTTAGGACTGATTCAATATTTACCTCTGATTTGTCAAGCACAGATAAAGATTTAGCAAAAGTAACAACCTTTCAATTAACGATCATGTTTCAGATTATTTATCGTCACTGAATTGAATATTTTTTGACATTATTTTGATGAATTTTTGAAGACCTATATTTTCAGCCACGATGATTGATTCTTTTAAAATTTTCCATACATTTAGGTCTTTAGTCCCTATTTCTTTACAACGTCTCGACTAAATTTCATTAAAGAATTATTTGACGCCGTTTGTTCGATGTAGTATGGAGGCTACGCAATCGGCGGCTCTGCATGCCTAGAAAAAACTGTGAGCGGCGGCGGCTCAATTTCCATACAATTGAGTCTTTTATTTCGGGTTGCGCCGTTTATTGCGCCCAATATATATATATTCCTGGTTGTAGTATTAGAACAGCTGGTTTAATTTCGTTTATTTCTGCACTTGTCAAATTCAAATCCATGTTGTGTTTGTGCTTCTTTGTGTAGTTATATTGTGATTATTCAACGATATTTGTGAACTTTTTTTTATAATCTCTGTGACAAATGACACTAACTGAACAAATAATATCTATGAATAGTTCTCAATTTTCCAAAACGAAGGGCCCTCAATCTGTCCCCTGTTGATGTAAAATGGGAGGAGTTGGTGTAATTAATGCATGCATTGGATTGAACAGAAGTTTAAATACAATTAATGCACCAATGTTTTAATTCAATGAATTAAAAATTTGTGACAAGTTTTCATTCAAATATGCATGAAATAATTGCAGAAATATGAGCACGCGAGTACCTTTTGCTAATCGACATTAATGCTGTTTTTTAAAAACTTTGTACAGTATAACATTTGGTATGGGCATCATTGAAACTAGCTGGCAATAATATATCATATGTAACGGGTTTTTCAATAAAATAAAACCGCTTTTAGATACCAATGAAATTCTCAATTCCTGTGAAAGTACGTTCGACGCCATTATGTATGGAACTCGATTTCTTTTGCATGGCCACCACGGGCACGCTTGCAGAAGTCCAGACGCTGAACCCAATTTTCGACGGTTTTCAAGCATAAATCGCCCGATACTGCTGCAATTTCACGTTCGATATTCGTACGAAGTTCATCAATCTTCGCTGGCTTATTGGCATAGACCATAGACTTGACGTAGCCCCACAGGAAATAATCTAACGGCGTCAAATCGCACGACCGAGGCGGCCAATCGACTGGACCATTTCGTGAGATAACACGTTCACCAAACTTGGTTTCCAATAAATTGACTGTGGCATTCGCTGTGTGGCTTGTGGCGCCGTCCTGTTGGAACCACATGTCCTCCAAGTCCATATTATCCAATAGGGGCCAAAAAATATTCATTGAACGGTAGCGATTCGCATTCACAGTAATGTGCCGGTCTTGATCATCATGGAAGAAGTACTCATGGATTACGTGTGGATTGCTGTCTGACCAATAACGCATATTTTGCTTATTGACGAAGCCATTCAGCCAGAAATGTGCATCATCGCTGTAGATGATTTTCCGATGAAAATCCGAATCATTTTCAAGTTGTTGCTCAGCCCAATTATAGGACGCTTATGGTGGTCAAACGGCTTCAGTTCTTGCGTCAATTTGATCTTGTAAGGATGTAGGCCAAGATCTTTTCGCAAAATTCGCCACAACGACGTCACAGAGATGCCCAACGCTTGAGAACCATGTTTGAGAGACACATTTGGGCTTTCTTGAACTGAAGCCTCAGCGGCAGCAATATTCTCAACACTACGGGCACTTCTTTGTCTTACTGGCACGAGGAACATTTTGTACTGTGCCTGTGGATTCAAATTTTTCCACTAGACGCTCAATTGTTAATCTGGTAGGACGATTATCGCGACCATAAATTGGACGTAGCGCTCTTAAAGTTGAGGCCACTGACTCCAGATTTCGGTAGTAAATTTTAATAATTTCGATTCGTTGTTGGCTCGTATATCTTTCCATGATGAAATGGCAAACCTTTCTGAAGAGAAATGTCAAAAGAGCGGGGAAAAATATGGCGTCGTTTTCTGTCCCTATCGATTTACTTTTGTAGCGTCTCTGTTGAAAAACCCTTTACATATATTTTAAGGGTTAAGAGACAACTTGCCCACTTTTTGTACGAGTAATAAGTATGTATTAATAAGAATTGTTATATAAGAAGCATTTTTAGTATATCATTTACCTCGTTTATACGGCACTAAAAACGGCTTCCAATGAAAGCGCTGTGGTTCGATACGCACGTATAAACACATGCCATAACCGTATCTAAAAAATTAAGCGTAGCGACGAGAATCGAGATTTCAATTCGACTTGACGAATGCCAAACCGTAGTGAGTGTCCGTATAAACGCCTTCTTTGCCAATACGCTGGTTAACAGCTGCTTTTTGCGCATGCTCATGTACTCTGCATGGCCAATATTTTCACCGTCGAAGTGCTCCAATTCATGCTGATGGTCATTAAGATACTGCGAAAAGATATATCTTCGCTGTTTTCGCAGTCGCTCAATTAAAAGTAATAAAAATTGACTCAATTGGCTCGTAGTGTGTACCACAAATATTTAATGACTGATAATAAAAATGTCAACATATAATCAGCAGTTTTCGATACGTCTTCAAAGTGTGATCACACAGAGTTGTTTTCGTTGTAACTATAAACGGGCGCGTTTTATGTGTATCGAACCACAGTGCTTTCATTGGAAGCCGTTTTTAGTGCCGTATAGACGAGGTAATTTAGTAGAATATGTTTAACCCTCCGACGGTTGAGCCATCCGTTACCCTTATACGAAGTACAAGGTCCAGAGGGAGCTATTTCTATTTGTATGGAATTTTATAAGAAAACGCATTTTTTTTAAATTTTTTTTGTTTTTATTTATTATTATTTACTAATGATACATGTACATATAATGAATGTTAAAAATTTTTTTTTTTATATATGAAAAAAGCCTAAAAAAAACTATTGTTGTGTAGATTGTCCCTCGTCCAACATATTTTCTGTGCAGGTGTAGCATCGATGCATAAGTGTTGAATGCTCTGCACAAACAGGATTGGCAATAGGCCCTTGTTTTCCGCTACCGTCCGTACTCAGAACGGCATAGGCGACATGACGGTCATGACGGTCTGTTCGTTCTGGACGCAAACGACGGTGCAGCTCCTTCTGCCGGTCTTGATAATATCTAAAAAGGGCAAAATTATGTAGTTATTCTGCTTTTCTTACCTTTACATCAAATGCTTTCATTGCGTTCCGTATCCTTGGATATGCGGTTGTTCAGCGCTCGTTCCTCTATGTTTGGTAGTGCTAATTGTTTTGTCAGCATCAGTAGGAATGACCGTCGTCTGTCACTACTTTTTATTAGCTTCATCTCATTGTATGAAATAAATGCAGCTAATGCAGCAATGTCCACCATATTATAAAACATGGCCAATGGCCAGCGTCGGTCCATTGTATCAACGCCCGATTTGTTGGCGTTGTAATCCAAAATAGCAAACGGCTTCTTCTTTTCAGTTTGCATGTCCACACCGAAAGTATAATGTTGTCTCGACAGCAAAATTACCGCTTTGTTCTTCTTGGGCACATATGAACATAGTGCTATATCGCCTTCGTTGAAGCCGAACAATGTGCTGTTGACAGGACGCGTATATTTTTTTTGAAATTCCCGAGGCACAGATGTCTTATTCGGGCGCACTGTTCCAACATATACGGTTTTCTTCCTGAGCAAAGTACGCGCCAAATCCAAAGTTGTGAAAACATTGTCGGCATAAATTCAAATATCTCTCCGAAAGTTGAAGTACAACATTCTGCCCTTGATTCACCTCTCGTGCCTGATGAGGCAATTTCCCAGAGTAAATCATTCCTTTGACAGGATAAAATGATTTTGAGTCGCACAACCACCATATCTTTATACCGTACTTGGCAGGCTTCGATGGAATGTATTGTGTGAAGCGGGTGCGGCCTTTGTATGGGAATAACTGCTCATCAACGGTCACTGCATCATGCGGAGTGTAAGCTGCTGCCAAGTTATTGGCAGCGCGTTGGGCCCCATAACTCTTCAAGATGTTCACTATTCGATTTAGTGAGTCCAGCATACAAAATAATAGCCAAAAACGCATCGAACTCTTTCAAAGTGATTGGCTTCCATTCCTTTGTGTTAGTTGGATTTGCCAAATTCCATGCAGCGCTCACTTCCCTGCCTTTCCGATTTGATTCGCGTATCATGATGTACGCCATGTCTTCGGTGATGAGCGAGCGGAATATGGTAAAGGGATCATATGTGGTTCCTCCTTGTGTAGTCGACCACGTTATGAGCACGAGTACGGGAAGTCGGTGGTGCATTTTTAGTCAATTTGGTGCCATCTTTGGAAATGAAGTGATTGTCACATGTTTTGTGAGCATCAGTTTCTTCCTCTTCATCATCGTCGTCATCACTAATATCTTCATTGATGTCTATATGTGGATCAGTTTCCGCATTCGAGTCATCAACATGAAAATTTGCTTGATATGTGTAATCGTCATCATCCGCACCTTCAAAACCAAATGCAGGAATAGCACCTTCATTGTCATCACTCATTCCCGCACTCATGAAGTCTGCAAATCTATCATCCACTGCACGTCTTTCATCCTCACTCATTTGCTGGTAGCGTGTACTACGACGTACCACAATCTCAGCAATTTCTAAATTTTCCTCTGCCATTGTATTGTACTTTTATTTCTCTTTATAAAATTCAAAATAAAATTTCGCACTCGATGTTCACTGTTCAATCTCTCAACTTTCTATGATTTGGTTTACGAAACTAGAGCCGCTTTTATACCCTTTTCTACGTCTACCTGGCTTCTAGCTTGTACATCTGCGTCTATGTAAGAGCAAGAGTAGGTAAGAGTATGCGCAAAAAGTAAGGGTAAGTTCAAACAACTCGTTTGAAATGTGTTCAAACATAAAGTACAAGTAGCAGGTAGCAAAAATTCAAAAAGGGACGGAAAGTTTATTATGTGTCAAGGAAAGGCACAATAAAATAATCCAAAAAGTAACTAAAATTCAAGGAACACGTTTGTGATGTGTTCAAACAATAAAACAAGCCAAAAGACAGTGCATTATTAACGATTTCTTGAAATTTCAGTACAAGGTTCCAGCGGACCTTTTCACACGTTCCCGTACTAATCACATTTAAATCTCAATAGAAACTAAACTATTAGTCGTATCGCTTTGATTCTAGATATACTTCCCATGGACCATCAAAGAGTAATTTCAGTTTGAAAATGAAAAAGGTCCCCAGGGACCTTCTCACTTGCCGGAGGGTTAAGTCTGATTTTAAAAAGAGAAATTAATTCTCATTCTTTGATTTAACCAGGCATATTACTATATTCAATAATACCCATGTGTTCTACTTTCAGCAATTCCAGTCTGCAAATTCAAGTAGCCAGCTTTGAAGTATTTCTGGTAAAAATATGCTAATAACTGCAGTTTGTCCATGAACTGGTAACAGATTTTTTGCAATATTTTTGTACAATTATACAGTTGAAAATCTTTTGGGAAGAGCGTCAACTATTCATCACGATTGAGCCCATTCTTAAGTTTATATAAAGTAATATGCTCAGAACTGGTACTATGTTTGGTATGAAATTTTGATAACGCAGTGTCTAACTGAGAACATTCCTCAAGAGTTGGGTAGTCACAATGCAACATAGCAAAATTATCAACGCCTCTATAGGCAACAGCGAGTGTATAGGGGCCTTCTCAAAATGGAGTCATCTCTCCCCTACTTTCGTTACTCGTGATCAACAAAATACTCGTAAAACTGGACAATATGAGGATCAAAACCGTGGCGTATGCGGATGACGTGGTAATAATGGTATCTGGTTAGTACCCATCCGTGTTGAGCGAAATCATGAATGGGGCTTGATATCACTTAACGACTGGGCCACTGGGAGTGCTCTTGGAGTGAATCCAGTTAAAACTCTAGCCATACTTTTTACCACGAGCACAAAGATACCAAAGTTTAATCCTCCTCGACTAAGTGGAATAGAGATTCCACTATCAACTCACGCCAAGTACTTGGGTGTGATTCTAGACCCTAAACTTTCCTGGAAGCGGAACATAGAGCACCGCGCACAAAAGGCAACCGTAGCGTACTACGCTTGTCGGAAATGTTCGGAAGCCGTTGGAAGCCGAAAATGGTGCTATGGATGTATACTGGCATAATCAGACCAATACTCTCCTATGGAGCCATGATATGGTGGCCTGTCGCAGAGAAGACGTACACCATGAAACTGTTGTATTGAGTACAGAGCACAGCTTGCATCGCCATAACAGGGGCAATGAGGACGTATCCAGCTGAAGCACTGAATGCAATGCTTCACATTATACCAACCCACATTCACATCACAGCTAGTGCGGCCTGGAGTGCCACCCGACTAAACGCTCTTGGACTCTGGAAGAGCAACGCATATGGACATGCCCAAGAGAACTCAATATAACAACCGATTACTGCACCCCTCATTGACGTTCGATAACCTATTCGATGTCTGGTTTCCCAAAAGAATAGAGTGGGATAAAGAGGAACCACTTTCAGGTTTTGACACCAAAGTTTTTACGGACGGGTCCAAAATTGAATGTGGAACCGGCCCGTTTATTTTCTCCGAATAGGCAGGCCTCAATTTATCATTCAAACTCCCAGACAAGTGCAGGGTTTTCCAAGCGGAGATACTGGCCACCAAAGAAGCCTGCGCCGAACTTATACTACAGCGAAGAATAGAGCGCATTGGAATATTTGTGGATAGCCAAGCGGCTCTGTTATCAATTAAATCTTACAACACTGCACCTAAACTCTTTAGTGAAAGTAGGGAAAAACTTGTCGAGCTAGGCCGGCTGGCTAATGTGGTTCTTACTTGGAAACCCTGCCATACGGGTCTCCTGGGGAACGAAAAGGCAGACGAACTAGCTACGGCAGGATCATCTTCCACCGAAATCCATATGGTGTCAGTCGCAACCCCTATAGGGTTGGTCAAAAGAGGTACTTCCTGCATTACCTTAATCGAAAGAAGACCAGATGGGATAGGACGGAAACGTGCCGCATGTCCAGAAACACATGGCCAGAATATAACATTCACCGGATTAACTCCCTGATCAGCCATAATCGGGGAGACATATCTAGGCTAACTGGCATGCTGACCGGGCACTGGCCAATCCGTAATCACGCAAGACGGTTGAAGCTGCCATATAATGAGCACTGCCGTGCCTGCGATGGCACAGAAGAGGAGGAGACGGTGCAGCATCTCCTCTGCAGTTGTCCGGCTCTGATGAATAGACGCCTGAAGACTATGGGCCGTCCCTTCCTGCATAACCTCACTGAGATGCACGATATAGATCTAGGGGATCTAATGAGGTATCTACGATTAACAGGCTGGATATAGACACGGTACTTTGGACCTTCCGGAGTGATGTGGTATGCAAAACGGTGTCTTAAGACCCTAATTGATGCTAAATAGTATATTTCACAACCACGAAAACCAACCAACCATATACATTTTTAATAGCAAGGGTCATAAGACGCTACCCTGTGGCACACCTAATTCAACTGGCTCAATTGAGCTGCAAGATGATTTGATTTGTCTATATTGTCTTCGGATTCGCAAAACAATTTTAAGAAATTTCAATTCCGTTCAATTGGCGCTATAATTTGACAATTTCTCACTAAAAAAACTATGGTCCACAAGGTCAAATTCTCTGGAAAAATCGTAGCTTATTTCTCCAACTCCCAAAAATCCACGGTCCAAACCATAACAAATAAAATTGTCCGCGTTAACAATTGCTTCCTCAGTTCCACATCCTTTTTGAAATCATATTGATTTTCAAACAACAGGTTTTCGTTTTGCAGATATAACGATAGTTATGAATGTGAAAGTTTTTAAAATATCTTATCTACCACCGACAACAAAGCTATTGGTCTGTCGTCGGCAAATAAACGTCGTCGTACCTAATTGGGAACACGCACAATTTTATTAGTTTAAGTCTATCAGGGTAAATAGGCGACTCGATTATGTCAATAAAGATTTCACACAGCACAACATCCAATTCAACCACACATTTTTTGGAGGTCTATAGTCACTGCCACTACTTTTACATTTTATCTTCTTCTTATCATTAGCGTGTTGAACATGAAATTGGTTATTATGCAATTGTAGTGTTTTCGGCAATTACCTGTAATGCTTGTATCAATACTCTGTGTCAGACTTACAGCGGGACTTAAAATATATCCATTTAATTTTGAAGCTTTACATTTATCATCCAGTATAAAATTACCCCTTTCAGTTTGAAACCTTATTTCTGATTGAGAAATTTTTCCTATGGTCTGATGTATAAAGTTCCAATATCTATCCGGTTACGTTATAAATATTTCTAAACTATAATTACAATATAGACTATAACATTCCTAATTTTATAATTTGACTTATTCTTTTCAAAGCAAATTCAACGTGTTTGTTTCGTTTAAATGTCTTCAAAAAATGTGAAAAAAATATTCAGATAAAATTTTTCCGATCTATTGCATGATCTTCAGTTTTTTTCAAGAAAAGTATAGGTCCAGCATCACAGGTTATACGAAATTGTTGCTTTCGCATATATCGACAGTATATTGGAAGTTATTTCGAAGACACCACCGTATATTCACACCAACGTTGTTCATCACAGATATTATGACATCAATTGCATTTACATTTTCTGCATGGTCTACTTCGCTAGCAAGACAATCGTTTTTAACACGGTCATCATTCAAAAATTTAACGGCTTTCTATAATCGTTAGTTTCAGCTATAAAATTTTTGTTTTACTTTTGAACTATTACGAGCATTTTGTTGTTCTCAAGTTCAAGATAAAGTTTATTGAGCCTTGTTTTGTTAGACAGTAAATAATTTGTTAGGTTTTCCTCATTTTTGTCGCACAATTGACATACATATTCCTCACTCTCATTCTGCATAAAATGCTCAAACTCACGGTTAACTAAGTTAGTACAAATATAGTGTAATGATTTGGCGAATTTATTGCATTGAATATCACTATCTCTTCTTCTCTCACTTCAAATTTGCACTCACCGCACACAATCTTCGGGTTTTAAACGCTGCGGCGCTTTGGGATAGGGATCAGTCACGACTGGAAAAATTTCACTAGCGGATTCCTTGGCCCATTTCATGAAAATATGTCCATCTACGACCATACCCTAAAATGCAAGTGGGCGAAATGGCAGCGGTTTGAAAATTTTCGGATTGGTTGTTGGAGGTAAAATTGTTAACTTCTGAGTCAGTGGCCAGATTTTTTGGGCTTGTTTGAAAGGTCTTTGGGAGACCTTTTAGAATTAATAAAGACAATTAACCCTGCTGTTAGATTAGGACCATTTGGTCCAAATTTTTTCTGTTTTCCCTTGTAACTTTGGAACGGTGATATATACTGACTAAATTTTTCTGCTAATGGGGTCTTTTAATAAAACAATGTTATGTGCGAAAATTAAATTTTCTAACTTTATTCAGGACTGAG
The DNA here is from genome assembly GCA_963931995.1 of Phaonia tiefii. Taxonomy (NCBI): domain Eukaryota; kingdom Metazoa; phylum Arthropoda; class Insecta; order Diptera; family Muscidae; genus Phaonia; species Phaonia tiefii. The sequence continues at coordinate 199,828,462 of OZ008368.1, forward strand.
AAAAATACAAAATGACGAATCTTAGATTAGAGGACCATTTGGTCAATAGTACATTTTTTCATTACCAAGCGAATGTAAATTCATGTCAAATATTTAGAAGATGTTTTTGATATGTCAAATACTTGCTTTAGAAATTATTGAACCAAAATAGTTACAAAGGATAAGATAAAATTATTATTTTGGATGAAAATTCCAGTATGGACCAAATGGTCCCTCAATCTAAGATTCGTAAGTTTTTTCATTACCAAGCGAATGTAAATTCATGTCAAATATTTAGAAGATGTTTTTGATATGTTAGCGGATGTTTTTGATATGTCAAATACTTGCTTTAGAAATTTTTGAACCAAAATAGTTACAAAGAATAAGATAAAATTATTATTTTGGATGAAAATTGCAGTATGGACCAAATGGTCCCTCAATCTAAGATTCGTAAGTTTTTTCTAATCTAACAGCAGGGTTAAAAAAGTGAAATCACCGAGATACAGAGGTTTAAAAAAAATTTAAAAAAATACATAAGAATGTGCACACAACCTCAATTTGCTCAGCCAGATGGCAGGTAACTTATGTTTTTGTCTCTTAAATTATAACCCTACCGCCTACCTTTCCAAAATGCCCTAAACGAAGCCCAATTCACAAATTTTTATTTTTCATGTAAGCACTTCTTTCAGTGTAAGAAGTGGAGTCTAGCCAATATATCTTAAACCTAAATCAAAGAAACCACTATTCCTTTCACTTTAAATGTAATACCCTTTAGCGTTTCGCAAACATGATGCTCTAATGACGCAGATTTTTTTGATAAAAGTTAGTAAGACAAACAAGCAATACAGTGATTGAAAAAATTAATTAATGTGAGTCCGATCACAGGGGAGATGTGTAAACATCTAGTAATGAAGTTGGAAGTACTTATGCTTTTAGTATATTTTTTTAATTAATCAATTAAAAGTATCAAAGTTTTCAATATTGTAAATACATAGGAATTTGCTGGTTTTTGTTTGTTTTATTTAACTTATTTGGTTAGTAAATGGGCACACTGCTGTATATATGTGCTGCATTAAAAATTACAGTAAGCAGTAAATTTACTGATTACTGAAAAAATTCAGTACATTTTTACTGATAATGAAATTTAATTTGCATTACCAGTAAAATCATAGGGCAGTATTCATAATAATCAGTAATCGGGCATTACTGATTACCGAAAATGCAATGCACCTCATCATAACCATGTAGGCAATTTATAAAAATTGCTGAAAAAAATTTTAGTAATCAGTAAGAATTTACTAGTTAAAGAATTATTTTGACTGAAATTTTAGTCGTACTGCAAAGTGCCCATCCATGGTAAATGCCTTAAGTACAAATAGTTAATATTGGCTTATGGTAACTAAAATAAGATATATAAATTTTTGACTCGATTGTATTTTAAAATCTATGGAAAACTGCATCTATAGTAGTGGAATTGTTAGTTGTGGGGGTTTGTGGAGAATTGCTCATATGCAAGTGGAAAACGTCAAATAAAAATTTTGATAAAGCTTGCGACTGTGGGTTTGCAAAATTTGTATTAAAATCTCCACCCATAATAATTGGCATGAGATGGAGATTGTTACCCAATTGTCGTGCACCAGCTTCAGTGAAGATATGTTATAATCTTAATTTTTATTGGAGTCTAATAAAATTTTTATTAGAATAAGCATTACCTCCATTCAGCTTTGATACACTTTGTGTTGTTTTATGTTCTGAGTTATAATTTTTTTGGTGTTTTGTAAAATATTTTATTATTTTGTACTTGTTGCGGTTGACAAGTTATTAATCACCTGTTTACTTAAATGTAATGCATGTAGTTATTTTACAGCAATGGTTTTCGAAAATTAGTAGCTAGATGGTGCTTATATGCAGCTGTTAAGTATGAATGACAATCTCAAAGACGAAGAAGACTTATAGTTTGACAAGTTTAGTTTTTAGTTTTCCATATTTTGCTTTGTTTTAGTAAATTTCTTATTAAACGTGCAAAAAATCTGTTTAAAAGTTATTAAAATTAAATGTTTTTGTATTCATTTTATTTATTTGTTTTCATTTGCCTACGATAACATAATGTACGACAATTAGTGTAAATTAGTAGCTACTATTGCACACTAGATGGTGTTGAGTATATTGTATGCAGCGTATGATTACACTAATACACTCATACATAGCTCACACCGATTTGATAACGCTTTACGATTGGTTAACGATTACATCGCACATCTTACTCTAAATTTGTGATTGTATTGTGAGAAAGATTTTTACCCCCAGCGTATAGATGTTTACACATCAAAAATGTGACTGCCAATGTCAGCTAGACAGACAGGCGTGTCAGTACTTGCGTCTTTCGTACAATTCTTGATGCCGACATGTACGTCATTGTTCGCGAAGTTTCTACTCACACTGGCACAGTTGCTGGTGCCACTATCAGTTATGTTGTCGGTTCTGTTATTCTTGTTGTTACCGCTGCCGTCACTACACAACTTTGACACAATTTACACAGTTTTCATAGTAATGATTGTGACATTCAAGTCAAGTACTTATTTGTTCTACATTTCGTGCTGATAATTTAATATTAAACGCCGTCCTGGAAGTGGAATTTCGAGTTGAGTTACTAAGTCGCTGTTCGAAGGTCCTGGTACTATTTTCCCAGGGAGTTTATAGCCTTTATGTAATCGCTTTAAATATAAAAACAACGTAGGGATTTGTGCAAAAAAATTACATAGGATAAAGGGATATGAAAAACCGAGCAAAGCTAAGACAACCCATGACAACGACACATGTCAGCAACACTTAGGGCTACAATTTATCACATACCGGCTTTTAACACGTCCAAAAATTGTTTGTGTCTCATCACACGAGCCTTGCGCACCAAAGCAGCAGCAAATACTAACCTAATATAATCGCTTACAATGTGGAATCTGGGGATTTTATGACCTTCACTTAGGAGACGATAATCCTATTTTCATTTTTGCGTGCTTGTCTGTTGCACAGTGGTTAAGAATAAAAGAAATATCAGCTTTCGGTGAAATATTTTGTAGGGTTGGTTGCCTAATATGTGACATATGTGCGACTCTTGTACAGAAGCGGTGTGAAAGAGTAGATAAAGGTGGGTTAGATTGAAAGCGCATATTTCCCTGATTGTGGGAATCTCTCCCCAGTGCTGTATAGGAAATTAATTGGAAAAAAGTGTACATTTTTGGGCAAAATGTTCACTATATGTGAAGTATGTACTGATTTTTGAATATCGGATCAATCCGTAGAGATTTTTCGTTTAAAATTAAAAAACATTCTGGAAAAATTAAAAAACAATAGAAATATCCAAACCCAGTAATATTGTTTATACAATTTTTTTTTAAATGTTTTCAATGAGGGACCAATAATATATAGTTTCCGAAGTAAATTTTAAAAACTTGTGAATAAATTAAAAATCTTAAACCATATGTGGAACCTTCAAAATGTTACTTTCAACCCACTGTGGCCTACAGTTTATAGTTTTCCCATTTCGCACAAACTGTTGTATGTGTGAGAGTTTTTATATAGAAGTACAAAGCAAAAGAGAAAGGCTTACGAGTGTAGAAGTTATAATTTGATGCCTTTTAGGGAATCCTACCATTTTCATTTTCATTTTGTCTCATCCTCTCTACTTTTTTGAACTAATATCATTTAATGTCCGATGCAAAGGATTTTCCTGTTGTTAATTTTCAAACTTGATATGCGCTTAGTGGTGTTATTTATGTCTGCGATTATCTGCTCACTATCCCTTGATGGTGATGTCATGGATGAAGGGGTAATAGCATTTTTTTAAGAGATTTAATGGCAAAATGCTACGTGATTGATATAATGTTAGGTTCACATAAGTCGATTGATAAATGCGGTAATTAATTTTCGCTGACCAAAATTAACTTGAGGTCAATTTTTGATATTCTTGATTGTAAAATAAACTAGTATGTATATGTAACTGAGATTGTTTGAAAAGTAAATAGTATGAAGTCAATTAAAGCGGCGTTCAAGTATTCCGAGATTTCGCAGTTTTGTAGATTTCGTACGAAATTGCACCGACATGCTTGAGATCCTGCATATATTTGATAGTGCTGAGATGTCAATTAATTTTTTAAATTTCGCTCAAATAGCTCAGAATCTGTGCTGCCGGTGAGACGAAATGCTGTCAGTTTATATCCAGTTATCATTATGTACTAGTTTTTAAAATACTGTGTGTAAAAAAGGTAAGATAATTATTTATTAAGATAGAATAAAAATTATATGAGTGAACTGCATACAAACAAAAATTACATGAAGTGTCAAATATTGGTTACAGGCTCATCCTAGAAAACTTCCGATTAAATAATAAATTTCCCAACATATGTTAGTCAAGACACAAGCAAACGTACCCAATATAGTATTCCTTTTTCTGGTAGATGCGATTAGCTTCAACTCAAACACTGGTTAATTGGAGAACATGGGCGAAGTCGCTACGCCCATTCTGGTACCTCCCAAGTAAAACTTTGGTGGTAGTCCAGGTTGTCAATGCGATAAGTCGCGTGACACACTTCCGATCTTATTGAAATTGGGTATTAGGCTTCATGTCAATAAACTCCAGATAACTCCCGTAAATCTTTCCGGATCACAATGATATTTTGTTAGTGAACATTATTTTCCCAAACATAGGTCGGGGTTGAAAATCGGCGTTTTGGCAACGCCCCTTCTGGTACCTTCCATACAAATCGATACATTTAGTACGAAATCATATTTCTTCTAAAACGTTTTCTGGTAGATGTGATTAGGTTCAACTCAAACATTGGTTAATAATCTATAGGCTTCGTGTGATCAAACGCTAGTCACCGATTAAAACAAGGGTGATTTTGACACACCCTATCAAGATAAGTTGTGCGGCCGGCTGTTTGTTTGGCAAGATAACTCCCGCAAAACCGAACCAATATATATGAAGTTTGGTACTAGACAAAATTTACTCAAATGCACAGAAAAGGTGGGCGTATGATCGGTTGATCGACACGATAACTCCCGTAGACTACAAGGGTTCTTAATGAATTTCGGTACTCGGCAATGTTTTCCTAAAAATTAAAGACTACCTACTCCCCACGTCCATTTTCGTAACTCTCCTACAAAAGTTAAATGGCTTTCTGGCTGACCGACTTGATATCTCCCGTATACAACAACCGATCTTAATAAAATTTGGTACTGATCAATATTTTGTGCAATACTGTGTACAATACAATTTTGCCATGCCCATTTTTGTACCTCCCATATAAATATTGGGTCGCAATGGATGACTTCGGGTGATGGTATGTTTAAGTCGATTCACCGGACTGACATTTCTGTACTGCTTTTTTTGCAATGTCTAACAAATTTTCTAATCTTACAATATAATATGTTTTCTTTACAAAAACACGGGCATTTGACAATATTTATGATGTAGCGGTTATCTATTTTATTGTAGGCCCAATTTCACCAAACAGAGTTAAAGCTAACTGACAGTTAACAGTTATAAATTTCATACAGAGTGACAGCTGAAACGGTTCGTTAGCTCTAACTGAAGGTTAACTGGACAGGGTGAAATCGGCCGTTAATGTAGTAGCACATTTGAATATAACAATAATAGTTTACGTCTCATTTTTTATATATGTATGTAAACATGTCCTACTCAAATATGTGCCAAAATAAGTTGTTACGATTTTCAAATGTCCTTATATGTTATCGCTAACTGTGTTATCAGAAACTAAAATCGAAGCAATTTATGGTAAAGCATAAAACGGCAATTGCAAAAATTGTGTTATATTTTCTGAGCCACCTGTGGTTTCTGAAATATCAGTAATTGGTTGCTTGAAAGGGCAGCATTTTTGCAAACCAGTAACTACGGTAAGTCATGTTAGCGACAAGAAGGCAAAAAATTGTTGCCTGTAAAGTCGGTTTTACGGGCGAAGATTTTACGTGACAACGTCTTTTTCTCGGTAGAATATTTATTGATATGAATATAATTAAATTGCACAATAGGAGTGCAATGAACTCACTTGCCCAATGAGTGTTAGAACTCACGGGCGATGTTTTAACATTTATTGAAACTTATGGTTTAGGAAAATAGAAGTAATTTCAACACCATCTAGGTACCTGTGCGATTTCTATGAACACATTATCAAATGTGACATTATAAACAATAAACATATCCTTTATTATAAAATATAAACATTTCTTTTATTATAAAAAATAAACATTTCTTTTATTAAAAACAAAAGAAAATAATTTACTAACCAAAAAGTATTTCAATTCATCATATTCGCATATCGTTTTTAAAGCCGACCGCAGCTCTCTGTTTCGTTTTGGCTACCTAATTCATATGAAAATTTCTACACACAAACATACACTACACATATCATAAAGCCAAAAAACAAAAAACAAAAAAAAACAAAAAATAATACCTTATCCAATGCAGACTGATCTAAATCAATATTCATACACACGCACATATATACGCACATACATACTTGCTCAGTCGTCATATATATGATGTGCCAAAAAACAAAAACACTCACACCACCGACCAACAGCCACTAGAAGCCAGCAAAGCAAATCGTTTCTGGCACACAAGTAAACACATTGCGTTTACTTGTGTTCGGTGACTCATCGTAACGTTACCGGGCGTTACACTTTTTCATAAGTGACTCCCAGCCGCAACCTAATTTAAGACGTTGTCACGTCAAAATCCATTTTAGATAAACCGAATATGACCCTGTTGAAAATTACCTCTATTCTTCCAGAACTGTTCTGCACAATTTTGAGATTTTAACTTCAACATATACATTCTATAAGATGCATGTTGTCCAACGTAGTTGACTAGACTATTTACGCGTGATTCTGTCAAGAATAGTTTTTGAGATATCATTAGAAGAAAAGTAGAAAACATCTGTTTTTGTCATATTTTGAAGCTACTTTCTACAAAGTACATATCTCGTACAAATACACAAGATTTAAATTTCAGATATGCATATCAGATAAGCTAGTTACGGAAATGTCCTCAGTTTGATTAAGAAACTTATAATTTAGGAAATATGCCCTAAACAAACAGTGAAACTGTAACATTAAAAAGCTGATAATGGATTTTATTTTATTTACTCTTTAGGTTATATATCATAAACTATAAGCGTATGCGAAATATACAAAATTAGGTTTATTAGGTTTATTAGTCGAAGATTTGTACTTTATTGAAATCAGCTTTGGAGTATAACACACAAGAGATGATTTTCAATTTTCTCTTAATGATATCTCAAAACTGTATTTAAGCATTTCCAATCATTCAATTAGCGATATCTCCGAAATTGAACGTAGCTCGGAACATATACCACAAGTTTTGGAATTGCCATGTGTGCTTTACTAGAAATAGTGTTCCATTTATTTTCCCAGGAATTAGCAATAAAATATATGGACATTTAAAAATCACAAAAACGTCTTTTGCACGTTTTTTCTGTACGTCACATCTCAAAAATAGTAAATGTCATAAAAAAAGCTAACATAGGCTGTAACATGTACTCGTATGTAACTTATTTCGTGTTTGGTCGGAATATACATTTAAATGAAAGTAAAAATACGAGTTTTTTCCTGTTTGTGATATCTCTTAAATCAGACGAATCTTAAAGAAAGTGATTGCAGTTTATAAGTTATAAGATGCAACTTCCTTTCAATATAGTCTGATTTATCCCGCTACCGACAGACTAATTTAGGCGAGACAGAATAATTAATTTATCAAACCAAAGCGTATTTTGAGCTTGACGTCTATGCCAAAAAATTTTATATTTATAACCCTATGCTAGTGGAACCTTATTGTATTTTCTTGATGTTCAAAGTATACATATGTTTAGAAAATAATAACTTCAAACATCACATATGGAAAATTAACTGAGAAACTGAAAAGTATTAAGGATTTTATAAAAATTCTATGAAGAAACAGCTTGGTTCACGTTTGAACAAATTTTGAATCCGACATCGGATTATAACGATCCAGGTATCACCTCATAAATTTCGACCTCCTTTTTGGGAATTAAAAATAAACATGGCAGGTCCTTGTGGGCTAAGGACATCAAAATTTAGGAAATGCTAGAAAATTATCTTTTGATTTTCTTAATTTTATTTTTAAAAAATTTCGCATTCTTTTCTCTACAAGATATGAAAATTTCAAAATGAGTTAAAAAAATACTGACGTTTTTAAAGTAATAATAAAATCAATAAAATAGTTTGCCATTACATCCCATGAAGGGACTGAGAAGAGCTTTTCACAACCATTGAGCTGTGTGCTTTTAGTTCTGCACTCACTGATTGGGACATACAGTTTTACACAAGTTCCGAACGGTATTTTGAGAAGCTTTTTCATTGCGAAGTACTCGATAGTGTCGCCATCACTAAACAAGGTGGTAGTCGTCGAAAGAAATTTAAGGTGGTCAGAGCAGGGATCGAACCCACGTCCTCATGTACAATAGCCGCGCACACTAACAACAGCACCACCGACTTGCATTGCATTATTCCTATTACATTATATATTACGTTTTAATTGATTTTTTTTTTAATTTTGAAATAAGATTGTAAAACTTTTTAAATTTAGTGTCATCCTTTTTTTTTGTGTAAGAGGTAACTCTGAAATTTGGCAGCTGTCAGATATATTGTTATGTGCCGGTTTACAAATGCAACCAATATTCAATAGACCTCGACGGCATGATGGCATTTCATGGACTAGCTCTGGTCGGGAGTCGTGGTTCTTGGCCTATTAAATATGAGGCACGCAATCAAAGAAAGAATCTTCATGCCATATAATTTACCTTTAAATTCCTTGAAAACAGAAAAAAAAGCAAGAGGCTGAAGGAAAATAAAGCATTTTCATTCTTAAATACGTACGATATGGCTGGATGTTATACATTTTTCAATTTTCTCATTAATTATGTTCATCTTTACAGGTGATTTGTAAAAAAACTAAAAGACATAGAAACTTGCGGTTTGCGGCATAAAAGAATCACTCAAAAAGTAAAAAAAAAAATTTTCGGCGCAGAGGTCCCTTTTCTTGGAGCAGGTCACTTATATTGAATATTATATTACCGTACTTTTTGCCTTTGTTTTCTTCCTCACTTAAGAAACCACTCCTTGAATTGGTTCGTGTTCTTGGGATAAGAGAATTGTTTTTAGTAAGATTCGTATTTACTCCACGAGATTTGATATCAGAAAGAAATAATTTTAGAAGGCGAGAATCGGAAATCAGGTTTGACAGATAAGCTTTGGTGTTTGGTGTACTGACATCTCACAGTGAGTCGTCATGTAAACATCACTAGTGTTGTAATTCGTGCTAGATTACAGTTTGGATGCCACTGCAATTGTCAATATATTTTCCAGATCAATTAGAGCAGTTTGAATAGGGAAATTGTACACATTGTTTTGGCAGACACTGTTGAATAAAGAAAATTCTAAGAAAATATTACCCTATCAATCAGACAAATACTGGGAGATTTGCACAGACAATTTCCCTATCAAATTTGAACAAAATAACAAGATATATAACAATATCACAGCCCGACAAAATTAAAAAAGATTTTTAATAAAATTAAAAAAATAAATGGTTTCCCATTACATCCCATGAAGGGACTGGGGAGAACTTCTCACAATCACTGAGCTGTGCGCTTTCCAGTTTTCACTCACTGATTGGGACATACAGTTTTACACCGATTCCGAACGGTAATTTGAGAAGCTGTTTCATGGCTAGATACTCGATAGTGTCGCCGTCACTATGCGAGGTGATCGCCGCCGAAAGAAATTTTTATTTTTTTTTGAAGGTGGTCAGAGCCGGGTTCGAACCCAGGATCTCATGTACAAGAGCCGCGCACACTAACCATTGCACCACCGACGGCCAAAAAAGATTTTTGCTTCTTTGAATTTATCAACTGATTCTAGTTAATTTGGGTGCGCTAATCAGTTTGTCTCTATCAGCTCTAGTTTTCATGATATAGGTTTTTTATACCCTCCAATTATGACCATCTGTCCGTCCGTCTGTCAGTTTTTTCAAAATTTGTTTTTTCCAAAATTTTTTTGTTACACTTATGGTAGTTGCCAAAAAAATTTTTTACTTTTATAGTTATTGCCAAAAAAAAAATTCCCCCAAAAAAATGTTTTTTTGCCAACTACTATAACTGTAAATAAAGAATTTTGGAAAAAAAATTTTTGAAAAAACTGACAGACGGACAGACGGTCATAATTGGAGGTCATAAGTGGAGGGTATAAAAAAGCTATATCATGAAAACTAGAGCTGATAGAGACAAACTAATTACAGATTTCAATTCAGCGCACCCAAATTAACTAGAATCAATTGATAAATTCAAAGAAGCAAATTGAGTGTTGGCCTGTGTATTTATTCCCATTATGACCGAACAACGCGTTCTAATTGAGAAAACTTGTTACAAGAATTTGGGAGGTTATGCTGAGACTAGTGGTGTACATTAGATAGGGTCACGCTGTAAGGTGGAAAAAAAAGTTGATGACTTCACCCCCCAGTTTTGTAGTTTATCTGAAGATAATTTCACGACACCAACATTTTTTTTGATCCGTGCACCCTACGATCCCCTAAATAGTATTTACTATGCAGTTTCGTCATTTGTTGACCGATCGAATTGAGACGCATATTGATATTCATGGCTGATCAAGGCCAACATTTTACCTATTTTTTGAATCCGAGCTCAATCGTAATTTTTAATTTTTTATTTCGTTTGTTATACCCCAATGATGCCTATTTCTCATAACGTTCTCAAAGATCTCAAAAAAACATGTAACTTTTGTTTTCAAAGTATTCATTTTTATTCATAAACAAAAGAGTTATTGATGATTTAATAATCGTGTCACCCTACAATTGCGATTATCAGTAGGCTCCTCCATTGTGTTTGTTGGCTGGCCAAAATATACTATATATTTTTTTGTGTATTGGCAACTTTGGTTTCGCTCCAACTTTTTCTGATGACAGAAGCGTTTTGTTTTTTCTTTAATGGTTATTTCCGAAAAAATTTTAGAAAATAAAAGTGTGACAAACATGAAATTTGAGGCGCGTGATATCGACAAATCGAGATTGCCAACAAATCCTGACGTTATTGAATATCATTTGTAATGGTGGATTTTGAAGAATACCAACGTCAAATAGGGATTTTTTTTTTACAATGCAGTACATGCAAATATTTATACATACTTCTTTTAATTTTTTATATCTACCCTAACATTCAACTAATGTTAAACAAGCCCGGAAGAAAATTCCCATTTGAATAATGGTATGACCTTATATTAGCATCACTGTCACGATTTAGTGTGGTAGTTGACTCATTATCACTCTCAAAGGTATAAGATACCCTGTATCGCATGTATGTAAATTAAGTTTACACAAAATTTATTTAGTTTTTAAAAAAGATTTGTTGCGGCAACTTCCGTTGCGACAACTTGTTTCTTTATTCAGGTTCGAAATACAAAAGAGCAAAGATACTTAAAACTACCCTAACTTATATTGTCAGTTGATGTTATATGAGCTTGCGTGTGTTGTCTCAGCGGTAAAGCATTCGTAAAGTTGAGGTGCCTGAATGTTGTCGTCAGCGTCTGGGACTTTGGTGGGAATTGGCGAGTCAGCAAATTGACACAGTTATCGTTTGTGTTATTCGGTGTAGTTGTGGTTCAGGGGTTTCAACGTGTTTAGTGTTAACTCCTCCCCTCTTAAATACAATCGTCCCGATTGTCTAAAATGAATGGATGTTGAAAATGCTTGATGATTTAGGACCTCTTAATGTAGGAGCGGGGTCGGCCTCCGGGCACTCAATTTCATTTTCAGTGGAGATTATGTCCGTTTTGTGGGTGGCGGAATTTATCTGATGTTTTTTGTATAGTAACAAGACAGCTATTGATATTAATGTTATTATAGCAAATCCGGCTGTTCCCATTGTTATACTGTTTCTGTTTTCTAAGACTTCCATACGTTTGATGTTTTTCACATGTAGTTGTTTTAGTAGTTGCAGGGAAATTACCTCCTCTATCTTATCGTCGAATGTCTTCGGTTGTAAAAACGCAGGAAGGGGTTTGTTGCCGCTAATTTCTTTTGAATAATATTCATGCCCATCGATGTTAATAGTGTTGTTGAAATATTTTACCAAATACGTCCCATTTAATAACAATTTCTCCCCATTGACGTTGATTGCACCTTGATATTGGTTTAGTAGGATTAGGTCTGGACCAATTTCTTCAATTGTTGGCACGTGCTCATTGTTAATTTGGGTGCAGTTCCCTACTCTATTCTTAAATAGATTTGTTATACACGAATTTTCTCTTAGCTCTATTAACATTTCTTTATTACATATTGTCAAATCATAATGTTTCTTACATTGTTTTTTTATTGCGAACAGGTCATGGTTACATTGTAGTAAATGGTTATATTCCACTTTATCTATTACATTTCTATATTTTACAGGTTTTGCCAAATGGGTTTTAGAAATATCGGTCTGAGTTATAGGTAGGGTAAGAATATACAAAATCTCTTTATTATTTGATACGATTTTCACAGTTCCAAAAGATAATAGTTCATCAATATTATAAACAGGAATATTATAACCTTTAAGTATTTCATTAATGTTATCAATTTCAGTTTTCGAAAGAATAAAAGAGTTAACTATGTTGGCCTTAGCCCATTGTATTGCAAATTCAGTATTCTCTAATTCTTTATTAATTAACATTAGTTTTCTTTCCATCCTGTTCGCTATATCATCGTTCCACCCTTCTCTTCTCACTTTTACCATTTCATTTGTAATATTCGTAATTTCCGAGACTCTATTTGATATGAGTTCATTTATTATTAACTGCCTGTTGTTATTTTCCAAAATGTTATTAATTTTCTGATCCAAAATCTGGAAATCGTGACTATCCGGATTTCCTGCGATCCACTTCCACGCGCTTCCAATGAAATCTAACGACTTCCTTACTCTATTTGGTGTAAGGCGGTAAAGGAGACCATTGATATCAACAAGTTGTTGTTTGATAAACGGACGGAGCGGATGATTATCTGTAATATTATCGTTTAGGATGGTCTCAATTTGATGTATGATTAGTCTGTACTTGTCAAGATTAATTGAATGAATAATTTTAAACGTTCCATTTTGCATCCTTGCGATTCCATTTTGAATCGTAATCAATCTGGCATTTGAGTAATCTAGGATATTGAAATCAGCTTGGGCACTTCCGAACAGAAATCTGAAAAATTTAGAATTAAATCAATTTCTTATGTGGCTTTTGTGAATAACCCTTCCACTTTCTGTTAAAACAGTAGTGTTGCGGTTCTCCTTAATCGTTTCTTCTTTAAACCGATCACTCAGTTTTGTGCCTAAACGTTTATTAGTCTTTACGTAAACAATTTGTCCTGCAATATATTCCTTTACGGGCCGTTTATTTTTATTGTGGAGTGCTAAATCTGAAGATTGTTTTTGCTTTAGTTTTTCAACGTTATTCCGTCTCGTGGTTTCAATGTCCTGTGGAGAGAAATCGACTGTTCGACCAAAGTATAAGTCAACTGGCCTCATATTAATGGTCGAGTGAATGGAGTGGTTATACTCGTTTACAGCCCTTTCCAACAACTCCTCGAAATTTCTCGAGGTTCCGTCAGATTTTAAGCAGCGCATTATTTCAGCAAGGGTGGAATGAAATCGTTCAATCTGCCCATTTGCCTCACTCCTGTAAGATGGTGTAGTAAAAACATTTATCTTCATCTCGTCTTTCAGCATGAAGAGAATTGTATTAGAATTTAACGATGGTTCATTGTCCATCACAACATTCTTCGGTACCCCGTAGGAAAACAGTAATTCTCTAAGAGGCCTTCTAACATCCTCCACAGATCTTCCACTTAACAATTTTACTTTAACATATTTAGAAAATTTATCTATAGAGGTCAAAATTAACTTCCTGTCCGTAGAAAAAATGTCCAAATGAACAGTATGGCCTGGATATGTTGGTATCGGTGTCTCTCCCAATAGAGGTACATTGGGATGTCTTTCGTACTTCCCCTTCTTACATACAGAACATAGTTTCGCGATTCTTTTTATCTTATTCGACATTCCTGGGAAATAAAATTTTTCCAATATTTGTATCCTATTTTCCTTTTCATTGCGGTGTGCTCTATTGTGTTCTTCGATGACTATGGTTTCCTGGTCATTTTCCGAAATAATATCTACCACGACCTTTTGAGTAAACCTGCACTTGTAGTTCGAGAAATGAGACGGATACAAGTTTTGAATTTTCCCCATTACATGCTCTGGGGTTTTTATACCATTTGCCACCGAGGGGTTCAGATACCTTTTCAGAATGTCCTGAAGTTTTTGCTCATCATAATGAGGTTCGGTTATCAAGTGTCGGTGGAAACCAGGGAAAATTATCTTAAATTGATATGTTGACACGTCTCCAATACTTAAGAATAATTGATTTTTGAAGACGTTTATGGGTGACTCAACACTAGGTATAAGATTCTCAGATGAACTTTCAGCACTATGCTGTGTCGGTGTTAATGAGTTTGCCTCCTGCTCTATTCTAGATAAAGCGTCAGCTACAATGTTCTGTCTTCCTGGCTTATATCTCAGCTCGTAATTATATTCCTCTAGAATACACTTCCATCTTTTCATCTTGGAATTGCCGTTCTTATTACTTAGTGCGTAAGTAAGAGGCTGATGGTCTGTAAAAATGATAACCTTTTTGGAACCATACAAATAATTCCTTAATGTGGTGATGGCCCAAATTATGGCCAACATCTCCCTCTCGTTAGTTGCATAGTTCTCTTCTGTTTTATCTAAAGTTCTAGATATGAATGCAATCGGTCTCTTCTTCTGGCTTAAAACTGCTCCAAGTGCCACGTTGGAAGCATCAGTGGTTAGTTCGAAATCATCTGAAAAGTCCGGGTAAGATAATAGTACCTCTTGTGACACTAAGGCATTTTTAAGATTTTCAAAGGATTTCTTAGCGTTCTCGTCTAATACCACTGGTACTTGACTAGAAACATTTTTCGAAATTCGTCCTTCCTCCCCTCTAAGAAGAGCTGTTAGTGGTTTAGCAATATCAGCGTATCCTTTGACAAATCTTCGGTAGTAACCAGCTAGTCCCAGAAAAGATCGGAGTTGTTTAAGAGTTTTGGGAGCCGGAAATTGAAGTATTGTATCGACTTTCTTAGGGTTTGTCCTTATACCATCTTGTGATACTACAAGTCCCAAAAACTCGACTTCCGTTTTGAAGAATGTGCACTTTTCTAACTGTATTTTCATGTTAGCCAGTTCAAGGGTCTCAAAAACTTTTTTAATGTTTCCCAAATGCGACTTCTCATCTTTGCTAAAAATTATGATGTCGTCCACGTAGACGAAACACATTTTTCCAATTAATTCTCTTAAAATATCGTCGAGTGCACGTTGGAATATCGCTGGCGCATTTTTTAGGCCAAAAGGCAATCTCGTGAATTCGTACTTGCCATTATTGATAGAGAATGCAGTCTTCTCTCTATCTTCTTCTCGCAGAGAAATTTGGTGGAAACCACTCTTAAGATCGATGACCGTAAAATACTTATTTCCCCCTAGGTTCGATAAAACTTCTGTTACTTCAGGGATCGGGTACTTATCCGGAATTGTTACCGCGTTGAGTTTCCTAAAATCGACCACCAATCTAAATTTCTTATTCCCAAAACTATCCTCCTTTTTGGGTACCACCCAGATAGGCGAATTGTAGGGGGATCTAGACGGTCTAATTATGCCATCCCTCAGAAGGCGACCAATTTCCTCCTCCACTACTGATTTTAGCGCCATCGGATAAGGGTAACTCTTCGCATATATTGGCGATTCGTTAGTGGTTCGGATTTCCCCAACTACAACAGTAGTGTATGTAAGTTTCTCGTCTGGGTCTGCGAAAAGATTTCTGTACTGGCCTGCTATATTATCAAGAGCATTCTTCTGACTTGCCGACAAGTAATCCGCTTTTAATTCGAGGTTATTTACATTTCTGGACGCTTTCTGTTTTATGTATATTTTTCTGCCACCTTTCACTACCAAGTAGTCATCAGAAGTATGAATTACGGCTGACAGTTCTTTCAAACTGTCGTTACCCAATATGGCATCAAATGACCTTAGGCCAGGCAAAAGAAAGAATTTAATAGGAGTATTATCAAACATTTTCAAGAGTGTGTGATGAGTAACTTCCACATCTCCACCCACAGATTTTACGCTAAATTTTTCGTCATTTCGTTTTGGATTTGCCACCAGGTTTGGTTTAATATAATTTTTACTGCTGCCTGTATCTAGTAAGAATTCTAATATTTTCCCGTCCTTCGTTTTGGCCTGAATGTATGGCAACGAAGAACAGGTTAGTCTAAAAAATTAATATCTATAAAATTTGAGGGAATGTCATCAGGACCTCTTTCCTGATATTCATCTTGCACAACATCTTCTGGTGTCGCCATAAAATATTCTTCACCATTCTCAGTCATGAGTTCGGCTGAAGTGATAGCCTCATTATATTCAGCTACTGAGTCACTTGCTTGATCCCCTGGTGTGCTAGATACATTGACGTGGAAATTTCTTTGCATTTTATTCACAGGAGCCTGCACAGAGAAATGAGCTGGCCTCTTAATATTTTGGTTTTGTTGGGGCCCAAACTGTAAAGATCTATCAACGTCCATAGGCTCCGGACGAATTTGGTCGCGTGAAAAATTGGAAGGATTCCCCCCGAATTGGTTACGCTGCGGATATTGTTGTCCGCCTGATGGACGATTATTTGGATAAGATCCTCCGAATTGTGGTCGTTGATTAGAATAGGGTCCTCCGGCTTGAGAGCGCTGAGGTTGCGTATTATAGTTTGCGTTCTGATAATTATGTTGAGGCGGTGCGGAATATTTATTAACATAAGATGGAATATTTGCCAACTCCGGGTAAAATTTTGGTTTGGTTCCTGTATTCGTTGATGATCGAGTATCATTCTTTTGGGCACCCCTTTGAGCATAGTCTCTTCTGAACGTCATATTGTCCAGTTTTAGACACAAATGCAGCGCTTGTGGCAAAGAAGTTGGTTCCCTGATACTCAAAAGTTTGGGAAGATCGCCGTTTAGGCCTCTTACGAAAGTATCCAGAGCTTTCTCTCGATACGTATCGGTCATAGCCCGCAAGGTCATTTCACCTAAATCAAGACAGGATACCTTGTCTAAGATAAGGGACAACATTTGGTAGACGGTTTGATAGAATTCTGTAACAGTCCTATGCCCTTGGCACAGTATGTTCATTTGATATTCTAACGTTCCTATGTCCCTTTTGTCCGAGTAGTGTACCATCAGACATTTACGGATTCTTGGCCAGTCAAGAGGAGTCCTGTAGGACTCAAGCGCAGTATCGGCTTCGCCGATTATTTTAGTTCGGATTGTATGAAGGATTGCGTAATATTTACCCGTACCTTGGAGTGTGGAGTAAAGATCCAGCACCCTTTCGACTGACTTACGCCAGGAATTGAATTCTCCGGGTTTTCCGGAAAATTCCCGTAAGGATTTCACAATATCTGGAACTTTATCTAGTTCCTCTAACTTTGTAGGAATGGTGCCGATGGCAACATCGGAACCCTCGTCCAAAATCGGATCTCTTTCGCGTAAGATATTCGTAACCATCTGAGTTATTTCATTGCGTTGTCTGTCACTCAGTACGGAAGAGCTTGCGGTTGCAGTGTTCACGGACATATTAAATTTACTTAATCTTGACGTAATGTCATCAACTGTTTCGTCGGGCATTATTGAGGGAAAGGTGGAATCACAAATTATTTTTTCGAACTATTATAATTATTCAGTAGTTATTTACTTATTAGAATTTTTTTTTTCTTTTTTGAAATCCTTTTTTTTCCAATTTGCTTTAAATTACTGTTTTCGTATATCTTAATTCTATGCTTACATAATAAACAGCATAATTCCTGGTGATGACATTGTGGATTCTGGAGTAGTCTTCCTTCAAAAATAGAATTGTCCTCTTTAGTTTCGATTAATTCACTTTGAGATGATTTTCTCAGTTCTAATTTTTCAAGTCACCTTTAGGGGTTTTTTTGTAATTTTTACTTATTTATTTTTACTATTTCTTATCACCTTTGAGGTTCTTTCCCTCAAGTTTATTTTAGTTATTTTCGAAAAATTCTTTCTTAATTTTTATTCATTGATTAATGTTATAAGTCACTGTTTTATTTCACTTTATTTTTATATTTTTAGTAATTCACTTTTACTTGTTCTAGTTTCATTCACAACGTATTTTATCTTTTTTACACTGTTTTGATTTCACTGAATCTTCGATTTCTCGTTACGTGGTTTCTCGGTAATGTTCTTATCACTAATTTAATACTACGATACCGTTTCCACGGGCTTTAGGGGCTGCGACTTGTACGACGCTCCTTTTTACAATTAAGTTACTTAGGCACCCTTCTAAAGGCTTGTCTCCTTGTATTCGCGAAACCGTTGAACCTGTTTTCCAACAGGTCCCTGCTCGGGCGCCAATTAAGTTTACACAAAATTTATTTAGTTTTTAAAAAAGATTTGTTGCGGCAACTTCCGTTGCGACAACTTGTTTCTTTATTCAGGTTCGAAATACAAAAGAGCAAAGATACTTAAAACTACCCTAACTTATATTGTCAGTTGATGTTATATGAGCTTGCGTGTGTTGTCTCAGCGGTAAAGCATTCGTAAAGTTGAGGTGCCTGAATGTTGTCGTCAGCGTCTGGGACTTTGGTGGGAATTGGCGAGTCAGCAAATTGACACAGTTATCGTTTGTGTTATTCGGTGTAGTTGTGGTTCAGGGGTTTCAACGTGTTTAGTGTTAACTTGTACACTTACGGTACCTATGGAGAAATGCACCGGCAATTGCGTGTAATCCTTATTTCTCTTATACCAAGTTGTCAAGCACACTCAATCATTAGAGTGTATATTTGCAAAGCAGAACTTTGATCGTTGCATTTGGCCCAACGGTAGGTCTTTCCGATATTGTCTGCTGTGAGTGAACATATATTATCGAGGGAAAAGTTAGTGGAAAAAAAAGAAAGTGAAATCTAATCTGATATTTTGGTTAAATATTTGGAAAATTGAAGAAAAATAAATAAATAAAAGAAATAAAGAAAGCAAGGTGAGGAAGTGACATTAGTGTTCCCACATTTTCAGCTTAAAGCGTTATTTTTGTGTTTAGCGATATCGAGTGTGTTTAGAACAAAGAAAAGGGAGCATATTTTCTTTGGTTATACCGAAATTTGGGTGACCCAAGCACATGTTAAGGAACGGAGGTCTTGTGCATAGTACCGGTCAGAAAAAAAAGGTATTTATATTCATTAGAAGTCGAATGTGAGCACATAGTGAAAATTTGTTTAAATACCAGGAACAACCTTACCATATCACGTCTCTCGTGTCTCCACTCTTGGTGTCCAACACGACCTCGTGGTTCACCGTATTGGACCGAGAGACGTAATTTTCTTGGCTACCCTACGAAGAGACGTGGAATACACAACAACGGGATATTACGTGGCCATCCCAAATCTACATGGTTTTGTACTATTCCGATCTACAGGAAATATTCAGTGTTTGTATGGTTATAACTTAAAATTTTCTTCTGGAAACTGTTGCATAGCATTGCCAGGATACGGGTTCACTCATCATAAAATTTCATAAGAAGATATGCATGTAACGAAGTTAAACCCCTAACCTAAAAGTCATCCTTCAAGTTCGTTTCACTTGTTTCAAGAGCCTTGAAGAAACTTATAATTGTAGCATTTGATAAATATTTGTTTCCAAGTGGACAACATTCCTTTCCCTAAATTGAACTACAATACTTAAATATGTAAAGTTTTATTTCTTTCCGAAGAAAAAAAAAAAGACAAATCTGTCTAAATTTTTAAAAACTATAATTTTTTTTTTATTTTAAAAATAACCATTTTTTTTTAATGAGATTCTCTTTTAATTTTTGTTTGTGTCTTAACCTAAATTGCTCTAGATGATTTAAGTTTCTTCTCTAAAAATATAAATACTAGATACATTTGAAATGTCTAATATAAGCGCTACATTTGAATTCCTATTATCCTAATTAATTTAAAAACATCAAAACCCAGCAACATGTTTCACAACATTAGGTATGTTGATTAAGAACTATCTCAACATTTGTTTGTTCCTGGAAAACATCCTTAAACTACGCTGGAAGGCCTTCTCGCATCGTGGATGGACAACAACAGAAAACTGTAAGTCATACAAAACAAAAACTCATTATTTGTGCTTTTGGTTGTGATTCGCTGATCAGAAGAAACTTTATTGCATGATATATTTCCTCAATTGAAAACAAAAGCAACCATGCAATAGTGTTATTCTGCTTCATTTGTTGTGATTTGGTTTTGTTGTTTTTTTTTATCATTTATAGTTTCTCTTTACTTATAAGCCCTACTTTGTATAATTTATATATTACACCGTTTTTTTTTTATTATGTTTTGATTTGCGCGTTCGTTCCTAGTGGCGAACTGAAATAAATGAGATGAATATGAAAGAGTAATTTGTTTTATGTAAAACACGGGGTTGTAGGTAGAAAAGGTTTGCTAATGGGGGTTTTTTCGAAAAAAAAATTTGTTGCCACTAGATTAATTCAAAGGACGGGAGGGTTTTGAGGCCTAGGGCTTTTACATCTCAGCTCTAAGGGTGGTTTTCTTTGAATATGGGTGTTTTAAGAGATTAAGATTTTCGTTTTGTTTTCATGTATTGGGGCCTTAAAGCGCGAGTGAATTCTTTTATTTGTTAAAGGGTACCATTCGCATACTGGGACAAGATCCCCGCCCATTTCTACCACTTCGAGTTAGCTTTCCGAGCACGCGCGTAAAGTTCCTATGTTGCGATTAACAGCTAATAAGAAGGAACTTGGACAAAATGTTCTTTCTTTAGGTTTGTCTTTATCAATTCTGGTTGGATCCAAGTGGTCCGGTCATCAAAGATAATTATGATTAGAAAATATTCCCATACGTTACACATTTACATATAAAAAAAACAGGCACCCCTGACGTTAAAAAAAATAAAATGCTAAAATTATATTTACAAGCTGCTATAAAAGTGATAACCGAATTGTGGAAAACTACAAAGATTCCAATTGTTGCAAATACGACATTAAGGAAATACATGTTAAACCTTGTAAATAAACGTGATGAGATTATAAAAAAAGCACAAAATATTCTGAAAGGGAATGGAATTCGCTATTTCGAATTACTCAATGTAAGTGCCGAATTGAACTGAATAAAAAATGCAGCTGTCCCAATATAAAAAAATTATCTCCAAATATGAAGTTGTTTTTCGTAGATCAATGTGGACCAAGAGTTTTGTCTCTATGCAATTTTAACAGCGACGATATGGATGTAGGTTCCATTGACAGAGTATCAAACCTAAATAGGACATCAACCTATGCAACTGAATACAATCCATGTTCGAGTGAAAAGCCGGAAATCCATCCCCAACTGAAAGTATCAGACATATCGCTGCGAAATTTTGCTTTGGCTTTGGATCGAACAGGTACCTCAGATCGCTATGGTTCTTTACTTGCTACTACGCTGATACAAGATTTAAAAATGGCAATTACAAAAAAAGCGAAAGAAGAAATCAATGGTATTAGCGATAAAGTGTCGAGCTATTTAGACAGCCTAATTATAGATAAAAATAAAATACGGAGAGAAAGAGATACATTCAGAGCAGAAGCCAAAGCTACTCACAATACCGATACTACATTAAAGTGTATCTCTTATGACGGGAAAAGAGATAAAACATTAAAAAAATAACATCTATGAATCAGATACGCCTTTCTAAAACAACGGAAGAACATATTACATTAGTGAAAGAGCCAGAATCCGTATTCGTTGGATACACAACACCAGTCAATGGAACAGGCGCGGAAATTCAAAAGGCCATTGTACATTTTTTGAATTCGGAATGCTATTCATTAGATAATTTAGTTGCGATTAGTTGTGATGGAACTGCAGTAAATACAGGTTTTAAGACCGGAGTAAATGCATGCATGGAGAGATTTCTACAACGTCCGCTTCAGTGGAATGTTTGCTTGTTTCATTTTAACGAATTGCCACTTAAAACTTTGGTAACACATATGCATGGAAAGCAGGTTGAACCAGGTATTTGGCCTGGTGAATTTGGTTCGGAACTTCTGTCATGTGAGCAAAGTCATGTAAGTGTAACGGAAGGGGTTTATGTCCGGTCTAACCTAATGCCGTTCTTATTTTTTTAGGTTGCTAATGATTTCGTTCCGGTTTCTATGGGACCCATGCCAAAGAACATAGAGAACTGGAAAATTCGTAGCGATCAACTCTATTTATACCGTATGGTTGTTGCGGTAAATACTGGTTCATGTGATGAAATTTTAGCTGCTCAGAAACCTGGCCCTGTCACACAGAAAAAAGCGAATGCTCAAATCAATTACGATATTTGTCAATTCAATTATTTTTATACTTGGATTTCCGCCAATGACGATTTTTGTAAATTCAATTACTCGAATTGTAAGATCGTAATTGAAAAGTTTTCAATTAAAGCAAATATTTATTTGAGCACAGATTTAATCAAAATTTCTTAATATTGTTGATTAAATTAGTAATTGAGTTAAGCATGACTTTAATCAGTTTTTTATGGAAAATTTCAATTACGCGTGTAATCAAGTTGAGTGAGTGCTTAATCAAAATTACATAATGTTTTGATTACGCGCGTAATCAAGTTGAGTGAGCGTTTAATCGAAATTATATAATGTCTTGATTACTAGCGTACTCAACTTGAGTATTCTGGTAATCAAAAGTCGGTGTTCGCTTTCAATCGAAATCGGTAATTTTTAATGATTAACATTAACACCCAAAATAACAAAAACCAACATCTCATATTTTTTGAACATTTTATTTTTATAATTAATTTCAGTTTGATTAAATAATAATTAAGAAAATCATTTAAAGGGATTCAAAAATAAAAATTAAAAAAATTCAATTATACTTTTTACTTATGAAGTATGTTTTATATTTATAATTAATTTCCGTTTGATTAAATAATGCATTTTCTTGTTTTTGCTTATGGTATGTCTTTTTTTCGTTTGAACATTTATTTGTAAATTCTCAAAGATGTGTTTTGATTTCGCAATAATTTTGTAGCACATTTGTTGTTGCTGTCATTGTGTTGACGAGTGCCGATTGCAATAACAAAACACCGTTTGTAACGGATTTTTGGTGATGCGCATCTTCCACTTGTTCTCCCTGACAACAACAAAAAATCGCCTTAAAAATCGAACAAAAAACCGTCAAATAACATATAAAGAATGTTGTAATTTCAAGTACACAAGTACTTGATTCCAGTGAAATTTTAATTGATCTTCTTCGCTTTATAAAATGTAAAATTGTTGAACCAAGTATTCAAATGATTGAGTCAAATAATGAAATAATTGAATTTTATCTCTGTTTTCAAGCAAATCAGTAATTGAAATTAATTCGGGAATATTTTTTTCTGTGCAGTACAGCGCGGTGGCTAACAACGGCATCAAGATTGCTACGTTTGTATGTGTCTAAAAGCCATCCAACAGAGGATTTAAAAGATTTAGTGGCGTTTATTGTGAAAGTTTAGGCACCTTTTTGGCTTCTCGTCAAGAGCGAACCACAATGCATCAACGGAAGTCGACATCTATTCAAGTATATACTTTGGATCCGACAATTGCCAATGCATATCCAAATGATCATCCGTCCAACAATCGAAAATAATAGTTACTATTTCCATCCAGAAAATATACTTTTGGGGATGATAGCTAATTCGGACCAAAGAGTACGATTTCTAGCGTATGCAAGAATAAGAAACGCTCGCTGTGACCCACCCGAAACAATACGACACTTTCGTGTGCCAAAACATCAAATTAACTTAGAATGTGATACTTTCACAGAAGCCATAAATTGGGATAATCTGCAAATAACCTATCCACCCTGCTTGCACTTTTATACAGATGAGCAATTGGTGGAGTACCAATATTCTACTGATCATATCATTGAAATACCAGGTAATAATAAATAACTTTAAGTCTCTTTAAATACCTAATTTAGATTAAATTAATGTATTTTTCAACTAATTTTTAGAATTCCCATGCCATACTCAAAATACCGAGCGTTTTGTGCGAGTGGTAAATGAATCATCCAGTCACATTACTGACGATAAGCGAATGGGCTACATATTAGCCAAAATAAGAAGCCGCCAACAGTACAGCAAACTGGATTCGCGGCAAAATCTGTCATAAATTTTTGCCGCTTTATTTCATTAATGTTTAGTGCTATATTAATCTTTAAACTATTTTGAGTGTTTATTAATATGTAGTTCCATCACATTTATTTATATGGTTTATCAACAATTTTCTTATCATAGTATTTGCAACGATTCGAATTTTCGCAATTTTCCACTATTCGTTTATCACTTTTATAGCACCTTGTAAAATATATTTAAAGTGCCCCCTAGACGATCAATATTCTTCTCAATATATTGCACAATATATTGTACAATATAATTACTTGTTCACCCCACACGGTTCAATATTATTGCGCAATGTATTAGTTCGCGGCTGATATTGTGCAGTAAACATGTTTAATAATAAGAAGACGGCAAGTTGTGTAGCTATAGCACTAGTCATGGCTTCAAAAGAGATGGAAAAAAAGAAGCGAAGGTGGATGAGGGAGTGGTTCAAACAACGAAATAAATCCACTCATGAAAATTTATTTAATGAACTGCGAATGAATGAACATGGTGATTTTAAAAATTTTTTGTACATTATTTGATGAACTATTGAAAATGGTTACACCTGAAATTGAAAAAACGATACCGTAAAGCGAGATGATATCCCTCCAATTCAGCGTTTATCAATAACACTACGTTATCTAGCAACAGGAAATCTTTCGAAGATTTAAAATTTACAAGTGCTATATCTCCACAATCCATAGGCACAATTGTAATGGAAACTTACAGAGCTATAATAAACTGCCTGAAGGACTATTTTATATCTAGGAATTATTTATATTTTATTGAAAATTTGCAAAGAATTGAGAAACAGGGGGTTGCGTCGAAGAATTAGACTTAGAGGATCCTGATCCTGTGTGTATACACACGCTGTTTAGATGTTAACACTCAACTGAAGCAATTTTGTGAAATATTGTGCAATATCGCCCACAGACGATCAATATTTACAATATTGCACAATAAATATCAAAATCATTTTGATTTACACAATATATTGCGCAATATATTGCACAACCTTCAATATGATCTACAGACGGGCAATAATATTGCACAATATCGAATATTGCGCAATATATTGCGAAGAATATTGACCGTCTAGGGGGCACTTAAAATTGTAATTTTTATAAACGCCTGGGGTACGTGTTTTCGATAAATAGTACAAACTAAATTTTGGCTTTATGTAGGGTGACACGATTATTAAATCATCAATAACTCTTTTGTTTATGAATAAAAATGAATACTTTGAAAACAAAAGTTACATGTTTTCTTGAGATCTTGGAGAACGTTATGAGAAATAGGCATCATTGGCGTATAACAAACGAAATAAAAAAATTAAAAATTACGATTGGGCTCGGATTCGATTGGATTCGGATTCAGCCATGAATAACAATATGCGTCTCAATTGGATCGGTCAACAAATGACGAAACTGCATAGTAAATACTATTTAGGGGATCGTAGGGTGCACGGATCAAAAAAAATTTTGGTGTCCTGAAATTATCTTCAGATAAACTACAAAACTGGGGGGTGAAGTCATCAACTTTTTTTTTGACCCACACTAGTGTACATATGATGTGATTTTGTCGTGATTGCTGTAAAACTCAATCACGTATTCGTGATCGTGCGTGAGTTGTAAATAAAAAACCGTGCGTGAATCGTGCCTGTGTATCATTCTTCCCTTATACCCAATTAAACCATTTCAGTAAACAAAATATGTTTTTTCTACATGGTGCATACATTACCTTTTCAGATCGATATACAAAAAGATTTGGCTAAGCAGATTCTGAATATACCTGCACGTTCTGCATCTAGTGAACGCGTTTTTTCTACGTCTGGTCGTATCTTAGAAGAAAGACGAAGTCGGCTGTCAAGTAATAATATAGATAAAATTTTATTTCTCTACAAGAATATGTAGACGATTAATACTTAAATGTAATGTTTATATTTCATATATTTTTAAAAACATTTATATATCATATCATTTCGAAACATATATATAATTAAATGCAAAATGTTAATAAAATCATTTTATTTCATTGAATATATTATATTTTACAAAATCTCTTGAAAACATCGGTCTCTTGAAACATTGCTGGTATAAACAAGAGTGTAACCGAAAACCCGAAAACAACAATTCGGCATCGATCTCAACAACTTCAAATGTCACGAAGCACTACGCAGCGAATTTTGACAAAAGACCTCCACCTTCATGCGTACAAAATTCGTCTTACTCATTAGTTGAAACCAGAAGGCCATGGAAAGCGCCTACAATTCGTTCAATAAGTAATGGAGCAAAGTAAAGTCATTGGCAATTATTAAAAAAAGCCATTTTTCCGATGAGGCGCATTTCTGTCTGAGTGGCCTCGAGAATACACAAAATTTTCGAATTTGGGGCTCAGAAAATTATAAGGCAATCTACGATATATAAGTGCACCCACAACGAGCAACTGGCTGGCTCGGATTTTAGTCAGGCGGCGTGATTGGGCCTTACTTTTTGAAGATGAGGTCGAAATTGCAGTGACTATGAACGGCAGTCGTGGAATGAAAGGGAAATGAATGGATGAGTTAAATGGATTTGCATTCAACAAGTTTCTAGTTAAATGGCCTGGAACGATATCTGTAATTCAGACATTGACTAAAAAACTCAATCAAAATTTTAAATCTACATTAATTCAAGTGACATTATATGAAAAGAACAGACGTTAACAAAATTATATTTTTCCTGTCCTTATTGGTACTAGTCCAATTTGTAAATTGTTTCTGCAAAAATAAAAAATAGCAATCCCGTGCCATTTTTTCAAAATTTATTTTTTGTTTTCGCTAAACTTCTCTGGAACATAATTGAAATTTTTTCGCACGTTGTATATGATTTGTATGTGGACCATTTGTGGACCGACTAGTACAACTTTCCTAAATTATTATTAAAACTGTTTTTGTCACAATATTCAACGCAGATATAGTAGTTGAATTTTTTTAAAGTTTCGCTCCTGTCGCTAAATAAAACTCTCCTTGAAATAAATAAACTACACGCGAGGGATGTGCATACACCTAGTCTTGGTTTTTGGTATAAAGTATAATTTGAAAATATTCCGTGATTTCACATCCAACTTCCTCTGTTACAGTTGTTTTTTCTAGTGTTTACTTCCTGGTACTGGAATTTCATTCATTTTCATAATTTTCATTAGTTAAGGTAATTGTAACAAAAACTGTTCGAAAGTTGGTATATTTTTTGGTTGTTAAAACTTTTCAGTTTTGCCGGCCATATACAATGATATATTTAATTTTTTGTTTAACATGAAAAAGTTTTTTATTATTTCTACATCTCACTTCAATGTTTGGTAATAATGAGGGTTTTAATGTCTTCATCACCATTGAATAGTTTTTGAAAGTGTTTTTGCATTTTATGATGGAATTTCATTACAAATCGAGTTGGTTATTGGAAGTGTAAGGTGTTTGACTCTGACTAATTAATTTGCAATGAGATTACATTCAAATTATTTTTCTGTAAAATGTTTCGGTTTTGTTTAAATGTTCTAAGAAAATGAGTAACAGTTTCTCTTAAGTTAAAACCTGAACGTGTGACGCCCTCTGCTATAAGATCTCTTGTCCATTGGCCTTAAGAAACTAAAGAATACGCCGTTTTAGCTGCATATGTTTTATTAGTTTTGTAAAAACCACTTTAATCCTTTTTTTTTTTTTCTTGGATGCATTGTTAAAATTGTCACCAGAATGAGGAAAATATAACAAAATCAAAATATCACACAATCTAATTTGTTTATGTTCTTGAATGCTCCTATGTCAATTTCAGGAGCCAATACAGAAGAGTCCACCCTTGGCCGAACAGGTGTTTGGTTTCCTGACGAGATATTTGCAATTTCACGTTTGCTTTCCCAAATTCGCAGTTCGATTTTTTTGCTTTTACGGGTTCCAAACGGCTTCACCAAATCCCAATTTTTACTGATTCGCCATTTAGTATTTTTACCAACTCGAAACAGCTTGGACCACTCACATTTCAATGTTTTACGTTTCAACGAACTCGTAATGCATGTTTTCAATAATATATGCTAGAAACCGTCGGTGGTGCAATATTAGTGCTTCTTTTACATGAGATCCTGGGTTAGATCCCTGCTCTGACCACCTTAAATAGCTTTCGACGGCGGTCACCTCGCATAGTGACGGCGACACTATTGGGTATTTAGCCATGAAAAAGCCCATACTGAAAAGTGACCATATTCAATAGCAGCTTGACATTGCGCTAAATATTATTGAATACCCAAATTAGATTCACTCCCAATATTTATATGCGAGGTAAAAAATGGGCTTGGCAAGTTGTTGCGAAAATTTTGATGAGTACCAAATTTTATTAAGATCGGTATTGATTTAATGGAGATATCGAGTCGGCAAACCGTAAATACGTCCAACTTATGGGAGGTAAGAAACTGGGCGTGGCAAAATAGTCAGTTATTACTTACACAGTAGCTTTTAGCAAAATATTGCCTAGTAGCGAATTTTATTAAGATCGGTTGTAGTTTACTAGAGTTATCGTGTCGAACAACCGGTAAATTTTTATATAGGAGGTAACAGTGTGGGTGTGGCAAAACGGCTCGTTTTCTATAGGAGGGTTTAATTTGACTAAATATTGACTAGATCAAACTTTCATAAAGATTGGTTCGGTTTTGCGGGACTTCTCGTGACGAACAATCAGATGGCCAAACATCTTTTGTATGGGAGGTACCAAAATGGGCGTGGCAAAATCACCCTTTATTTTAATCGGTGATCGGCGTTTGATAATGTGAAGCCTTATACCTAAAATCCGGACGAACACCCTGTTTTGTATCTATTTCTTCGGTTTTGCAAATATTTCAGTTCCTTTGTGTACCAAGTAGGGCAAGATAAATTATTATTGCGGTAAGTAATAGGCACCGACAATTGAAAGTTCATAAAACCCACAAAATAATTTTCAGTCGGGTGAACCGACTTAATCACACGCTCACCCTTACTCATTCATTGCGTGGGAGTTCTATTAAATAAAAAACGCCCATACTCAAAAGTGACCAAATTCAATAGCAGATTGACATTGCGCTAAATATTATTGAATACCCAAATTAGTTATTTTCCCTCCCAATATTTATATGCGAGGTACAAACATGGGCATGGCAAGATGTTGCCAAAGTTTTGATCATTACCAAATTTTATTAAGATCGGTTATGATTTATTGGAGATATTGAGTCGGCAAACCGAAAATACGCCCACCTTTTGTATGGGAGGTACGAAACTGGGCGTGGTACAATAGTCAGTTATTACATACACAGTAGCTTTTAGCAAACTATTGCCTAGTACCGAATTTTATTAAGATCGGTTGTAGTTTACGAGAGTTATCGTGTCGATCAACCGGTCATCCGCCCAACTTTTATATGGGAGGTTCCAGAATGGGTGTGGCAAAAGAGCTCATTTCCTATAGAAGAGTTTTGTTTGACTAAACATTGACTAGAACAAACTTTCAGTAAGATTGGTTCGATTTTGCGGGACTTCTCGTGCCGAACACCCAGACGGCCAAACAACTTTTGTATGGGAGGTACCACAATGGGAGTGTCAAAATCGCCCTTATTTTAATCGTGGATTGGCGTTTGATAATGTGAAGCCTTATCCCTAATTTGATTAAGGTCGGAAGTGTTTCACGCGATTTATCGGATTTTTTTAATGTTCATTGGTTTTTTCTCTTTTTTTCAAATCATATGACATATAGCTTTTTTAACATTGAAAAATAACACATACGCACTACATAACCAAACAACACATATAAATATTGCGCCAGAATTTGGAGGTTACTTTCAATTTTGGTCTCTCTAATTTCCGGCGTTTTATGAACCTACTCTTTTCTTTGGCTCTTTTTCACAATTAGCACCTTTCCACGAACTACAGCTCTGTATAAGCGGCCTTACCTTCACTTTATCCGCACGGTTCTTCCAGTGGTAATGGTTCCAAACCGGTAATGACACTTTTCCACCGCTTTCACCACTGGTTGCCGACCACGTTGGATGGTGTAAGACAGTGGTCTCACCTCAGGCCAAAAGGCACAATATGGTGTTAGTTGAGATTCCGAATCCTTTAAGCATAACCATAGGGAATAGCGTGAGACTATGCTAGATATTAAATGGCTAACATTTGGGAATTTAGCTTATCACTAAATACTTGGCTAACATTTGGGAATTTAGCTTATCACTAAATACTTCCGGTATAAATCGCCAACTATTGTAACCAACGTTAATATGGTAATATCAAAAAAATATATATTCGTTCCGGCTGATATTAAAAAAAAGGAAATAACATGCAAAAGAAATCGAGTTCCATACCATGCAGAAGTCCAGACGCTGAACCCAATTTTCGACAGTTTTCAAGCATAAATCGGGTGATACTGCTGCAATTTCACGTTCGATATTCGTTCGAAGTTCATCAATCGTCGCTGGCTTGTTGGCATAGACCATAGACTTGACGTAGCCCCACAGGAAATAATGTAACGGCGTCAAATCGCACGACCGAGGCAATCGACTGGGCCATTTCGTGAGATAACATCCTTCACCAAACTTGGTTTCCAATATATTGATTGTGGCATTCGCTGTGTGGCTTGTGGCGCCGTCCTGTTGGAACCACATGTCCTCCAAGTCCATATTATCCAATTGGGGCCAAAAATATTCGGTTATCATTGAACGGTAGCGATTCGCATTCACAGTAATGTGCCGGTCTTGAGTATCA
This sequence comes from Phaonia tiefii, assembly GCA_963931995.1. Lineage (NCBI taxonomy): Eukaryota > Metazoa > Arthropoda > Insecta > Diptera > Muscidae > Phaonia > Phaonia tiefii. The sequence goes on from OZ008368.1 coordinate 199,859,541, forward strand.
CGGAAGAAGTACGGCCCAATGACGCCGTCGGCCCATAAACCGCACCAAACCGTAATGTTTTGCGGGATGCAATGATGACTCATGGATTACGTGTAGATTGCTGTCTGACCAATAACGCATATTTTGCTTATTGACGAAGCCATTCAGCCAGGAATGAGCCTCATCGCTGATTGTTGGGGCCTCTTAAAGTAGAGGCCACTGACTCCAAATTTCGGTAGTATATTTTAATAATTTCGACTCGTTGTTGGCTCGTATATCTTTCCATGGTGAAATGGCAAACCTTACTGAAGAGAAATGTCAAAAGAGCGGGAAAAAATATGGCGTCGTTTGCTATCCCTATCGATTTTCTTTTGTAGCGTCTCTGTTGAAAAACCCTTTACAAATACATCATAATATTTGCATCAAATATATCGCAATCCCTAGAAACCCCAATTTTTTCATGTTACGTTAATTTGGGGCTTACGCGACGATATTAACTTAAAACTTCTCGAATGAAGGAAATTTCGCGATAAGTCTGAAATGCTATAGAATTATTTTCTAAGAATACCTCATACTATATCCGCAAATGCCATGGCGAAACTTCATGGTTGGGTCAGGAACTGCCTCCTCATCTGGCAAGTTCTTCAGATACTTCCCTTGCCGAAACGTAAAGATATTGTTTGGCGGAGAGCTGTAACGAATATGGAGGAAGCCAATTTAAATAACTAAACTTTCGACATGACTTTGACCATTGCCGATACCAACCCGAAAAAAATGCTACTCCTTCGACTGCTGGCCTGCTCTCGTGTGTATTTTAATGCATTTAATTTTTGTCCACAAATACAAAACGGGGCTATTACTCGGGCACCTTGCGGTTGAATAACGGCAACCATGCCTTCACGTTATGCGTGTGCCCAGTTAAGAGCAATCACGGGACCCATAGTGGGGATAGCTTATTTAGACCTAACCGTTTGTGCAAAGCAAAAACCGCTAACATGATATTGCATAGGCAATCTACAATTATTTATCTATTTCTTTCGGTGTTAATTATAATTATACAACCACAACAAAATGCAATATCTGTTTTCTACATAAGGAAAACTGAAGCATGTCGTACATATTTCTCTATATGAATTATAATGTTCTTCATAAATTTCATGAAGTCATAGATTTTTGTCGGAGAAATATCTCAATAAACGAAAAAAACTCATGCATAGAAATGAGACATGGATCATAAAAGTTGGTATTATTCACAATTTAGTGAATATAACTCATTTTGCCAAGTATTGTGATTTTTGTTTGGGTTGCATATGATGAGTTATGCAATTCTTGGCAAAACGAGGTAGCTTCACTGTAATATGACTAAGAGCGAAACGCGACCATAGATTTTTATGATCCATGTCTCATTTTGTTCATAGATCATGTGACTTTAGGATAAGCTAATACAATTACCAATTCGATGAACTCACTAGAGTTGCCTCTAACCGATACAATTTACTTGAAAGTTGATAACTTTGTTGATTAAAATGTAGATAGGAAAGTAGTATAATGTAGATAGGCAAGTAGTATAATTTAAATGTATTTGCTACGTATGTATGTGTGTAAACATTTGTGGTTTTGATGGTCCCTTATCACAGACTGTATTAAAAATATTTACTTGAAATTGTTATGCGGTTCCAAAACTAAGCATTTGCATTGTTTGGGAAAATGGAAGTGCAAAAGAAGTTGATTATAATTGTGAATAAAATTTTTTAAGTAATGCCAATTACAATTCAATGCAAATTGTACAATAGTATCACTGGCGTTGATAAAAATAATCTCTTTAGGCTATATCTTTTAACGATTCATATTGACGTTTTATATTTTCATGTTTAGCATTAAGAACGTAACTTTAAACCCCTTCTGAACTATACTCCAGAATGACTGCATTATGCCGGTATTCGTACAGTGCATCCATAGTGTTCCTGCGCGCTTAAAACACGGTCTCTGTAACATATTATCCCCAACATATTCTGCAGGAACAATATATATGGTTGGAACACACTTCAAACACAGGTGTATTTAAATGCAAACATTAGCATGTTTACCGACGAATATGTATGCTTTTACGTGGAAACATATGCGTGCTTAGTCCCAAACATCCATATACTTACGTGGAAACATTCGCGTGGTTTCCCCAAACCTCCATATACTTATATAATAAATAGTTAATTGAAAAAATTCAAATATTTAAAATTACACTTTTTAAAGATTGCATTACTTTTTTTTAGGAAATAAGATTCTGCTTCCCTTTTACTTCCCCTTTCTTTGTTGTGTCTCACTTTTTTGTTTTCAGAAGGTTTCGACTATGCCTTGGTTATCACTATGCGTTGGTACTCTAACAATATATTTATATGTGACCTGCTCCACGAAAAGGGACCTCTGCGCCGAAATTTTTTTTTAACTTTTTGAGTGATTCTTATAGGAAAATATCAAAATATACGGCTCTTTCAAATGCCGCAAACCGCAAGTTTCTATGTCTTTTAGTTTTTTTTGCAAATCACCTGTAAAGATGAACATAATTAATGAAAAAATTGAAAAATGTGATATAAATTTATTTATTTATAAATATAGTATAATATTTGAAATTTAAAAAAAGTTCAATATCAAAGGTACAAAATTACAAAAGTATCAAAATTTTACTCTTGTTTACTCCTAACATGCTTTTTTGGTGGTTCTTCTGTAGCGGAAAAAAGAAGCGCTTTCGGCGCAGAGGTTCCTTTTCGCGGAGCTAGTCACATATACGACTTTAGTTCATGCATGACAAGCGTGTATTAATTACTTGTGCTTTTTTATTATATTTCACAAATGGTCCGCCATTCCGATTTTTTCAGTAGAGGCTCGGGCAGAAAAAGGGATACACATAAATATATCCGAAACACATACACAAAACCCAAAGAAACACACAAACCATTTAACGTTTGCTTATTATTTTTTCACTGATCCAGCGCTTTTGATATCCTCTGTCCGATGAACCATTGACGACTGAATATATGAAACTAAAACGCAATACATCAGCCAAAATAAGAAACACTGACTTCATCTGAAATTTTCACGCACACTCAGGAATATTTATGCATCACTCACTGAGAGAATAATGCAAAAATATAGATACACAATTATAAGACATACACACTAGTTGCCCCTCTTTTATTCTCTTGTACTTATATCACAAATACTCTCAGTGCAACAATCACGGTTGTATTGATTTCACAAATACAAATATTTTTGGGTCGCAAACATATATGTTATAACATGTTAATCATTGTGCCTCAAACATGTAATATTGAATAGCAAAGCCAAGGCGTTTGGGCACAAGTATATTATATTTGCGACAAACACATGTTATATTTGCATCCAAACAAAAAAAAACTACAGATCTTTTAGTGAGGAAATTGGTAAGTGTGTGCATAAATGTAAGAAGCGTTACGTTCAAAAGTCAAACAAACTATTGATGACATTTGGCTTGCGTTGTTATAAATGAGTTTATAAAATTTAATAATACGCATTTATAACAATAGTCGTATTTTGGTTACAAGCATGCGATTGGCGCTTGTTAAGTTGCAAAGAAAACGGCATTTTAAGCGATAAGTCATTATATTCAAAAATATGAACAAGGGTTGAAAACGGTAAAAGATGTAAAAAAAATTGTTTAAACTTAGCCGAAAATGATTCTCGTCGCTAAGTTCTCGCTAAGTCTTCGCTAAGTGCTTCATACAAAACAAGCGAATATATAAGCAAGCGGTGTAACCAAAACACGCTTAATATTTGTCTGACTTCATATGTATGTACTTTATATATATCTAGTTATTTTTCCAATATTAAACTACAAAGTATTTCAGATTTACTTGTCTTAGATCCTCTTAATATTTAAAGTTGTAATTTTCTTTAAGGCTATAAGAGATCATGTTTCCTCCGGTTAGTGAAAAACATGTAAATGCCGCGGGTGGGATTCGAACTCACATTCGCTGGACGATCGTTTCGATGTTTGTGAAGCATCATCTTCAGCAGCGTCTAACCCGTTAAGCTGCTACGGTGTGTATTTACACAAGTCACTAACCGAAGACATTTATTGGTTGTGCAGAGTGATTGGTTGTCGCTACTTACACACTGCTTTCCTGCTTACACGCACTGATGCAGAAGTTTTGAAAGTTCTATTTATAGAACGAACTATTCTAATTGTAGTATAAACATTAAGAAATGAGAGAAACAAATGTCATGACACTAAATTAAACCAGATTATTGATCGTTAGGGATTTTTCTTGCGACTATTAAATCCTTAATTTGGTTAAAGCTGCTATAGAAGGTTTCGAGGTTTATGTAGACTAGGTTACGTGCAGAAACCGGAACAAAAGCTTAGCCACTTTGCCTCGACCCATTTCCGGAAGATTACCTAAGCCAAACGATTTCCGGGAATTTTTTTTCATTCCAAACTGGCTAGACAAATTCGAGTCCTTTATCGCTTGGAGCTGCAATAGTAAATTTCTATCTCACATTCGCATTACGATTTGGCAAGATTTGAATTCCACATGCAAAAATCTGTGCTTCATGCAGAATTTGTATTCAAGTCACCACTGGGGCATTCCAGCATGTCCCAGTTTCTGTGGAAACTGCAAAGTAGTACCTAGTCTTGCGAACAAATCCGCTCAGCAGAAACATGGGATGCCCATGTGCCCTGACAGCCATAAAATATAAACATCGTACTACACAATAACGTAAGCGAAACGAAATATGGAAATGTGAAAGGAGCGCCACCCAAAAATAAAAGAAGAGAAATGAAAATATTAACAAATTCAGATACATTGAATGCAAGCAAGCAAAAACTCCACCAACCTACAATTGTTTTATGGGCCACAATAAAACCACACGTGCAAATATATATATAGGGTAGGGTTCCTGTCAATAATAGTAATATATATATGGAAACAGAAACACATACCAAAACACCCAGACGAAGTCCTTAAGAAACTTTATCATGAAGTACTAGCAGACACAAACAGATGGTCATAAGGACAATAAAACCCAATTGTAATTGTGTCTGTTGTGAATGCATTTTCGAAACAGGTAGGTGTTTCTGGAGGCGCATATACTGGTTGGAATATGGCGCTTAAAACTTCCTTGTACGTTTGGTGTTGGATATATTTTGCCCTCTACTTCAAAGGTTATCATCCAAGAATTGTTTCTTTGTTTGCTGTTGTAGTTGTATATCAGGATTTCTTTCTAACGGTCCAGAGAAATCCTTTTTTGACAATTTTAGGAGAAGAACGACATAACGCATTAGGAATATGAAGGCCAGAAGAATTTCATGCTGGGATATTAATACGAATCTCAAAGCAGAATTGTAATAATACGGGAGGGACATTTAATGGGATCCAGTTCATTAAATTGCATACAGAATTGATTTTCTTACAATTTCGTTATCAAATAAGATCACTGGCTACACACAGGTAAAATATTAGTTGGAAATCAATTCAGGTATTGGAGATTTCATGATAAAGTCTATATTTTGATCAGAATTCATAATTGTCAAACATCAGAATTATTTGTCGAAGTTATTGAATTAAACTAAATAAAATTAAATTAAAAATTAAGTTTTATTAACCAATTTGAGTATTTCTAAAACCTCATCCATGTGAAATGGAAGATGCAACTCATAAAAACTACAATATTAGAATTCGTGTTCACATATTAGTCACTGTAATCATAATTTAGGTTTTGTTACAAACGTATGTATTCGATTTTTTATAAGAGGCTTTTCTGTAAAATTTAAACTATATTTTAATGTTACACGAGGACTTTTCAGAAAAACTATTATGTTAAACAGAAAGTGAGAAACAGATTTGTGAAAAAACTAAAAATTTTATTTACATTTTGCCCCGTATAGACCAAGAATTTGTTATGCTTTGGACTATAACACCGCTTGACAGATATTATTTTATACGAAATCAAAAGAAAGTCATTAAAGTCCATGTATATTTTACTATTATCGACAAGACGAATATGCCCAGGTGATGTATCTCACCACACAAGTTTTTAAATCCCATGTAAATATTTTTTATTTTACTACTACAATCGTTGAATCTACTTTTGTCTATGAAAAATTAACTTAAACATAGATAGATATGATATTTTTAAATAATAACTGGTTGTTACTGGTTACAACCAGAGTTCGTATTTATCCCCCACTCATGTGTAACTCATAGTTATCACAGTGGGGAATGGGTAATTAACGTTTACTCGTTACCCATAGGTTATGGGGAAAATAATGGGTAGCTACTCACGGCGATGAGAAATTACCCTGCACGATTATCGATTACATCCGGGGTATGGGTCCTTTACCCATTACCTACGGCTATGGATAATGGGCAACCCAGGGTAAGCCATCCCCAATTTTGATCGAAAGTGTGGAAAATTTCTATGTCTAGGAAAGGGAGTGTCCAATTTAAAAAATAACCAATTTTAGGGGTTTCTAAGGGATTTTCATATTGTGGTCCAATTAGTACGTAAGAAGTTCTCCAAAATAGGTAAATTTAATCGCAAAAATAATAACTTTGCTACATCCGAGGGCGGCTTTAACCAATGGATGTCTGTAGTACGGCATCACTTATTTAAAAACAATCGGTATTATATACATATGTTTATTTAAAAATTTTAGTTTGACTGAGTTTTTTTTATGAACGGCGTCAATTGGGTAAAGCCTCCTATAGATTTACAAAATTTATTATTTTTGTGTGTGGATGTACAGTTTCCGAGTTATACCTTTTTATATTTGAATGATTTACTTACTTTGGAAATCAATCACATATAGAAATAAATGCGTTTTAGCGATTTTTCATGCAGAAAACTGTAGTTCTAGCCCTTTGTTTAAAAAAAAGTGATGCCGTATTAAAGACATCTACTGGTGGCAGACTCCCCCGGAGGTAAAACAGGTATTATTACAAAAGACTGTTAAAAAACAAAATTTTTATATAAAATTATGTATTTTATGTTCTTAATAATTGTCCGTACATTTTAGTACATTTTAATAGAAATATTAAAAAAGAAAAGCTGTGACATTGATCATTATGGTGGATGGTTGGGAATATAGCTATTTCAATGCCCTCCCAGGCATATCATCAGCTCCCTTCTCCACAAGTATTTAGGTATATCGTCACACATTATAGGGATAAACAAATCTCAAGTAAGCGAGAATTGTCTAAACTCCTACTTTTGCCAAAACATCCACAACAATACTTTTCCATAACCATCAATATTCACAACATTTCTTTCCTATGCATGCTTTCATCGAAAGCCATTGCATTGATGTTGTTGTTTCAAAAAAGAAACAAAGATTGCCATGAGATTGCCGTTTAGAGTGTACCGTCTTCAAATTTATATTCGTCCGAGTTTATATTATTCGATCTTTTATTTGTTATGTTCTTTATAATTGCCCGGTTCAAGATCAATAACTATTAAAAAGTACTTTTTCTATGAAGTAGAAGTTTAGACAATTCTCGCTTACTTGAGATTTGTTTATCCCTATAATGTGTGATGATATACCTAAATACTTGTGGAGATGGGAGCTGATGATATGCCTGGGAGGGCATTGAAATAGCTATATTCCCAACCATCCACCATAATGATCAATTTCACAGCTTTTCTTTTTTAATATTTCTATTAAAATGTACTTTTTCATAGAAAAAGTCATTTTTAATAGTTCGTCGGCTTAATGCTATTTTGGTCCATACGTCTTTTTCGGATTTTTTGAGTTAGAAACGTACATCTTGGTTTCTGAATACGCTCTTTCTGAATGTGCAATCAGTTTTAACCTATCTTCCTTAGTTTTCGAGATATTGAGTGTCAAATTTGTACCATATCCACTTCATGCAATATTTTTTCCGTTTTTTGGTCCATATACAGACTTGTGGCGTATGGACCACATATACCATCCATTTTTTACAACGAAAAAATTAATTATATTGTGGTCCGTGTGCACATTTGGTCATTTTGAGAAAAATTATATTTAATTTATTTATGCGAACATATGTGTAATGCAAGATAAATAATAATATGCAATCGAGAAAGTTGGTAGCGTGCTCGCCTGTAGGCGTGGGGGTCTTGCGTTCAAATCCCGGATCTTGCAAAAACGCAAGCCAAATAGTCTTTGACACCCGACTTTTCCCGGGTGTCGTTAAGGTCGAATATTAATTAAATTTTATTGTAATTAAGGGCCATCAGATTCCACAGTAACCATGAATATAACCGTTTGATAGCCATTGAAGAAGATTACAGTTTGAAAATAGTTGTAAAGAACGTTAGGAGATGCCAAAGATCGTTCAGTGGACATTGTAGCAACATTGTACGACCTAGACAACTTCAGTCGAATCAGAGTTTTTGAAGTGAGTTCACGTGTATTTCAAAAGTAAGTTCTATTGGTTCCACGATATTTTGTTAATAATTTGTTTTGCGGAAATGTAACGTTACATATAATATTTCAGTTTCTATTCCTTAAATTACTTAAGTAAAAACTTAGGTTGTTTGATATTACGCGATGTCGAGAAAATCTGTGGAATGGTACGATTTTTTTTATAGCTACTACAGATAGCTACTACTGTCTCAGCAGTAAATATTGATATTGAGACTAAACGACTTAGCGGTGCATCAACCAATAGCAACAACGTCCAAGTATCTCCAAGAAAAATATTACCCACTTGTTTAGCCACATGCCCGTTTAAATGTACATCCAATTTCAATTTCGACGATAGTACTAAAATCTTTGACGACTTCTTGAAACTGAATGATAATGAGAAAGTAGTAATGAGTAAAGAGAATGAGCGTAAAAAGACGTCGCGCTCGGGAGTCGACCAAAAAAACTTCTCATTTCAGTACCATTTCTTTTTGTGTGATACTTGCGTACCGCAGAATCGAAACCGAATCAACAGTACTGCAATAAAATATTTTCTTTCAGCTCATACAAGAATATTGCAAGTTATTCAGAAATTTTCGGAGCCAGACCACTCTAATATTCAAGAACTCCGTTATAGAAAGGTATTTAAAGGATATATAAATATACAGCCCGGTGCTCTTAATTGAACTTTTAGAAAAGATGTCTAAGCCAAAGACCAAGCTAAGCATAACTAAAATACTGCCAAGCGATTTTAAATGCTTTTCAATCCGTCAGGAAAATTGGACTACTCTAATGTGCCTTTCGCTAAAGTAAAGACATTATTTTATGAACATGCGTTACATTTTTCCATAAAGTATAAAACTTAGTTTTCAAATAATTTGTTCAAAAATTGTAGTTTATTAAACCATCCAAGAAAAAATAATTTAGAAACGCCGAAAGAATTATTTTCTCACACTGTTCTGTCTCTGCAGAGGCATTCACTTCCAATTGAAAAAATAAATGATATAAAGGATTTAATTCCATTTATCCCAGATCGGCATCGCAAAAGTTGGTAAACTAAAAAATTGTATAACAAAAATTGATATTAAATTGTTTTTAATAAATTTTAAAAAAAAATCTGAATTTTTTTGATTTACCTTTACAAAATATAATAGATATGGACAATAGATTGCACATTAGGGTCCATGTGGTACTAAATTGAAAAAAATTTTAAAAAATGTGGATATGGATCAAAACTGAAACTGTCTATTTTTACAAAATTCACGATTAATCTATAATTCTGAAAATTAGTGGTCTAACAACTTATATGAAGCATCTACGGGGTATGTACGACAGATAAGTTAACAAACTTTTTCGGTTCAGTTTTGAGTAAAATATTCTCAAACTTTAAGTGCGTTTTTCTCCAATCATAAAAAATGGCGTATGAACCAAAATAGCATTAAGCCGACGAGTTATTGATCTTGAACCGGACAATTATTAAGAACATAACAAATAAAAGATTGAATAATATAAACTCGGACGAATATAATTATGTATTTTTTTAATAGTTTCCTTAAGATTTTGTCACAGATTTCAAAATTTCGAAAGTTTCCTTCATTAAATTATATATTTCCGGTTGGTTTTTTGTCGTATGTTCACTCAAAATAACTTGATGTGACAAAATGCAGCATACGACAAATGTATTCTGATCCAAAAAGGCTAATTACGCGTTTGTAAATATAATTACAATAACGTTTACTTAAGCTGATGAAAACAAAATATTCAGACTATATTGAATTGAAAAGTTGAGAGAATCCATAGGGCCACTTTGAAGATATTTGATGTTAAACATTAAAAACCGTCTCCTGAAAAGTTTAGTTTTGCTACATACGACATCTTTATTTTGAGGTAGCGAAATGGTTGTGACAGGCATTAAATTCAAGTAATTAGTTACGCGTAACAACATATTATTTGGTACAACCAAATTAGTTTTAAATTTTTCGTTGACCCAACAATTAGAATATTCACCACTACGGGATAATTTGATTGCTAGAATTAAAACTGGATTGACAGATCACATTTATTTCTTGAAGCTGTGGCATCAAGTAAATATTTCAGTTCTTGCAACCAAAACTGAATTAAAAAATCACTTGAGGTGTCAGCGCACACCCGGTTGGAACGAAGATACCTTCGCTATATGTTATGTACTAGTTAGTTCCAACACCCGCCCGTTGAAAATACCATAATTTAGATGGATCTTTAAGAAAAGGTACTTTTTGTAAAATGAGAAACTTTTTTTAAGAAAAATTTTTTAACGTAGAATACGTTATACGGTAAGGTAGGGGTGTTGACAAAATTTTGAGAAAATGTTTGTCACTTTCATTATAAGTTTTTAATACTTTATGCATGCACTGAAGAAAATTCAAGTATGGTCGTAACATATTTAATATGTCTTCTTTTGATTTGTATTTAAATAATCATATTGCTACATATAATTTTTTTGATTCTATAAGTAAATCAAAATGTAACTCCTTCAAATTTTGTATTAATTTTCATATGCTTTGTATTTTATGTATTATAACATCATGTGTAAGAGCAGTACGATTATCTGTGTGTTCATCACAGAACCAGTGTGAGAAAGAGAAGAAGTATAATGACAAAGCATGTTTTATGTGAACATTACAGAACCAGTGTTGCCACATGCAGTATTTACACTTGTTTTCAAAAGTGCATCGAATTGATATAAAAGTGTACCCAAATTTTGTTAAAAACTATCCTAAATTTTTAACATAAAAATTAAAGATAAATTTGATAGATTTAAATCATTTATCAAAAATTATATTTAATTCATATATTTTAATTGCAAAATGACTAACTTATTCTACGTCTGACCTATGCGCCCGTGTTATCTAACACAGGCTTCATATTTTTTTTATAGAATGTGTTTTATTTTACAAGAAATTATGTTTTTAGGTCCTTTTTGTAAGAATATGTATTTTATGTAAGAAAATTAATTTTTTAATGGGAGGTACTTCTTTTGTTAAAAGATAACGTTTTTTTCAGAAAAGGTACTGCAATAACCCGTAAATAATGATATTTAACAACAATGCTCTTCTTTATTAGTTACTATATTTTAGTCCTTTTATTTTACTTTATTAAGGAAGGCACAAACTCTACTTATTAGTCACATAATTCTAGTGATCCAACGATAGAACAAGAACAACCTTTTTTCCTACAACCATCATTGCCACCCGTTCTCAGTTGCTGTCAGTCTAGCTCGCGTTGCCACATCCCTCCTATTTTCTTTAGCTTCACTTTCATTCAAGGACCTCCTGCTTGGGCCACAGCCGCCGTCGAACCATCCATACTACCCGGTGTCGTACTATCGACCTATGGTGATACCCGTGAAGGATCCGAGGCTCGTGGAGAAGCTCCATCGGCAGAAGTCGATGACGAAACCCGTGCCGAATCCAAGGTTTGCGACGTGGCTTCTTCAGGAATTGTAGATGACGATATCGTCTTCACATGGCTGATCTTTCTCTTAAACGTCATTCCGTTACCAACGATTTGCACTTCGTTTCCCCTTCTGTTTATTTCCTTATATTCGGTCACATCGAAATTTGTAGTTAGCTTATGCGGGAACACAACGTTTTTTAGCAGCACTTTTTCTCCCACAGCTATGTCCGACTCTTTCGCTTTCCGTCTTTTGTCTCCTCTTTCCTTTCCTCTTTGATTGTTTATGCCGTCCAAATCCCTTGCTGACGAGTCAATCATGTCCTCAGTTATGTCCTAAATAGCTGATATTTTGTCCCGTACAACTCGGTTGAACATTAGCTCAGATGGAGGTCGTTCCGTGAGGTGTTACAATATACATCAAAATAAACTTTTGTAGTTCTTGTTTGTAATTACTTTTGTTAACGCATGCAATTTTTGATTTGTTCATGTCGTGATCTGTGAGATGTTGTTCATTTTACAAAAGTTTTTAAATTCCGAGCTTACGTACTGTTTGTCATTGTCTGTCCTCAAAGATTTAAGCAAGCCAAGTCTGCAAAATATCTCTTCCATGGCCTTTATAATTTTTTCCGTAATGATATGTTTCTTAGGAACACTACCTCCTGGTACCGCGAACAGCAGTCTATTAATACTAAGACGTATTCGTTGTTTGGCAATGGGCCCAATAAATCCGTTGCCACAAATTGCCAAAGACCATTTGGACACTAATGCCTCTGCATCGGCGCCGGACTCGATATCTGTGAAACAAGCAAACAGTCATGGCAGTTCTTAACGAACTTTTCAGCATCCCTATCTACCAGCGGCCACCAGACTTTAGCTCTTAGTCTACGTTTCATAGTTGACTCTCTTGGATGTCCTTCGTGTGCTAATTCAAGGGCATTATTTCGCAGCGACTTCGGTATAACAATGGTCAAAACGGAGTGGACGACAGATATTCGATTTGTCCAAATCCCAGGACTCGTTTCTAACACGCTTTATATTATTGCAGATTTCTTCATCTTCCGCACTTCTTTTCGCTACGACAGTGATCGTTAGAGGCATTGGGACCGAGTTTGATACAATTTGAAGAATGTTCTCCTCACAATTTCCGTCAAATGAGCTGGTAGCCTAGACACCGAATCAGCAATATTATCCTTCCCAGTAGGATAAATTACTTTAAACTTGAATGATTGTATCCGTAATAACCATCGTTCTATCCTGGCTGGTGGCTTAAATATGGACTCCAATGGTTTGTGGTCTGTTACCAATTCGAATTCCAGTCCCGCTAGGTAGTAATAAAATTTTTCTACAGCCCAGACCAGAGCCAAACTTTCTTTTTCGGTCTGGGAGTATCTTTTTTCCACGTCGGACCAGCTCTTAATACCAACGATATTATTTAAGGATCGTCATTGTAGTCAAATTGGATTAGGACTGCGCCCAAGGCAACTGGGCTAGCGTCTGCTACCACTCGAGTCCTTTTCTTTGGGTCAAAATATGCCATGTTATGAATTTGAGGCAGCTGATATTTAAGTTGTTGGAAAGCTTTTTCCTGACTAGGCCCCCATACAAATTTTGTGTCCAGTTTCAACAGGATCCACGTACGTAATTAGACCCAAAAAACTCCTAGTTTCTTCTTTAGTACTTTATATAATTAAGGCAGTTAGTACATGGTGCTAGTAGTCCTTCCATTAAGCGTTAAAAGATTTCAGGCGCCGAATTTACGCCAAACATCAACCTTTTTACCTAAATAACCCTTTATGTGTAATAAACCTGGTTATCTCCCGGCTATATTCATGTAATTCAAGCTGGTGGTATGCACTTTTGAGGTCTAACCTTGAAAAGTAGTTTGCTGTTCTTAACTTCGTGATAAACGAGTCGAAGGTAGGTAAAGGGTAATTCTCTCTCAAGATGGCTCTGTTCGCCCGGCGCATATCAATGCATAACCTCATTAGCCCATTTCCTTTAAAGTCTTTTTAGGAAAAGGTTATTTTTTAAGAAAATTTACTTATTTTCAGAAAGGCTACTTATCTCAAGAAAAAAGGTTTTTTCCCAAGAAAATGCACTGTTAAGAAAAGGAATTTTTGTAAGGAAATGTAATTTTTATAAGAGAATGTTTTTTTTTGTGAAGAAAATGTTTTTTAAGAAATGGGATTTTATTTGCATTTTTGGTATTTTGGTATTTTTTTTCAAGAATGGGTACATTGTTAAGAGTAGGTAGGTAGTAGGTATTGTCCTTTTAAATGAGACAAAACTAAACCCTAGACACAATGTAATATTTAAGAAAGATCGAATTGATGCAACAAGGGGTGGGGGAACTGATATATTAATCAAGAATAACATAAAATAAATCAATTACGATAACAAAAGTATATATTGGCTAATTGCGTTAGAGACATGCGCCATAAAGATACCCGTTGACTGCAACAACTTTTTAGTTATTACATGTGCGTACTAGCCGGCTGGCAGTATAAATAAATATTAGTAAACAAAAGTCTTCTTTCAAGCTACATAAAATCCGCCTAAATCATACTCTTGTAATAACTGTATTGTTATATGGCGAGTATAATCTGATAGATCTTGCGGGCGACTCTGGAAAAAATTCTGTGAAATATATCGATAACGTCTTGTAACGACTAGCACATCCATTTGACTAACCATTAACCATCTTGGCCAAACCTAGTATTCGAACAACTTAAAGTTATACGTTTTCGTTTATCGATTAAGTAGTGCCAAATATCACTCTGCGGTGACTTAATGGGCTAGACGCTGCTAAATATGATGCTTCACAAATCTCGAAGAGATCGTCCAGCGAACATAAGTTCGGATCCCACCGGAAAAAACATGGTCTATTAGACTAAAGGGTGTTACAACTTTCTATAAATAACTCGGATAAAGAACAAAATAACTTGGGAAATAAAATGGTAGGGCTGGATGAAAAACAACAAGAAGAATAGTTAAGTTCTATAAATGGAACTTTCAATGCGTCGGCATATGATATATTTTCGACTGGACGCTCCGTTTTCGAGATATGCAAATTTTTTCATATTTTCGATCAAAAATGTGCACGAGTTACGAACCCTGGTTATAAATAATAACAATTTTGATTATATTTAATTATAAAATACAGAATATTAATAAAAAATTATTGTTTTTACTTTTTTTCTAT
Source organism: Phaonia tiefii (assembly GCA_963931995.1). Classification (NCBI taxonomy): domain Eukaryota; kingdom Metazoa; phylum Arthropoda; class Insecta; order Diptera; family Muscidae; genus Phaonia; species Phaonia tiefii. Next base: position 199,874,582 of record OZ008368.1, read on the forward strand.
AAAATTCATAATGTGTTAAAGCATCACCAAATGGTTGTGACAGCCATTAAATTCAAGTAATTACTTTAGTTGAGCATACCAATATATTATTTGGTACAACCGAATTAGTTTTTACATTTTTCGTTGATCCAACTAATAGAATATTCACCACTACAGGATAATTTCATTGCTACAACTAAAACTCGATCGACAGATCACATTTATTTAGTGTTGCTGTGGATTCAACTAAATATTTGAGTACTTGCAACCAAAACTGAATTACAAATCAATTGATATGCACAAAATTTGGTGATATAGAACACAATTATTGGTATTTACAACTGTATAATGTTATAGTCCAAGGAACATTTGGGATATATGTTCCTCTTAAGGATTAGATATTAGCTAAGAAAGAATTGTTTGAAGTACGATTATGGGCGGTAAAAATAGGCGACGTACTGAATTAAAGTAATTAGTGTTATGACCGAAAATATCTGTGCGCTTTCTAGTTTGAATTGACTGATTGGGACCTACAGTTTTACACTGGTTCCGAACGGATTTTTGAGAAACTATTTCATGGCTTATTACTGGATTGTGTCGCCGTCACTAAGTGGGGCGGCCGTCGTCGAAAGAAGTGTAAGGTGGTCAGAGTAGGGGTCGAACCCACGTTCTCCCGCACAATAGCCGCGTACACTTACCGTTGCACCATCGACTGCCACATTTGTAATCTATAATATATAATATAATACATATACGTTGTTTACAAAATACACAAATCATGTAAAATATATGAAAACCCCATAAAAATTATTCCATTTGTCAGTCTAGAATTATAATTGCATTACAAAAACGCAAATATTTTCTAAACTGCTAACGAACTCATCGTGAAATTTGTATACCTTTAAGAAAAGAGTATGCGCAATTTTTTAAAAATAAAACTAAGAAAATTTAAGAATACGTTTCCAGGATATTCAAGGACAAAAGATATTTTCTAAATTTTGATGTCCTTGGCCCACAAGGCCCTGCCATTTCTATTTTGTATTCCTAAAAAGGAGATCGAAATCTATCAGGTGATACCAAGACCGTTACAATCTGATGTTGCATTCGAAAGTTATTCCAACATAAATACAGCTATCTCTTCACAAAAACACTGCAGATAGCCAAATTTAGGCAGCCATAAAACATGAACCCTGTGGAGTTTCGACCTAAACTAAACGTCATTGTACCGACAGAAACGAGTAGTATATATGTTTGAAATTTCATCGAAATCGAAGGGGGCAGGTTTCAAAAGTACTGTTTTTGTGTCGATTTTTTGGAATTACCCTATGGTTAAAAATGTGTAAATCGATAGGGACAGCAAACGACGCCATATTTTTTCCCGCTCTTTTGAAATTTCTCTTCAGTAAGGTTTGCCATTTCACCATGGAAAGATATACGAGCCAACAACGAGTCGAAATTATTAAAATCTACTACCGAAATTTGGACTCAGTGGCCTCAACTTTAAGAGGCCAACTTTAAGAGGCCTCAACAATCAGTTATGAGGCTCATTTCTGGCTGAATGGCTTCGTCAATAAGCAAAATATGCGTTATTGGTCAGACAGCAATCCTCACGTAATCCACGACTCATCATTGCATCCCGAAAAAATTACGGTTTGGTGTGGTTTATGGGCCGGCGGCGTAATTGGGCCGTACTTCTTCCGTGATGATCAAGACCGGCACATTACTGTGAATGCGAATCGCTACCGTTCAATGATAACCGAATATTTTTGGCCCCAATTGGATAATATGGACTTGGGGGACATGTGGTTCCAACAGGATGGCGCCATAAGCCGCACAGCGAATTCCACAATCAATTTATTGGAAACCAAGTTTGGTGAACGTGTTATCTCACGAAATGGCCCAGTCGATTGGCCGCCTTGGTCGTGCGATTTGACGCCGTTAGATTATTTCCTGTGGGACTACATCAAGTCCATGGTCTATCCCAAGAAGCCAGCTACGATTGATGAACTTTGTACGAATATCGAACGTGGAATTGCAGCAGTATCGGCCGATTTATGCTTGAAAACCGTCGAAAATTGGGTTCACCGTCTGACTTGGGGCGTGCCCGTGGTGGCCATGCAAAAGAAATCAAGTTCCATACGTAATGGCATCGAACGTACTTTCACAGGAATAAAGAATTTCATTGGTATCTAAAACCGGTTTTGTTTTATTTAAAAAAAAAAAACTTTTGTAGCGCTCTTATCGAAAATCCCGTTACATATAATGATGGGGTTTTCAAAATACGAATAGTGGAAGACTCATAAAATTTGGTGTTTTTGAGGGGTGCCGCAAAGAGCGTGTCTCAAAATACTATTCATTCTGAGGTATTATGATGAAATTTTGAGGTTATGTGGAATGTATGCAGAAGACGTCAACTAAGAAGCTATTTTTTATATGCATCGAAAAGACGCGCGATTGAAGAATGTTGACCAAACATGCATAAGACGATGTATGAAAGTAATGTCGAGTAAGGAACGACTTTTTGATTTCGAAATATGCGAAATATGCCCCTTTATCAGCGTAAAACTTTTTAAAGTGAAGAGATCTTGATAGTAAATTCTGTGACTTTTAAAGGAAACATGGTAGATAATGGCGAGAGTTTATTTTTCGAAGATGATAATTTAATGTGGCAAAATTGTATTAGGTACTTTTATATATATTACTATATAGCCGCATACGAAGTAGTGGACATTTGGTAGTTATTCTAAAAGTTCATAGCTTGACCAATAAAAGAAACATTTGCACAATTCCATGTGGGGTGCAGTGAGTTTGGATATGAATTGTGGTAAGTGGGAAGTCTAACTGAGAGTTAATGAAATGAAGTGCTTACTTCCTAAGTCTGTGTAAACAACATTCAGTGTAATTCCAAACTAGTGACGCTGAATCATGAAATTTGCGTGCTGTTTTCTTTCCACTATGTCCACATCCTTTAGTCATTCTTTTTCACTTCCATCGATTATTATATTGTTAAACCCCATATGAACAGACCATACAAATCGGATTGCTAAGAATTACCGTGAAGAAATATTGGAGAACATCATTGACTTCACTTCTTGAGCTTTCTAAATAGTGAACTCTCTGACCGGACCTTAAGTTTCACACCGAATCCGAGAGTTTATGCATTAATAAGCATTTTATGGCTAATTCGCAACGGGGAAGTTATGAGACGTCGCCGAAAAATATTAAAAAATTGCAGACTGGGGACTGAATTTACGCCATGTACAAACGCCGTGCACGCGAACCATTGCACCAACGGGCAGTAGAATCATTATTTAAATATAAGCATGCCTTACCGAAATTTGAATGCAATGGAACAAACGTTGAAAGGATGAAGGTGAAGAATAATGTTAGCAGATTGCAGATGCCCTTTATGTAAAATGAAAGTCACTGCTACCGTGGTTAGAGTGCATTACAAATGTAAATTAGAATGCGGGATCCGCTTTCTTCTCTAAATATACAATATCTATTGTTCTAACTTCTGTGGAATAAAAATTGTTTTTAAGGAATAAATATCATAATCTGTTTCCTCCTCACTGCTTGTACACCACAGATACACGGATATTTGACAAACCGAATAACTTAAACTTGAAAGCCGATTGAAGTATTACCATCTTATTATCATCAGATTCTTCTACATTTCATTAATTTTTTTAGTAATGAAAAACCATTCATACTTCAATGGAATAGTTTTTTATGTAGATTATGACTTGAGTTTTTGTAGGGTTTGATATGAAACTTTAGCCGTCTTTCAAACCTGAAGTCTAGATATTTACCACGATTCCAACTCCAGTCCTATTTCCCTACATGTTTGCAAGCAGTGAATTGAAGAAATGCTATTTTTTGTTTCTTTATTGTTGCAAACAGCAGTATAGTCAGCAGTTTCCAACAAACAAAGCCACACTTGGCCACAAATATATATATTTTAACCTATTAATCATTGTCTGTCAAATATGTTATATTGAATAGCAACCACAATTGGACACAAGTATACCATATTTGCGCCAAGCTAAAAACACGTTATATTTGCATCCAAACCACAAAAAATAAAAATTTTTCAGCGTGTAAGTGATCGGCCTGACCAGACGCTGAAGTTAGGATCACATATAGGTCTTATGAATGGAAAGAATTATCCAAAATATGTCGTGTGGGCTGTAAAATGTTCCGAGAGAGCAAACCTATAATGATCACTTTGCGATAGCAAAATCCTTATCTTTTAATTTCTACTGAGTCTCGTAGATAAGATCCCAAAAACTTAAATGCACGATATGGCATGATAAAAATGCTTTATAGTCTGGCAAATTTCCTTATACGTTGTGTTTAACACGTCTAGATTAGATGCTAAAGGAATTTGGATTACACGAACTGGGGCCGTCTTTATGAACGCGTTCCGGCCAAACATTGTGCAGAAGTTTTCCTCGAAACGTTGCTTATATGTACTGAGTGACTCAAAAATTATGAAATATGCGGAATATATTCTCGCTAGAGAGTAAAGCTTTGCAAAAATTATTTATTTGATATTGAGTTTTATGACCTATTTTTTTACTTTTTAGTTAATGTATGAGAAATTCGTACTACAAGCTTACAAGCTCAGGAACATTTTTCAAAATGGTTGGTTTTTGTTGGAAATAATAAATAATTTAGTTAAGCACACTAGCTGGCATGCCTAGTTCGAACGCCGTGACAAGTTCATCATCAGATGCCTAACTACTGTGCCTGAATTGATATTAGTTTCTAAATGATAAACATGAGCGATAGAATGGGCCCGTAACTTTTAGCGTTCTAACCAGGCAAAAGAAGCTGAAAATCGATTAAATCTAGTGATGCCTCCGCTTATAAGGATTTTTTAAAATTCAATAATTTGATAAGATTGCTGAGTAATGAACGATTGTACCCCTTCCATTTTGAAACATTATTCCCTTATTCTTTTATATTGCGAACCGACAAACTTTATATGCATTTTGTCGTTTGGTCAAAATTGTTATTAATCAAAATATGTACAAACGTAATTTTTAACTCAATCTGGTAAAAATTTAGAAATTGTTAATGTTCTTTGCAAATCGCGCTTATATTTAACTTAGTGCCACGTTTGTTTTACCTTTCAGAGTTAGCACTTAGGAACATATTATTATTTTTATATTTAATATTTCTGTGTTCAAGGGTTGCCTCAGCCAACTGAATAGTCTTGTGATACCCATTTCCCCTGATATTAAAATATTTGAGGTCTAGAAGGGCATGCGTTAGAAGTTTAGTTAACAAAGAAAATATCTCTTTATGTATTATCGCTGGTTACTTTGATTTTGTGTCGCACCCATTTCCATAGCACCAAAATGTACGCCAACAAGCCACGGATTCCGGAAGCCTTAACAAATAATATTTGACACGAACAGCACGGAATACTATGAACAGTGATGGAAAGTGCGGTAAAACGAGCCCTTTGTGCCATTTGCACTGTCAGCGACCATTTGTGCTATATCGGATTTTACAAGTGATTACAACAAAGTTTCTTCGGTTCAAAATAAACGACTAGTCATTTAATAGCAATTAATTCGTGTATATTTTCTTATTATTACCACACACTGTATCACTTTGCCGAGCCTACTAACTATATTTTCTGATTCGAGAATTACGATTTTGGTCAAACCTCAGATTTCTCTGATTTAGTTATACACCTACTTCAACTGAGCCCGAGTCAAATTCGTGTATGAAGGGCTTCCTCATGAGGAAAAAGGCCATCCAAAATTCCGTCCTCATATCTTCAGACGTTTAGTCAGCGGACTGGCCTATAAAGCATTAGTTTTTTTCTGACCTGTATAGCCGCAAATAAAGTTTCATTAGTAATTTTAAGCTGTGGTGACAAAGACACTCGTTTCCGCCCCCACAAAAATCTGCAAAGCAGAACAAAAAAGAGAAATAAAACGTCGGAAGCTTATAAAACATTAACCTCAAACAGTGAACTTCAGAGACAACCGAATAAGAACTAAAGTGACGAACAAACAACATGAATAACAAATGAAGCTCACATCTGTGTGCCAGTCTAAATGTTTGCACAAATAACCGTAGGCATATTCTGGTTTCATGTACAATTTACCCCCATTCATTCACGCCAAAATCACAGCAAGAACAAAAGCCCATTGGAGAACATTTCACATTGAAAACTATTGTAGCCATTACTTTGGAAAGGAGATGAGTCATCACTGAGTTACTGCTAGTTCAGCAAGTCCAAGTTTAAGTTTGTGTATGTTTTGTTTTAATGTTGATTTTGTTGTGGAGGCTGCCAGAATGTTGCAATTGTTGCTGGTACGACTGTATTATAAAATAAAAGGAATTCGTTATGGTGAAATGTATTTTATAATACAACTTTTGCAATATTTAAAGTACACCCCGTCAACTTCCACGAAACACATATCTCAAATAGAAACACACGTACATAAGTACTCACAGCAGTGATTCTACTTCTTTTCAGTGATTCTACCTATTTAAATAGAGCTGCATGGTTGTGTGTGAGAGTGCATCAATATCTCTACTGTATAAAGTTATTACGATAATTGAGAGTACGTATAAACATTTCATTGTGGTGGAGTTTTTAAACTTCTCCATCGTATATCCTTTCAGCCAAGTAACAACTAAACTAACAACTAAAAATATTTGTTTACTTTGGATGTTTGCATCGATACGACGCAGAGTTAAGGTATTTTGCACAGGTGCTCCATCTGTATTTGTTTCCAAAGAATGTATCAAAATTAGGAGAGAGAGAACGTGGTGATTTTTTTCCGACGACGACTCACCACTTTTGCCGGTCGTAAGCAACAATTTGTTAAATTATAGCGGAAATATAGGGACAATAAGCAATAACTCATGCTATAAAATGCTGAAAAGTTGAAGAAGAGATTATCTTACCAACCAAATATATAAGCAGGTATGGAGATACATACTTCGGTGCAGTTTGTGATAGGAACCGGTAAGAATCTGATATGTTAATGGATTTAGCAGTTGTTGATGGATGCCATGGATTACACAAGAGCATTTGATAGAGAGGAAAGAACAAACAACAAACAATACAGCTTTCAATTTGAAATAAAATAATTAGAAGTGAAAATGACACACACGAAATCATATGTAATGACCAATTCATTGATTTCGATAAATCTTGATTGGAAAATAAAATTGTTTACCACAAATTTAAACGAAGAGGTCGAACAATTGTAATCGAGATTTACCATTGAAATTTCAATTAAATATATAAGGAATCCATGTGAAAATGAGAAACTAAAAATTGGAAAATAGAATCATTCAATTGGAATTGCAGAAAAGAACTGAAGTAGAGCTGTTCAAAATAGAATTATAAATAAAACACTTAAAATTAGATTAGGTAAGAAGCCCTTTCGTTCAATTTTCAATACAATAAATTAGATTTAAATTTTTTAAACCTCATTTACAAACGACTAATATTTCCAATACAAATTTTTAATTTTCAGGTGTTTGTTTTTCATTTTGTTAATGACAAATAAAATATATTAATATTCTATTTTCCTATTTCAGGTGGGAAGGCGAATTTCATCTGACCAATTGCATTTAATTTCCCCTTTGAATTGTGTTAATTTCACACTAATTACAAGATATATTTTTCTTGATCAAACTAAAATTATATTTAAGCTCAGTTTTTCTTACAATTACACTCCGGTTCACTGATTAAAAGGGACTAAAAATTGTATATTCAGCAGACTGTATCTTTTGCAATTTGTAACCGATTGCGGAATTTTAAAATGGAAATGGAAGCTAGACATCTTGAGATATAAACCAAGAGATGACAATAGTGGTTTCTTAAATAAAGAACTTTTTTTGAGCAATTTATTGAAAAAAAGTCCAAAATTTTCCTGTTTTTTTTGGTTCACTTGAATAAAGGCACTTTATTATTTTTTTATTATTTTTAAAGTAAGCGATGATTTTTTGTAGGGAGCGTTTATTTAATCATTTACGAGTCAAAATGGCAAAACAAAAAATTTTAAATCTTTCGGAAAAAACTAAAATCGATGTTTACCATTCTGAAGGATATTCTAACCGCGCAATAGCCAACAAAATTGGAAGGAGCCCAACAGTTGTCGACAATTACATTAAGGACCCCGAAGAGTATGGAAAAAATTTTAAAGGAAGGGTTTCATTGTTTTTATCTACGTATGAGTCATCAGTCAGTACGCAGAGTAATTAAGAGCTGTGAGTATCTTAAATACCTGACAATAAAAAAAACCGCCACTTAATGCTCCTCGTAAGGAAAAGCGGCTTCAATTCGCAAGAGACTACATGGTATGGGATGTTCAGCCAAGAAGGCATGTAAATGACTGGAGAACGGTTGTATCTACGGATGAGAAGAAGTTTAATTTGGATTGGCCTGATGGCTACGAATATTATTTCCATGATCTGCGCAAAGAAAAGGTTTTTATGAACTGACATCACAGCCGAGAGGGCGGCGTTATGATGTGGGGTGCTATTACGTAATATGGCACCATCGATCTTGATTTTCAAACTGCAAAAATTATTGGTGTAAGCTATAAAACGTTATTGGAATCGGATTTTCCGAAGTTCAGTGAAATATTCGGTCCCATATCTTGGATATTGCAAATTGATAATGCCCCTATACACAGCGCCAGAGTAGTAAAGGAGTTCATTGCAAGCCAAAATGTCAATATTCTTGAGTGGCCACCCTATTCGCCAGATCTAAACATTATCGAAAATCTCTGGGGTTGGTGATCTCGTAAGGTCTATGATGGAGCTAAACAATTTGATGACAAGCAGTCACTAATTCAGTCCATTAAGGATGCTTGGAATCAAATATCGTTGGATTACATAAATTATTTTTATGTCTCAATGAAAACCCGTATATTTGAAGTTATTAAAAGCAAAGGGGGTTATACCCATTACTTGTAGTTCTTAAATAAAGTAAAATACAATAAAAACAGTTTTTCATTAAAATTAGTTAAAGTGCCTTTAATCAAGTGAACCAAAAAAATAGCACTTGTTTGGACTTTTTTTTATAAATTGCTCAAAAAAAGTTCTTTAGTTAAGAAACTACTATTGTCATGATTTTTTAATATCTCAAGATATCTCGCTTCCATTTCCATTTTAAAATTCTGCAATCGGTTACAAATTGCAAAAGATACAAGCTGCTGAATATGGAATTTTTAGTGCCTTTAAATAAGTAAGCAGGAGGGTATACGAGAATAAAAAAAATTTGATAATAGATCATGTTTTCTCAATTTCATGTGATATTTTCACAATCGCCGTTTGAAATGGAGGTTGTTCTCAACACTTCCTAAATTCAGCACATTTGGAAAGACTTTTGGCGTAGGAACGTGCCTACCAACATATGACTTAATATTAAGTGCAGAATATAATCTATGTACTTATATACATGTCGGCAGAATGGAAAACCCTACATTGTCTCATCATGCGGCATTAAATGTTACATTAATTTAATTGTTAAAAATATTTGTAATTTGAAGCAGTCTGGAAAAGTGTGTTTGCATTCTGAGCAAAACAAAACTGGTTTCCCATTACATCCCACGAAGGGTTTGGGGCGAGTTTCTCACAACATTCTGATATTCATTCAAATTATGCATTTTGAATGCATCATGTCTAATTATTTTGCAGAAAATTGTTCAACAGGTAGTTTTATTTTCACGTAAGATTGATATATATGGTTAGGACGACTTGTGACGCCTTGAAGGTGAGGTACATAAAGTTGAGCTTCTAAAAAAAATGCTTCCAATTTGAATGAGCAACTGTTGTTACGTGTTGTTAAAACCCGTCGACTACCATTTGAATCTGGTTCAATATCTCAAATCTGAGGGCTGTGAAAAATATAGGTTCTTAACTACTTTCACACAACTTCGGATTACAAGCTTTGTTCAGCTTCATGAACATGTGCACACGTTGAAAAAACGGTCCGAGCAGCATAATGCAAGTACAATATATATGTTTGCAGGTACTGTTGTCATTAATTAAAGATCTGCTGCTCTTTTGTCTTTGTTGTTAACTAACAAAGCCACATTTGTATCACAAAAAAATATAATATAACCTATTAATCATTTTGTTTTCAACGTATAATATTGAATAGCAAACACCAGTGTTTGCGACAACCTACAAACACGTCATATTTACATCCACACAACAAAATACGACAGATATTTCAGCTTGCGGCTTTTCTAGAAAAGTATTGTTTCAGTTGGTAGGATATTTAAGTTAAACTCGAAGTGGATCCGCTGCAAAAATCTACACATCCTTTATGAAAATTGGTAGCACAACTGGTTTCCACAATGACAGAGTAATGTTTTAACATAAGAGAAAAGTTGAATGACTAATAACAGATACCACATATATCAAAGAAATCTACATAAATTTAATCAATTCAATATATTATAAAGCTAGTATTCCCCACACCACCGTCATATTTTCCAATATCTTCACATTGGCATGTGTCTAATCCTTTTATTTTTCAAAGAAAAATATAATTTTAACAAACATGCTAAAACCCCAATGGAAAGGCGTAAGAATATTTGTTTATATACATACAAACACTCTTTTGAGTTATTTTGCACACAAGCGCTACTCCGAACGTTTTTAGTGACCTTCCAAAATGATGCTTTACAATTCATAACTCATTCTCTCTCTGCCGAAAGTTGCTATACAATTTGAAGGACTGAGACGTATGCAACTCTGCCGTTTTAAACTCTCCCTACCACCGCAACTTCACCACACTTGTGCGTTCTCTGTGCAAATGTGTGTGTTGGATAACTCTAATATGGAAGCATAAGCAGAAGCGAACAACTGAAATAACTGTTGACTTCCTGTGTATTGAACGGTTTCTTGCCAGGATACTAAAATTCAGTTGAACTCTGGCTTTATTCGTAAGTGGTACAATGAGCGCAGAAATGTTAAAGTAATTTTTTCCGAAACCATTTTCGTTTTAGTTAATGCGTCTATGCTGTTTCTTCGGTGCAGTTTACATAAAAAGTTATAAAAAGAAGGGTTGAAAGTGAACGTGTAAAATTAATCAGTTTCGTAATTTTTCCCGAAATGATGCGGTTGCGATCATTCACGTCTGGGATAACGGCCTATAACAATTTAAAGAAATGCGCATAAAATGTTATTGCAACAAAAAATGGCAAAGCAATGTGACCGATCTGAATATAAACTATAGAGAAACTAAAGTTTTACTGAGCGCAGACAAAACAATATACTGTACTTAACGATTATAATAGAGTATTTGCACAGCAATACATATGCTAAGGCTTTAAACTGCACACATTATTAAAGCATAATTTAAGGCAAGAACCTAAGTTTTTTAGCGGATTATTGGTATTGAGTTTAACCAATACTGAAAGCTCTAAAATTATTGAAAAATACGCTTAGATTTGTGGGAAGTGCTATGAAACTTGAAGTTGCTGAACAACAAAGAAACAGCCAGAAATACATTGGTGCCTAAAATCACAAACTGTTGATATTTACAGCCACTTAAGCGAGCAAGACTAAAATGGGAAAATTACAAAAACGGAAGCCTCAAATCGTGTTAAAACTTGAAAGAGTTTCCTTGAGTGAAAAACGTTTAGTTAATTGAGATCATAAAAGTATGTGAAAGCAAAGAAAAATAAAACAAACCAATAATTGTTCACAGAGGGAAATTATATGACTATCAAAAAGCGTTTAGTAAATGAACCAACGAAAATTAATGCCACTGGTAAGAAGCTTCACGGAATATAAAATAAAGGAAGCTTAAAATTTCTGGACAATCATACAAAATTTTGCAAAAGCCTTTCAGTAAAAAGGAGATCCTGCCACAAACCCACTAGGAATGTTAAAAAAATCTAACGAACTGTTTATCTACAAAAACCATTATAACGAAATACACAACTACTTGGCCTAGAGAATCCACTGTACGTGCATTCATATTATGAACGTTATCTGCTAATCAGGAAAAATCACATAAAACAGGAAAAACCTCAGTTCTCCAAGCCATCACAATAAAAAACAGAGAAAGGCAATATATAGCATTAAAAATGAGAATAGGGATCAGTTTTGCCTCTTTCTGGATAATTATTCAAAAATTTCGAAATTTTTTGGATAATGACATTTCTGTGCAATTTTTGTTTAATTTCACTTGTCACTACATGTCATGTCATTTGTTGAACCATTAATTTATTCACAGATATAAGGTTTTCCAATAAGGACTTGACAACTTTTTTTTAAAATAAAACGCAAACCATTTGAGATATTTCCCAAACTTAATGATCGGCTTGAAATACAATCAAAACTTTTGATGATTGGAACTCGACTTTGTTCATATGGTCACCGCGGGCACGTCGGCAGCGGTCGATTCGTTGGACCCAATTTTCGATAACTCGGTACCCATTTCGGTCGTAACGGCCGCTATTTGTCGTTCAATGTTGGCTCTGAGATCTTCCAACGTCGTCGGCTTGTTGGCATAGACCACTGATTTGACGTAGCCCCAAAGAAAAAAGTCTAGAGGCGTTAAATCGCACAAACGAGGTGGTCAATTGACTGGTCCATTTCCAAACCAAACTTACTCTTCAATATGTGTGGCTTGTGGCACCGTCCTGTTGAAACCACATGTCGTCCAAGTCCATGTTTTACAATTCGGGCCAAAAATAATCGGTAATCGTGGCGCGATAACGATAGCCATTTACAGTAACGTGATAATCGTTATTATCGACAAAAAAATATGGCCCAATAACGCCGTCGGCATGCAAGTCGCACCAAACAGTTATTTTTTGTGCATGAAGTGGTGATTCGTAAAGCACATGTGGATTTTCACCAAACCAATAACGCATATTTTGCTTATTGACGAACCCATTTAGCCAAAAATGAGGTTCGTTACTGAAGATGATTTTGTGATGAAATTTATCATCTTGGCGCATCTTCTCCAGAGCCCAATCGGAGAACGTATGTCGCGTCAAATGGTCCATCGGCTTAAATTCTTGAGTCAGCTTGATCTTGTATGGGTGTAAACCAAGCTCTTTACGCAAAATTCGTCATAAAGTGATGTTGGCGATGCCCAGTTCTTGAGAACGCCGCGGAATCAACTGATTTGGATCGTTTGCTACGGACGCCTGACCGGCAGCGATATTTTCGTCACTTTCGACCAACCCGTTGTCTCACTGGCACGGCAGCATCACAAAATGAATATTTAGACTCAAATTTGCCCACTAAACTTGTTATTGCTTGTCTACTAAGGCGTGAATTACGACCGAAAACTGGAGTTATCGCACTTAAAGTTGCGGTCACCGACTCTGACATTCGGTAGTACATTTTTATAATTTGCATACGTTGTTCGTTCGTGTACTTTACCATGATGAAAATGTTGAGTTTACTGAAAAAAAGAAGAGTAACAGTTATATGATCAGTGAAGTAGTGCGTGCACAAATTAAATTCAAAGCTGTCAAGTACCTATTGGAAAACCCTTAAGATCTGTTGTTGGTAGATAGGTCAATAGCAACATGCCAATTTTGACAACTATATTTAAAACGTTGTTCGATGCATGTTGATGGTATTTCATGTAAATACCTTAGTGTGAGCTCCTTGTATCAATTTTGTTGTTTCGAAGGATGGGACATCTAATCTGTTGTATGGTGTATATTAGAAGCTTGTGAAAATAATATTCAAGCTTTGGATTTTCATTATTATATAGCGAGAAAAATTAAAAATATTTCATTTTTGGAAGTGACGTTTTGGTGGTAAACAGTTCCAAAATTTCACATTATGACCAACGGAGAAGTTTTGTTACGAATTAGCTAATAGTCAAGACTCTAAGCTTTAACTTACGTTAAATTCAAAGTCCGGAGGTTTTCATTTTTAACCCAGCAATGCTGCTTCTACAGATTGTAGCCGTGGACAGGCCCGAGTTGAGAACCTAATTAAATTACGTCGGAAAAAGTCGTCTTCGTTGAAACAAAATAAAAAGTATTGTGTAATTTCAAATGTTTTTGGATAATTTGTGAAAATCCCTTGTGTAATTTTGGTCTACACTGGTGGCATAAAGTGTGGAGATAGGAATAATGTGTGGAGTAGCTTCTGCGTAAAGCTTTCACTTTTCCCCTCCTGTGGACAGAGAATCATCTGTTGTCCATTCTGTCCAAAAATAACATATGATTAGTACTTTGATAACAAACAGAAAACGCGCATGGATATAAGTATTGTTATTGGAACGAAGTTCCTTATCGCACGTCGCGGAATGGGGGCTAAATGAAAAAAAATTACACAACTTTTTTTTAACAACTTTATTACATCCCAGTATTATCAACTATATTGGGTACTGATCCTTTGGTTTGTGTCTAGACTACCATATGGTGGGAAATTTCTTGTTTAATGGGAAGTTTTCTAGGTGGAGCGCCTGTACCCAATATATATCTATTTGTATATATAAAAATGAGTGTGTGTTTGTTGGTTTGTTTTCATTTTTTAGTACCGTATAGACACGAAAACGGTTGGACCGATAATTTTGAAGTTTTCACAGAATGTAGTTGTGTGGTCGATCGTGAAAATAGGGTACTTGAATTTTTTTGGTATATGAAGTGGCAGTGGCCGTGGCCTCGTCCATTGAACCCTATTTTTGAAAACGCAATATTTGGAGAACTGTTTCACCAATCGCCTTGAAAATTTGTGAGGATGCATTTGGCAGAAAAATTTCTGATCCAGCGAAAAATGGGCGGGATTGGATGAGTGGCCGTGGCAAACAACTTGAAACTTTGTACTGCTGTATCTCATAAACTATCAGGGGAATGAATATGATATTTGGTATATAAGTTGTTCGTACAGTTCGAATTACAGCCACGGTGTAAGTCGTGCGTGCTACGGCCTCATTTAAAAAAATCATTCTGACGGCTTTTCTAAACACCGATTGCTATGAAAACTTCACAGACACGGTAGCAGTTGGATGTGCCACGCTCCTTTTAAAAGAAGCCGTTATACCAGTCATAATAATAGTTTGATCATCTGAAAGTTTCACAGTATGTTACAGTTGGCCTACAGATTCGAACAGGCTATTTGGAAGCAAGTTGACAAAAAGTGTCGAGGTGCCGCCCACACACGTCAATATTTGACTATAATATAAAGCAGCTATATCAAACTACTATATTAAAACACCAGGCACTTGAAAGCATGTTTCAATATATCTCAAAAAATATATGGCCTATTCGTTTTAAATCATTTTTTTTAAAGTTCAATCCTTCTAACTTTAAAAATGTACCTATTTTTGGAAAAAGGACCAACTCTAAAAATCTTCCCATTTCTTCAAAACAATACCTTCTCTTAAAAAAAATACATTTTCTTACAAAAATTCCTTTTCTTAGAAGTACCTTTTCTTAAAAGTAAAATAATACTTTTTCTTTCCTCTGATTGAGACAGGTAGCCTTTCTGAGAATACGTAGAATTTCTTAAAACAATAACATTTTCCTACACCGAGTGGCACTTCTTTCAAAAGTACCTGTTCTTAAAAAAAGTACTTCTTTGCAAAAAAAATGCTTACTCTTATGGCTCTTTCTTACAGAAAGTAGGTATTTCTTCTTAAAGATAGTATATTTCTTTAAAAAAGAACCTTTGGGAAAAATAAAATACATATTCTTACAAAAAGGTCCCAAAAATATATTTTCTTAAAAAATACATTCTATAAAAAAAAAATTTTTGTTTAAAAAAGTTTATCATTTTACAAAAAGTATGTTTTCTTAAAGATCCATGTAAATTATCGTATTTTTCAATGGGCGCCTTAGGCGTGTTGGACCTAACTAGTACATAATATATGGCGAAAGGAACTTCGTTCCAACCGGGTGTCCCATGTAATTTTATCATATTTTTTTTTAAATTGATCCAAAAATAAGGTGTGGACGTACTAGGCTATCCATTCAATTAATCATTATTCGGTTAATCGACTAATTGTGTAATCGTGTAATAAAATTAACCGAACACTTTATAGAACAAATCAGTGCGATTAATCTATTAATAAAATATAAGTACGTGGTTATGGCAAGCAGTCCGTCTTGAAACACTCCAACAATCCGGCAACTCATATGACAACGATTTGCGAACAAATTTCATAACTTTACACACATTTCGAACAGATTTGAATGTTTGTTGAGAGAAAGCGTCGCACAGTGTTTTGGCTACTAGACATAAAAAGAGGTAAAATTGACATAAATGAAAGTTGAAAAGTGAAATTACAACACTCACTGGTCACTTTGTATGGGGGGTACCAAAAGTCCGATTCTGCTCCAACTATGTACAATATAGATAATAGTCAGAAAATTATGATTCGAAAAAATTTGGTAAAAATTAATCTATCCAATAGGGTGTTATAGTGTGATATAGTTTAAGAGCGACCCTGCCCTTTGTATGGGAGGTACCCGAAGTCGTGTCATTTTGGGTCTAAACTTTGAGATTTTCTTAATTTTGACTTGGTACCAAAAGTTACTAATTTTCATGTTCGCTGCAACTACTATTTGTGAATTGTACCTACATAAGTTTTATATAATAGTACAATATTTGAACACTGTTTTATTTTTGTTGTTGTTTTATTTTATTCGAGTAATTGATTTATCGAATAATTTGATTGCGTTTTGTTCGGTTAATTGCCAGATTGAAATTTTCGATTAACAATTAACCGATTAATCAAAATCTCGATGAAATAGGTACCCTAGTACTTACGTATAAAAAATACATGATATTTCGTCACTTAAATACTGAAGATTATAACGGCGAAATATGTATACAAATGTAGTAATTATCAGGGCTTCCACCACGAAGTATCTTATGCGGATAATTGTAAGCAGACGAATAAATAAAACTAGAAGTTTGTAAGATTTGCTTTTATGTGGGGACAATGTTTTGTATTAAAATAATTTGCGGTCTTCAGCAACACTTGCTTAAAAGTCAGCAATGTTTTAATTACTTCGAGCGGTTCTGTGTTTTGTTGGCACTTGATCACTATGTAATCCGGCCTGATGGAAATTTTTATTATCAATGCCCTGTATTTCGTGGGAATGAGTGCGAATTTTCTTTTGTATGTGTAGATCAACATGATGTACTTCAGGCATGTTTTAGCATTAATTCGAATGCTATTGGACTTGATAATATCCACTCCAGGTTTCTGAAGATGATTCTACCTACGGTACTTGCACACTGGAAACAAATTAGGAATATCGTCCGATCGCTATTTTACCATACCTGTCCAAAGTTATTGAGAAATTAATTCGTAATCAAATAGACAAACTGGGTTCCGGGCAAGGTGGAGTTACATAACGGCTCTTGTAGATGTGTCTGAGGAATTACGCGAGAAAGTTGATGTTGGCAATGTTTCACTTCTGGTTTTGCTGGATCATTCCAAGGCCTTTGATTCCGCTACTCATATCATAATGTGCATGAATCTAGAATCCATGTTCAATTTTTCCCCTTCTTCCGCTAGACTAATTCATTCTTATTTGGACAATCGTTATTAGTCAGTCTCTGCAAATACTAAATTATCGAAACCTTTATTAGTACCAAATGGAGTGCCTCAGGGATCAATTCTTGGGCCACTTTTATTCACTATGTACATCAATGATATCGCTGATCAATTAAATCACTGTGACCTACTGTATGCTGACGATGTTCAGATTTATATGAGCTGCAAATTAGACCAACTCGAAAATTCGGTATATAAGATCAATGCAGTGAACAAAAACAACAACGTCAGCCTTGAGATCAAGCGGAGAATTGTGCTTGCGAATAGATGTTATTTTGGGCTAAGCAAGCACTTTAGAGATGAAGCCCTCTCTCGAGTAACAAAAGTCCAGCTGTACCAGACTCTCATTCAACCTGTCTTGCTTTATGGCGCAGAATCCTGGGTCCTATCGCAAGCAGACGAAACATCTGTAGGAGTCTTCCAGAGAAAAATACTCCGAAAAATGTACGGCCCTATAGTGCACAACGGCGAGTATCGGCGACGCATGAATCATGAGCTGTAGGAGCTTTATCCTGACATTGACATAGTTAAGCGGATCAAGATAACGCGATTGCGCTGGCTAGGCCATGTCAGTAGAATGGATGAAGATGCACCAGCGCGAAGGGTTTTCGAAACCGAACTCGAAGGAAGACGAAAAATAGGAAGACCAAGACTCAGCTGGAGGGATCAGGTTGACGAATCCCTGCGTACACTTGGTATTGCCAACTGGAGAGATAAAGCAAAAGATCGAACTGGTTGGCGAAATATGTTATCTTCGTTTTGTAAGGTCCCTGACCCCCCGGGGTTGTCCGAGACCGGATAAGTAAGTAAGATCAATGCAGACCTGCGGCGCATACATAATTAGGCATCGGCAAACTACCTATGTATTAATCCATCTAAATCTAAATGTTTGGTTATAAGACCTAGGCAAATGAGGCAAACTATTGAGCCAGAACTCTTTATTGATATTGAAAGAATAAAAATAGTGTCGAAGACAAAAAACCTTTATATAATTTTTAACAAAACACTAACTTGGTCTTATCATATACTCTCCGCTACTGGTAGAACGTATTCCATATTAATAACTCTTTGGAATACTCAATATTTCACACCTCCAAATATTCGTCAATTCCTAGCTCCTCCTATTTAATGCCTATCTTACTTTATGGGTCTGAATTATTTACTAGTACTGACTCTACAAGTCTCGACAAACTAAATAGCGCATACAATGCTGTAGTATGATATGTTTATGGTTTGAATAAATATGATCATATAACTGCTGTGGAAAATAATTTGTACGATGTTAGGGCGTAGCGAAATAACTCCCACCAGAAAAAATGAAATAAGTCCCAAAAAATTTCCATATCATTTCGTGTTTTTTGGGAGTTATTTAATTTTTCCTGGTGGGAGTTATTTCATTATGACAATGAAATAACTCCCAAAAAAAAAGAGCGTTTGTACAAGGCCCTTATAAAAAGTGCTGTAGGAGAAGTCTTGGGATTTATTTCACTTTGCTGTTGGGAGTTTTTTCATTTTTTGTGGGACTTATTTAATTTTTTCGTTATTGGAAGTTATTTCATTTTTGGTGGGAATTATTTCGTTGGGAGTTATTTCATGGGAGTTATTTCATGGGGAGTTATTTCGCTACGCCCTATGTTAGTTCCGTAAATCTGCAGAGAATACGTTTATTGATTTTTCTTCACAAGATAATATATACGCGTCAACCTTTGTATTTATATAATAGAATAATTTTCACACTGACAAACAGATCTAATGATTTAATTCGAGTTAAGTGCAATAGTCTGATACCCGATTGGCAGTTTTTTGTAAATAGTATTCGTCTTTGGAACCTACTACCTTCAACTGTTCAGTTCATAAGCAATGCAGAACAATTAAAAAAAACTATTTTTGAACATTCTGCTCGTAACTAACTCAAGAGAAATCTCTTATAATATCCGTTATTGTCCTACAATAATATATACTTCTTTTATTTATTTTACCAGTAACTTTTTTATTTGTTTTATTTTACTTCATTTTATTTTAATTTCTTTAAAGCAACAAAAATTTTTCAATTCAATTTTTATCATTTAAAGTTTTACTTTTAATCCATGTTGTATTAATTTTAATTTTAATTACACTTTTAAAAACACGTTAAATGCAATCATTAAATTATTAACAATTGATTATAAGTAACATACACTAAATCCTGTACTATAGTTATAAGATTTTAAGTCTTGTTGTGCAGGATATTACAAATGAATAAATAAAAATATAACTAAAAATAAAAAATTAATTCTTTATATATGACCACGCCCCGTTGTCCAATAATGGGTTTTTAATTTGTGATTTGTATGGGAGGTACCACGCGCATTAGTCCAATCCCGCCCATATTTCGACATTTCATTTTTGTCGTCGCCATTAGTTTGCCTGCGAAGTTTCAGTTCAATTGGATCAAACGATTTTTCGGCATACATACATATCAGTACCTCGGAGGTAAACTACACTATGTCGTTTTCGTTAACTTTTCAGTAGAGCAGTTTTAATGTTGTCGGACAATGATGCAAAGCGCCAATTTATTATTGCGTCCGTTAAGACAGAAGAACCGAATGTTCATCGTTCAAATGAAAAAAAAACAAAAAACAAAAACCCTAGTTTACAGGTTTTTTGTCAATGACCACTGCTCTACTGAAAAGTTAACGAAAACGACATAGTGTAGTTTACCTCCGAGGTACTGATATGTACATGCATTCAGACAGGTGGAAGGCGTTCAATCATACGATGACGTTTCATTTAAATAAGATTAATACTTAATAACACTTAAAAATATTTAAAGACAAGTGTCATTAATTTCTTGATTAATACTTTTTGTTTTATTCCCACAAAAAACAAAGAGAATGCTAAGCAACAGACACATGAACATTAGACTGGCCCATATTATACACTCAAATTAAAGTTTTGAAGCCACTTATAATAAAATTTCAAAACTTGTTTACATATCGGGGCACCCCCTAATTTGTTTACTAGTAATAAAACAAGTATTTTGGCTAAGTTTGAATATAATATTTCTATTCGAAGACAGTGCTCAAAGGCATGTAACATTAATAATAAAGTTAAAAAATCGGCCATTTGTGGGTTTATTTAAATTAAGTACAACTGGTTGAGAAGTAGTAAATTAGATTATATTATAGTATAAAATTGACGAATAATACAAAAATCATGTAGAAAAGTGGTGAGTGGGATAAATAAGTATGGTTTATTCTTCTTCACACTTTCAACAACTGCTTGTTTTGTACCGCTTCACACTTTAAACAACTGCTTGTTTTGTAGTTTCGGTCGTAACCCACTTTCTATTAGCTTCAACCACTTGCAGGAGCAGCTGTTTCTCTTCTTCATCATTTGTGAGAAGTTTATTAAACTCTTCAAACAGTTTGACACCACGCTCAGCTATATCATTAACGACTTTCAAGTTATTTGTGATTTTTTTACCACGAATGTAATGTTCATTGCTGTTCCATTCATTTGGATGTATGGTCAAAAAAATTTAATTTATTTTTAATTTGTCAAACAGCTGCAATGCAATCTTTTGTTGGAAAAATCAGCCAAAACGGCTTGGTCAGTTAAAAGTGACGAATCACCTCTTATCTTCCGGTCAGTAGGCTCACATTCCATCTTCTTGACAATTGCCACCTTTGCCTCATTTGATACTTTCTCTGAGAATAAACTTAAGCCAACTAACTCAACCGAGAGGTACCAAAGATAGTTTTTTAGTGCATTTTTAACCACTTCGCTTACTTGAGGATCAATCAATTCATAATTGGTCATGTCTTTCCACAGAGAAAGGTCTGGCCAAGCTGCATTTGTAGCCATAGGGGCCTCAAACCAATACTTTACATACACAAGAACTCCAAAGTTCACAAAGCGTTCTAACTGCAATTTTTCCTTTTGTGTGGTTTTGAAACCACCTTGCTCACGAAACAAGTGGATTTTGATAGCGTATATCAATTTCGACATCCAACGAGCATGGTGCACTGCACCTGGAACTCTCCAATTAATTTTATCTGGAGTATGACCAAGAGCTAGTAGAGACAGTTCTAGTAGTTCCATGTAATCGCCTCTGGGCTGCTTTTTGCTTCCTAAGGTAAATAATAAAGCATTTACTGCGGTGAGATTTAAATGTGCACTGTCAGGAGCTTCTTTCAATGGTTGATATTTGTCTTTGCATATTAACGGCCATGCTGCCTTGAATCTTTTGAATAAAGGAATGTCAGGGAACTGGATGGTCCGAAACAGAGAGTAAATGCCTTCCTGAGAACAATCTCCAAAATGTAGTGCCTGCATGCTAGCCATAATAATCCTTTTTCTAATTTATGTTCCAGTATAACACAAGCTCCATTTTTCAACCCTGTATTAACGGATGTAGAATCAAAGCACATGCCCATGCTCTTGTTCTCCAAACCCCATTCAGTTAATGAATTATATACTGCATTCGCTGCGTTTGCGCCGGTACCACTTGCAAGGTTTGTCACTCTAAGTAACTTCTCCTTACCATCTGAAGATACTAATACGGGCAAACGATCTACTTTTTCAGTACCCAAAATATCATAAAGAATCTTCCCGTCCCAATGAACAATAACTGAATAGTCAAAAGAAACTGATTGCTTTATTTCCTCAAACACAGCTTTTCTTGCTTCTTTCCTTTTGCGTTGAATAGTGCTTCGCGATAATGGCAATGATCTAGGGTCATGTCCCAACGCTGCTACAATAGGGACCATTAATCTTAAGGCTTCCCTATCAGAAACCTTATTGCGATCGAATGCACTAGTGACATGTTTGGAAAATAAAGATTTCTTTGCAATTGGTTCAGTCTGCAAGAATGTTTGGGATTCCATTCTTTTTAGAGATGTTGATGGCTTATACATATCTTTTGATATTTTTTTGGCTGAATATGAATGTTCTGGTGATTCATGTTCTGAATCTGAAATAGTTACTGCTGGACACATCGCGGAAGAGGAACCTGGCTTTTTGCCTTCTTCAAGTCTCTTTAGTTCTTTAATTTTTCTTTGAAGAATTTTTTCTTGTTTCTTGTTGTATTTCTTGTCTGCTGATGAAATAATCATACTTCTTTCCATCCTCTGGTCAATTAAAAACTCTCTGACTTCGTCAACTGTGCACGTATTAAGTGCATTAATGTGAGCAATATCAAAGACCGTATCTAGCTGCTCTTGAAATAGTGTTTCCCGTTTCCTTTGGGTATGAGAGACTCTTCCTTTATTTTTCTTTAACAGAAGCAATTCAGAATGTAATTTTTCAAGCTTATCAATATAATGTTTTACAAGTCTTATCGGAATAGCGGTCTTTTGCCACACTAAAATTAGTTTTTCTACAGATTTTTTTTCTTGCAGGAAAAAATGGAATCTAAGAAGAACTTGCCTTTGAGTTGGTAATTGATTAAATCTAGATAGTGGTTCCAAATCTTTGAAACCTATCAAGAATATAGTGTCCGCTTGACGTGTTGAACTTGATGGCAAACCCATTGTGTGTGAGAGTCTACCAACTTGTTGACTTCTACTTACATGATCTTAAACACGATTAATTAAAAAACTCCTATGGAGGCTAAAAGGTAAACAACTTGGCATGAACATAGTTGCTATTTAAGGTAGCAACTAGCAACTACTAACTATTATTCACCAGTGGGCAATAAGTGCACATCGGCAATGCCGTTCATCATTAGAGATCACATAATTTTTTACAATGTTCAAATTTTAAATGCATTTTTTCTCTGTATTTCTTTCATTAAAACAGCAATCAAGACCGCAGGCGAAGTTAATATAAAGAATTAAAAAGTAAGAAAATATCAAAATTTTTAAAACTTTGGAGACGTTGAGTACTGCCTTCTAATTCACTTAGGGCATCGAAATTTTTGCACTTAACTACTATCAACAGAAGTAAAAAAATTAGTGGGTGCCCTGGGGCTGAATTTGAAATTTTTGGGCCAGTACGAACATAACAATGTATGTATTATAAATAGAAATAAAAACAACAACACCAACAACAACAACAACAACAACTACTACTACTGCTACTGATATGTTGGTCTACTACTACTACTGATATGTTGGTGATTTGTTTGTGCTTGCTGTGTCGTGGAGTGTTTGTGTGGGTGGTGGGTGTAAGGGGGGTACCAAAAAGATAAACTGTTAAGGGAATGCAAAGAGTGGAGAGTGTGAGTGTAAATTGTCATGGTAGAGGGTATATAAGCTTCGGCAAGGCTGAACTTAACACCGTTTCTACTTGTTTTTGTATACACCGGGCAATGCTGAACATCAAATGCCTCGCTTGGTTTGGCCATAGCAACAACAACGAAACAACCAAACACTCGACATCGCACATTCTTTGTCCGAAGTAGCTGACGTATACGTGTGTCACATAACCACATGTTTCCCATATCAACAGCAACGAAACAGCCAAACACACAACATCACACATACTTTGCACGAAGTAGCTTAGGCATGGGCTTGCAAATGAAATTTTGCGTGGCTATGCTTTATATCTCCGTTCAACAAAAGCAACAGACACATGTACATACATACATTATTATGTTAATACATACGCGTAGACACAATTTCGTCTGCCTCACCCCTGCCACACCACTCTTTCATTGCTCTCTTGCTCGCTCATTTTTGTTTAACACGTCACTGTTCTCTTTCGAAGTCGCAGAAAATCTGGTTTTAGCAGCAGCGTAAAATCTGGTTTTAGCAGCAGCATAAAATCTGACTTTGATAGATTTAGTCCCTACACGCCGCTATAGATGTTAACACATCAAAAATATACAGATATGCACTTAATTTAATTTCATATAATAACAGAATTTAAGTGATTCGTAACTGAAAAAAGGGCCAAAATACAGAAATAAAATTATAAAAAAAAACACATTCAACGCAGATTAGTTGGATTGGGAATTAAGTTGGATTAAATTTACAATTAGCCTTCATTAAACCTTTTCAAACGAAAAATCAGACAATAATTGCACCCTTGAACTATTGACGATAACGGCAAAAGAAAACAGTCCTTTAATTGGAGCTATTATTTTTACCTACATAATTAAATGAAAAGCAATTTTTTTCATAAAAACTGCAAATTGTATCCAAAACTCTGCTGGTTATATTATCGACTGTTAATTCCGGCAGTTCTGGATTGAGCCACCTTGAGCCATTTCATTTCGATGCTTGGGGTTAGTACTGTTGCCGCAGTTGCGATGTTTGCCTCAGGCTGCAACATAAAATATGGCTGAAAGCTTTTTGTTAACCCCTGTTCCATTTTTAAAATAACAGTGGATATTTGTTGCAGTGCCTTTACTTTGCTTAGTTTATGCAGCATATTGCTCAGTGTTACAAGAGTTGGTATTCAAAATCCTGCGTTTAATGAAATTAATATCATTTGTATTCTGTTGTTCGACCTTTTCGTTATCAATAAATAATCTATATTCTGCGAGCTTTGGGAAGCAACCAACGTCTTCAGGAAGAATAATCAACTTCCACTCGAAACAACAAAAACGTGCGATTATAAATACGGTGAAAAATTTAATAGAACGCGTTTTGACTATAAGTGATGTAGAATTCCACAAGATTAATAAGGAGAGGATAAGAAGCATTCTTAAGGACAACAACTTCCCGAGCCATCTTACCATCAGACTGATAAGGCAATTTGAGGATAAAGGACAACCTAAAAGGGATACTACAGATGATCCGAAAATTTACAAATCAATAGCATATGTACCTGGAATAACTGATAGGTTGGCGAAGTCAAAAATATTTGACGACAAGAATTATAGGTTAGCGCACAGAACATATAACACAATGGGTAGAATATTTAGTAAAACAAAGGATAGTTTGGGTAAATTTGATATGTATAATATAGTATATAAAATGCCATGCAAATGAAATGACAACGAGGTTTGTAACAAAGTATATGTAGGGACTAAAAAAAATAAAGTAAAGACACGAATTGCAGGACAGAAATCAGATCAGAAATACAGGCACATTTCTACACAGAAAACAGCATTAACCTCACATTGTGAAAGTTTAAATCTTTACCCAAAACTCATAAACCAAAACTTTCTAATAAAGAAACAACTATTAACGTCGTTATATGTATATTAGAAATGCTACAAATAATTAAAACACCAACATTGAAAAGAATTAACTATAAAACATATACAGATAATGTAGCCCAAATTGACAGAGATTTAATTAGTAAAAGTAGAACTTTTTAGGCACAAATTGTTTAGCGATCTAATATTTTTCTTTGGATTAATTTATATGAAATTTTTACGTACATTATTTTTGTTTGTGTAACTTCAGAAAATTTTGAAAAGGCGGGAAAACTTTTTTCAAATATTTCTATTTTGACATAATTTTTCATTATTATTATTTGGTTTTAATTGTTATTAATTGTTTACATTTTCACTTGTTGTGTTTGAGAAGTCGAAAAAGAAAACGCAATCATGTACATTAAAACAATAGCAATAATATTTTATCGGTGCAAGTAGTTTTACATATGAGTAATTCCATATTAATCGCTTTATGTTATTACCAGCCCATGCTAGATACACAGTAGCTGCTCACTTTTTAAAATTGAAACAAGCAAATTTAGAGCACGGCTGCAGCATTTCCGATAAGTAAGCAACCACGTTTCTTTATCAAAGATTGGCAGATCGTCTTAATATCATCTTCGAAAAAGTTAGTTCCTACATTGTTAGTTTGGAACCATTGTCTGTAGCGGTCAAAAGAATGTTTGAGCTAGTCAAGTTAAACGAAGTATTTGATGTCAGCAATGATCTGGACAATATCCTCAGCAGTGTGTACTCCAAAAATTTGTCTGTATGCCAAAGATGCCGATTTGCATTTAAAATTTTCCGTTAGCCAATGACACGTTTAAACAAGAAAGCTTCTGTGGTACCCAGACCAGATATCTACTGTGGTACAAAAATATTTGGAAGACAAAATGGTTTCTATTGTATATTGTACCATGGTGGTATACTTTCGCTCCAATTTTGTAGCCGCTATTTGCCTGGTCATCACCTTCATACCTGTATTGTCAAAAAGGTCTATAAAGGATTTCTTTTCCAGAATTGAAAGGGGCAATGAAGAGTCAATAATAGCGGGTAAAATTGTACTATCAAACTCATTTTTCACTTTACCGCCCTAAGGGCTACTTGCTTTATAACTTTTATATTTTTTGAAAGCTTCACTATGATTGACTCGCAAATGTTTATTGAAATTGGAAGTCACTTCACCACCGCCTTTACTACTCGATGACATATAGCTTCAATTTAGGCATTTGCCGTCACTTTTTCTATTTCTGTGTAAAATTCGCAAGCAAGCCGATGATACTTCAACTTATAACAATTAACTTTTTACAAAATTTTCTTCTATTTCCCAAATGGAATAGACTTCAAAATGCAATAGACTTCAAAATAATCAAAAAGAATCAAAAGTCATCTCTGAAAGTAGTCGGATTATTTTCTGATTACTTTCGATTCTTTTGGATTATTTTATAGTAATCGGTGGTGCAATGGGTAGTGTGCGCGCCTCTTGTACAGGACATCCTGGGTTCGATCCCTGCACCAACCACCTTAAAATTTCTTTCGACGACGGTCACCTCGCTTAGTGACGGCGACACTATCGAGTATATAGCCATGAAAAAGCTTCTCAAAAATACCGTTCGGAATCGGTGTAAAACTGTAGGTCCCAATCAGTGAGTGAAAACTGGAAACCGCACAGCTCAGTGATTGTGAGAAGTTCTCCCCGGTCCCTTCATGGGATGTAATGGGAAACCATTTATTTATTTATTTTTAATCGCAAGTAATCCTGATTACTTTTTGATTATTTGTAATGGTAATAAATTATAAGTCTTGAGAAACTGAATATAATCGTAATTTAATCATTACTACACCTCTAAAAAAATGTAATTCAATTAGTAATTATTACGAATACTAATCATTACTTAACAGCTATGCTTTAAAGCTAAGAACAAAATATTACAATAGTACCGAGATATTACAATAGTACAATAGTAGTAACAAAGATTTTTAGTGAAAAAAGGGAATAATAATAAATTCAAAGAAGGAAGCCAAGCGGGTAACATAGAAAAGCACATGGATCCTAAACAGAAAAAAATTGATATTTATATTGCTTATGTGCACTCAAACATCTTCACAAGCGCAAGTTATTATACGGTGAAAGAACAATTTAACCAAACCTTCAGAGATAAAACGCTGACATAAAATTCATAAGAGACCACAGATAAATAAGAGTAGAATACAAAAACGGCAATTTGTAGACACTTTTGATATACAGTGACGAGCAAAATTTTCACAGAGTTGACACACTCTCGAAAGAAGTTTGAATATTTTAAATATTTTGTTAACAACAAAAAACAAATAATAATTAACTAAATCAATTTATTGTTCTCTCGTGAAGAAAAACAAAAACAATTGTAAAATTTACTGTGGTTTAGTATGTTTGAGCGGAGTGGACTGTGTTGTCGATTTTTCTCCCAAAGGGTTGTTGCTGGAACACAGGGGAATCCAACCTGCGAGTAAATAAGTTGGCGGGGTGTCCTTCATTAATATCTCCCAATGAGAAATTAGAGAGTTAGAAAAGTAGAGAAAAAAACAAAGACTTCTGGGGTTAAACCAAAGTGGTGTATCGTTGCTCAGAATGCCGCTGAGAAAGTAATCATTTAACAATATTCCGGATCGAATGTAACTTCATTGTGGCAGTTATGGATGTTGACGTTAATTCACCATAGTGTAGTAATTTTAAGTACAATTTATTTTGTATAATAGTTTGCGGATACAATTCATTTTAATAGCAATTTAAGAAAAATTCAATGATGGCATTTTAAGTGCAATTTAAAGTACAAATCATAAATATTAATCAATTTATATTCATAATTTCAAGACATTTATTTGTGTCTAAATGTTAGTTTAGATATGCTCCCAGCTCAGAGTTAGCGCTTGGATGGTTTGAATGATGCAGCTGTGAACGACCACAGCACCGTAGCGAGCGATTTACATAGTTTAACAATGGGTCGGGTTATAATTCCACTGGCAACTCTAACGCGTTCTATGCGAACCTTTGCATCTGGTCCCAAATGAACATTTTCGTTGCGACCTAGGCGCCACTCCTTTGGGGGTAAGAGATCATCCATAACTACTACAAGATCCCCAATTTTGAAATTTGGAGTAGAGTTTTTCAATTTCCATTGCTTTTGTAGGGATTTGAGATATTCTTCCTTCCATTTTGTCGCAAACAAATTGAAAGACGAGATTTCTGGCATTGTCATTATTTGAGCACTTCTTAGAAAGTGTCCTGGAGTTAGTGAGGTTAAATCCGTCGGATTTTCAGAAACTGCGGAGATTGGGAGGAAGTTCACAACTCCCTCAATCCGCGCTAGAACAGTAGCGATTTCTTCGTATGTAAATTTTCGTGAATAAGCGATTCTCTTGAAGTGTAACTTGAAGCTTTTAACGGCAGCTTCCCAAAGACCACCTATATGTGGTGCATCGTGGGGTTGGCTGAAATTCCATTCCAATCCGTATGTTGCATATGTATCAGCAATCTCACTAGCAGCGCAGTTATGATCTTTGGATCTGATGTCATGTGCACCTATATGTACGACTGTACATATAGTAAGTATTTTAAATAGCAACAGTTATTTTCAAAATATTAATGTTTGCCCGATTTGTTAGGGTAATTTTCCTTCCCTGTCTATGTTCATTTCGAACTTTAACCGTTTAAACTTTTAAATTTTTCCAATAAATTGTGCATAGAATACAAATTCGCTCACTTACCAGCTATCTCTCTCTCGCAATTATTAAATTTTTGATTTTGTTATACCTCATTGCCGATGGAGATGACGATTTGCTGTTGCTCTATTGGTTCTGCTTCTCTTTGAGGTTCGAATGGACCATGTACACTTTACTGTGGTTTAGTATGTTTGAGCGGAGTGGATGGTATGGGAGATTTTTCTCCCAAAGGGTTGTTGCTGGAACACAAGGGAATCCAACCTTTGACTAAATCAGTTAGCGGGATATCCTTCATTAATTTCTCCCAATGAGAAATTAGTGAGTTAGAAAGGTAGAAATCCAATGAGTGTTCGAACTCACGGGCGATGTGTTAACACCTTTTTGCTACACGGAGCCTGTTCAATTTATATGAACACATGTGTGAATGTTACATGTGAAAATAAAAAACAGCGCTCAATCATATGATGACATTACATTTAAATAATATTAATATTTGAAATTATTTAAAGACCAGTGGAAGCACATGTGCCATTATTTTCTTGCTTAAAACTTTTTGTTTTATGCCCAGAAACAACAAAGAGAATGCAAAGCAACGAACATATATATATACAATGTTATGTTCGCACATACGCTATTTAAGTTCACAAAATTCTCGTTGCTCTCTTGTTATCTCATTTTTACATACGTATAATACGTCATTATTCTATTTGCTCTGAGAGTGCCCCGCTCCCACATTTTATTTGACTTACCTTTGACAATAATAAAAAATCAGCCGGTAAAAAAAACAGTTTTTGACTATAAATTCTTTATATATGACCGTGCCCCTTTGTCCAATCCCGGCCATATTTTCACCAGATCTTAGAATATGTAAACCTAACCAACATACCCGATTTTGTTCAAATACCGTTAACAGGAGCAAAAATAATGGATTTTTAATTTGTGATTTGTATGGGAGGTACCACGCCCACTAGTCCAATCCCGCCCATATTTCGAAATTTAATTTTTGTCGTCGCCATTAGTTTTCCTGCGAAGTTTCAGCACGATTAGATTACGGAAGAAGGGTTAAAAATCAATCCAAAGTTTTTTCGGCATACATACATACAGGCAGGTGAAGTTAACATAAAGAATTTAAAAAGCCGTTCAATCAAATGATGACGTTTCATTTAAAAACAAACAAACACACAACATCACACATACTTTGTCCGAAGTAGCTGACGTATACGTGTGTCACATAACCACATGTTTGCCATATCAACAGCAACGAAACAGCCAAACACACAACATCACACATACTTTGTACGAAGTAGCTGACGTATTAGTGTGTCACCATAACGTCAACTGCGCAATGCCGTCAGGCTTCCAAATGAAATTTTGCGTGGCTATGCTTTATATCTCCGTTCAACAACAGCAACAGCCACATGTTCATACATACATTATTATATTAATACATACGCTATAGACACAATTTGGTTTGCCTCACCGCAGCCACGCCACTCTTTCATTGCTCTCTTGCTCGCTCAATTTTGTTTAACACGTCATTATTCTCTTTTGCAGTCGCAGAAAATCTAGTTTTAGCAGCAGCATGAAATCTGGTTTTAGCAGCAGCAGAAAACCTCTCTGTGTGTTGTTTGCATGTGTTGACTTTTATGGATTTAGTCCCTATACGCCGCTATAGATGTTAACACATCAAAAACAAAGAGTTTTGCGGTTAAACCAAAGTGGGGTATTATTGCGGGGAAAACGGCTGATGCGCACCTTAAGAATGCTGCTCAGAAAGTTATCATTTAACAATATTCAGGATCGAATGTAACTTCATTCTGGCAGTTATGGATGTTGACGTTAATTCACCATAGTGTGGTAATTTCAAGTACAATTCATTTTGTATAATAGTTTTGTTTACAATTTAGGAAAAATTCTATGATGGCATTTTATGTATAACTTAAAGTACAATTCATAAAATATAAGCAATTTAAATTCATATTTTCAAAACATTTGTGTGTGTGTAAATGTTAGTTTAGACAATAATTTTAATTCTAAGTATGTTGATAGGTATACAAATTTTAAAACTTTGCACTCTGGTTTTATATTAATTTATTGGTTTTCTAATTCAATATTTACTCCAGTAGCCTTTGGTTTTTTTAAGAGCTTGTATACGGCGAGGGACACGGTTGCAAAATGTTACCATCATTTCCTCTGGTATCTCTCCGCAGCTCGTTTACGCCTTTTGGAGCATCCCGGTACTTGGCGAGCTGAGAATTTATGTAAATGCAAATGTTTTCGAGCGGGTGTAAGTCCGGTGACTGCGCTGGCCATTCCTTACTTTTAAATTGCTTAGTGTTTAACCAGATTTTAAAGATTTTGGCCCAATATTTTGGGTCGTTGTCGTGCTGAAAAATCGCAGTACGAACACCCGTTTTTTCTGTGACAAATTATAAATTATTTCGCAGAATTGAACGATATTGGTCTTTTTTCATAACACCTTAAATTTTAACCAGGGGACCTACTCCATTCTTCGTAATACATCCTCACACCATTATGGATCCACCACCATATTTCATGGTTTGTGTTACTGCATTCGGGGTAGTAGTATGTGGATCTTTGGTCCAGTACCAAGCACGACCATCCGACTCAAATCGATAGATTTTAGTCAAATCAGACCATACAACCTTAAACCCAAGGCGAAATTGTATTTTTATTTTTTGTAACGTTTCGAATTTAATTCTTTAGCTTCTTCCAGTCAGCCTCAGCCTAGTTTACGTAGATCTTGGGGAATTATTTGCGAAGCTTTACATTCTTTTGTGATTAAAGTGGTTTGCTTTTCTTCTCTGCAACATTAATACCCAATCTTTTGAGAACAGTCCACTCACCGACGTCAATATTTAACGTTTCTATAGCCCCAGCTGGGGTAAATGCATTGTCAGTTGTCACTAAATTTGCCAAATGACGACAAGTGCGGTCGTCAATCTTTCTGGGGCGTCTAGGAGCAGTTTAATAGCTTAAGACGAGCAGTTTTTTAATATAGTCCTTTCGTTTTATTTTCCGAATCGTCATATGACTTACATTAAACTTTTTTGAAACGTTGTAAAGAGAATTATTATTTCTTAATAATTCCACGATTTCAGCTACTTTAAATGCTTCCATTTTTGATCAGCACGTGGAAAATAATGAGCAATTGAGAAAAAAATATGAGTCAATTTATGAGCTACGTGATGGTTACATTTGAAATTCTGGATCTTTAAAGAAATGAAGAGAGTGCAATATTGTAACGTAGAAGAGAGTGCGTAACTTTAACCTTTGGGGTTGTTTACTTATTACCTTTACTTAACCTTTGGGGTTAGTACTTATTATGCATATTAAAGGAAACCCCAAAAAAATATTTTAGTTCTACGGTTAAACGCTGGTAAAAATTAAAGTTTTAAACTTCCATTATGGGAAACCTGTTACAATTTTACTCGTCACTGTACTTGCTATTAGAGATATGCCCAACACAATAATCATACCAAAACTTCACGCAAATAGTATAGAACATACGTACAGCTTAAAGGAAACGTTTTAGCTCACCAATGTGTACATGAAACACCAGGAAGTACAATCAAATACACACGTACACATACTTGCATTTATCGTACACCAATACATACCATGACATTCTACATACAACAGTTTTCGAATAAGTGGTAACAATTAGTACAAACACATATACAGAATCCTTGATTTTATGTGAATTTTAACGACGCCTTTTTCATATATTTCCCAACGAAATGGGCGAACTTGAAATAAGGAGGTTTACTGCCAATTACTTATTGATATACGTATGCATTTAGTGGTACGAATAAGGCAGAATAACATAACTCGGGAATACTTACACATTACACGTGAAAATATTAAGTGTCCATTTTGAAGTAATAAGTATGTAATATGGACGACTCCATGGAATATGTAATTCCGTCAATTCCTGATTTAGTGTTGTCAATACAATTTGTTATAGAGAAAATGTTTGCTTGTAAATTTCGATTGAGTCATTTTGGGTTGGGAATTTTAATTTATTTTTTATGTGTTAACATCTATAGCGGCGTATAGGGACTACACCTATCAAAGTCAGATTTTATGCTGCTGCTAAAACCAGATTTAATGCTGCTGCTAAAACCAGATTTTCTGCGACTGCGAAAGAGAATAATGACGTGTTAAACGAAAATGAGCGAGCAAGAGAGCAATGAAAGAGTGGTGTGGCAGGGGTGAGGTAAACCAAATTGTGTCTATAGCGTATGTATTAACATAATAATGTATGTATGGACATGTGTCTGTTGCTTTTGTTGAACGGAGATATAAAGCATAGCCACGCAAAATTTCATTTGCAAGCCCATGGACTTGCGCAGTCGACGTTATGGTGACACACTAATACGTCAGCTACTTCGTACAAAGTATGTGTGATCTTGTGTGTTTGGCTGTTTCGTTGCTGTTGATATGGCAAACATGTGGTTATGTGACACACGTATACGTCAGCTACTTCGGACAAAGTATGTGTGATGTTGTGTGTTTGGTTGTTTCGTTGTTGTTGCTATGGCCAAACAAAGCGAGTCATTTGATATTCAGCATTCCCCGGTGTATACAAAAAAACTATTATTTTTTATTTTCCAATGTAACATTTACTATTGTGTTCATAGAAATCGAACAGGTACCGTGTAGTAAAAAGGTGTTAACACATCATCCGTGAGGTCGAACACTCATTGATTTTTTTTTAAGTTTTACAGTCTTACCCACGATGTCGAACGTTAACGTTGGCTTACTTTCTATGCGACAAGCAGCTGATTTGGGACTCACTAACAAGAGAATGAAAACATATTAAATACAAAATAATTAAGTACAAAATCGGACCCCACTTACACCCTCTCCAACACAATCAAAGCGTACGAAGTCAGTTACTCACTTCCGTTTCAAAAAGCGACCAACTATCTTTCGACCTGTGTTTTGCATGGTTCTATATTTAGTTGCGGAGCGAGAGAGAAGAGTATCAGCTTCTATTTGATTTCCAGATATGTCACAACCAAAATACAAGTGACTTGTTTTGACATATTCGTTTGCACAGATGACAGCGAAAATAGTTAGTGTGTCCCAATTTTGTAAACACACAACCACACAATAAAATGAGATGCCAGGGATAAGAACGAAAGTGAGTGACTGACTTTCGTTTGCTTCGGTTTTCTTTCGAGATAGTAGGTTTGGCTGTTAAGGTTTCTGCTTTGATTGTTTTTTAAAATTGTAAAATTTCTGTGATATATCGTATGGGCCAACAAAGTAAAAATGTTTTAAAATTTAAATTTTTCAAGTTTCTAATTTAGTTTTAGTGACATTGGAGTTTGTTTTGTCCACGCATTGTGAGATATTTGTACATGCGAAATCTGTTCGCGTGAATAACATTCTCCAAGGCACACGGAAAATATAGTGGTTTCTTTGTATTCATTTAAAAACAAAATTTTAGAAAAATTCTAGCTCGTCAAGTCATTTCAAGTCAGTTTGGTCCATCTAAAGGATTTACTGAAATACACTGAAATTTAAGAAGTTCATACTACAAGCTTTCAAGGAAAGGAACATTTTTGTAACTGAAAAATGGTTGGTTTTTGTAGGAATAATAGACAATTCAGTTAATCCCACTCATTGGCATGACTAGTTACGAACTCCGTCATAAGTTCATCATCAGATGCCCAACTACTGAGCCACACACCCTACACCCTACATTGGATGATTGGTTGGGAAGGTTGTGGGTAGAACTCGTATTGCAGCCACCTCCCTGTGGTGCGTTGTGGGTG
The DNA here is from genome assembly GCA_963931995.1 of Phaonia tiefii. Classification (NCBI taxonomy): domain Eukaryota; kingdom Metazoa; phylum Arthropoda; class Insecta; order Diptera; family Muscidae; genus Phaonia; species Phaonia tiefii. The sequence goes on from OZ008368.1 coordinate 199,909,701, forward strand.
GATTTGAAAATAAAATGAGCTAGGAGCTGCATCCGCAAGTATATATTGAAACAAAAAATTACCAAATATTTACTGTTAGAAATTTTCTATAATACCTGAAAGGAAACATTGTCAAAACAAAAGTTATCAGACAACGATAATGGCTGCTACTGGCTGCGAGCGCATCGCTGGCATTCGTCATAAATGGCTCGCCTCTCTGTCCAGGTAGGCTACTCTGTTCTATTTGACGAAACTGCAAGACCGAATTTAAGTTTATTGTATATGCTTTGATTTTTAATATATTATTCTAATAGAATCAAACTACAGCATCAATAATAACCGTATGATTAAAATGTATTAAACAGCCAAACTTTAAAATTTTGCAAAAAATACTAATTTTTGCGCATTATGTACTATGTGGCACGACCGGAATATATGAAACAAATATATAGTAAGTACCAGTATATTGATTCTACATACTTTTAGTTGTTAATTCATGCTATAGGATCGCAATTACAACCATCTACACTTAAATGGCGGACAAATTAAAAAAAAAAATATCAATTAATGATTTTTTAACGTCTATACCAATGGTAACTTTTGTGTACTACTTCAATAATTTGTTTCTAATTTTTCGACCTTTATTTTAATTATTCTTGACCAATTATTCAAGCTTAAGGTCACTTCTGATTTTATTAAACTTTTTGTTTTTCTATTTAATATATTAATATTAATATTAAAAACTATCCTGAAGAAGATTTCCAAAGGAAATCGAAATATCGAGAGAAAAAATAGAAAAACAAAAAGTTTAATAAAATTAGAAGCGACCTTAAGCTTGAATAATTAGTCAAGAATAGTACTACTTCAATGTGATATAAAAAATCCAATGAGTAATCGAACTCACGGACGCTGTGTTAACACCTTTTTGTTACGCGGTACCTGCAAAGCAACAGCCACATGTACATACATACATTGTTATGTTCGTACATACGCTACACAAGGTCACAAAATTTTCGTTGCTGTCTTGCTGTCTCATTTTTATATACGTATAATACGTTATTATTCTCTTTGCTCTGAGAGTGCTCCTCACACACATTTTATTTGACTTACCTTAAAAAAGGCGTTCAATCATATGATGACGCTTCATTTAAATAATATTAATACTTAATAACACTTACAAATATTTAAAGACAAGTGTCATTATTCTCTTGCTTCTTACTTTTTGGATCGAAGTTCCTTATCGTACCTTGAGGGATGGGGGCTAAATGAAAAAATTTTAAACAACTTTTTTTTTAAATGTATTATGCTATAACCCAGTATACAATTCAGTATTATTCTGCATACTTTTAGGATTTGGTAATTATTACTAGATTTGTACAGCCAGGGACGTATATGAGGGTTGTGTTCTTTCATGTTGGCTTTGTGATAGTCATGCCATTGTGAAGTGTGCTGGCTTCAATGGAAGACATTATGACATAATTACGGCTAAGGAAAGCGGGCTTCGCTGAAGATGTTGGAAGTGTCATGAATTCGATATTGACTTTTTTTTTAGGTTATTGCCTTGTGCGTTATTAACAGAATTACCACATTATGTGTGGTTGCAGTTCAAGTCTCCTGCTACTACATGGTAGTTATTTGAATTTTGAAGATTCATAAAATCAAATAGTTTTTGCAAGTCTGCTCGAATTGAATTTATATTGCCGGCCGGATAGTACGCACATGTGATAACTAGAAAGTTGTAGCAGTAAACGGGTATCTTTATGGCGCATGTCGCTAAAGCATCTAGCGAACATCTTCTTTTGTTATCGTGACTGTAGTATTGTATGTTATTCTTGATCAATATAGCAGTTCCCCCACCCCTTGTTGCAACAATTCGATATTTGCTTATAATTTTATAAATTTAAATATTGCAAATATTGTATGGTTTAATTTTGTATCATTTAATAGGACAATATCTACTATCTACATACCCTTAAAAATTTACCTATTCTTGAAAAAAGGACCAATTCTACAAAAAAAACATTTAAAAAAATTACAGCAGACAGTTGCTTATATTATTTATCATTTATTGTTATATATGTTTTCTGTCTTATCGGATGGCGTATTCTACGTTAAACTTAATGACCGTGTCTCTGACACAGCCTGCAGGGGCAGTCCGTGGCCGAAGGCCTCGGACAACTGTCTGCTGTAATTTTTATATTTACCAACGGCATTTGATTCAAGTCCGTTTAAAAAAAAAATATTATGTTCAATTTTTTTTAAACTTAATTTAATTTATGTATTTCAATTAATATTTTTATTGAAATAAGTTCTGCGAATGTTGGGAGGGCCGCCCTAATATTAAAAAAGGTTTACCTTATCGAGTCTTCGCATTAGCATTCGAGCGTTGTGTGAAAGCTTTACGCTTTACAATTCAAAATTAATGTTACAACAGCTTTATTGAAGCTTTCGCAAAAAAGCTTTATTACGTTAGCTTACTGTTTGTTTCGCTTTTTACTAGATACATGTTGCCAAGCAACATTAGCTTGCTGTTCGTTTCACTTTTTACTAGATACATGTTCCTAAGCAATGTTGAGCAACCAAAAACACTCAACCAAACACCACACATATGTTTGAGTGTATGTGTTTAAACAATTTTCATTTGAGAAATTAAAATACTAGAAATATATCAACCAATATGAAATGTATATCAAACGAAAGATAACATCTTCATTTACCTACAAAAAAAATTTTAAAAAAATTCATCTAGCCGTTTCCTCAAATTCAATGAAATAAAGATTACAACAATAAAAACCTGACATGACTCCTCATACCGTAAGGTAAGACGTATTCTACGTCAAAAAAACCTCCCGTTTCTTCACAAAAATATCTTGTTATAAAAAATACATATTCTTACAAAAATTCCTTTTCTTTAAAGTACCATTACTAAGAAATAAAATATTACCTTTTTTTCTTGAGATAAGTAGGTTTTCTGAAAATAAGTAAATTTTATTAAAAAGTAACCTTTTCCTTAAAAGAGTACCACTTCTTTAAAAATTATCTGTTCTTACAAAATTACTTTTTTGTAAAAAAAAGTCCAATGAATGTTCAAACCCACGGGCGATGTGTGAACACCTTTTTGTTACACGGTACCTGTTCGATTTCTATGAACACATTTGTAGATGTTACATTGGAATATTAAAAGCAGCGTTCAATCATATAATGACGTTACATTTTTCTATATGCTAATATGTTCCTGGTTGCTGAAAATTTCTTCTACTGATGATGTCGTGCCTAATTATAGCTGCTCCTTATTCCTGTTTCCCTGTTGACTTGATAGCACAGCGTCTTCTAATTACATTTATTTGGTGTTGTTCCTGGCTTCCTGATATTTTTCCTGCTTCGTAACTCTGGTGTTTTAATGTATGATGCTGGTTCCTGGATTGATGATATTGCGACTAATCATTGCTGTTGCTTATTCCTGTTTCCCGTATTTCTACTGATCCTGTCCCGTTAAATTATTTGCTGTTGTTTATTGATTTCGTTGTTTGCTGGTTTCCTGTATAATGTCAACTCGATATCATGGCGTCTTTTTATTTCGTCTATTTGGTATTGTTCCTGGTTGTATTGGTGTTATTTATCCTGCTCCGTAACTCTGATGTCTTAACTTATGCTCCTGGTTCCTTATTTCCTGCTGCCTCTCTTCACATTTATACCTGATTTTATTGGTGTTGATTTGCCTGCTTCGTAACTCGTGTGTTTTAACTATTATTTATACGACCAACTCAACATCATATCCCATATGACGTATTTGCTGTTAATCAATGTATCTCGAATTCTGGTTCCTGTCGTCTTGCCGCTTGTCTTTGTGTTTTTGTTCCTGATTTCGAATTATTCTCCTTCATCTTGTTCCCGGTTCCTGCTTCCTGATTTTGCTGTTTGCTGTTTCCTTATTTTAAGTTTTTATTATATTAATTCTATTTTGTTTTTAATTTCGCTATTCATATGTATTTGCTGTTTCTTGTTTCCTTATTTTAAAGTTTTATTATACAAATTTTGTTATTTTTTTTATGCTAAACAATAGATTTTTTCCTGCTCAATATTTAACATTTTATTTAAATTTTCTATTTTTTTTCTTCTTTGTATTTTATTGTATTTATAAGATATTTATTGTATTTATAAGACATTTTTATTTGCAAATTTTAGTTTAAGATGAATTTTGAAAAAATTATTCCAGCTGGACTTATTTGTAGCGGAGTAAATAAATAAACATAAACATAAACAAATAATAGTAATAGTTAGTTATTTAAAGACCAGTGCAAGCACATGTGCCATTATTTTCTAGCTTAATGCTTTTTGTTTTATTCCCACAAAAAACAAAGAGAATGTGAAGCAACAGACACATGAACAACATACATTGGTATTTTCGTACATAAGCTACACAAGTTCACACAATTTTCGTTGCTCTCTTGCTATCTCATTTTGAAATACGTATAACTACGTGCTCCGCACCCACAAAAGGCAACTATGTATTCGCTGCCGCTACATCAGTGTGTGTTTTTCTCGCAGTTGGACAATCTGTGTTTCGCAGTCGGACAAATCTGTGTTCTATATAGGGGTGAGTCACCCTTATCATTTAGGGGTATGAAAAATAGAAGTTGGCCGATTCTGAGATCTTCTATCTATGAATACAAAATTTCATACAAATCAGTCCAGCCGCTTCGGAGGACTTTAACACCAAACAATCTGTGCCAATCTTTGTGATCGAAGTCGGACAAACTGTGTTTGGATGTATTCGCTTTGTGAATTTAGTCGCTACTCGCGTCTAGATTTTAGCACATCAAAAGATTTCGAACCACCCTAATATAAGTATAACTGAAATCCTAGGGCTACATAAAATGGACTTAAAATCACTCTCCTTCACGCTGTATTCCTCACCAAATATACACATTTCCACCCAGTTTTGCCTAATGCGACACATCCGAGACGTACCATAATCGAAATTACGAAGTGCTTTTAATGGGTTAGTTTGATGGCAATTCTACAACACTAGAATCAATGCAAATTTATTTCTCTATGTATCGAACATTTTCCTAAGGTTGAACAAAAATTTCAATATTTTTGGGCATTAAAAGTGGGGTTTAAGATTCGCAGCGGATGTAATATTATTACTATTTATTTTTGTTTTTTCCTAAGCGAAGCGGTTTCGAAACGGATCCCATAAATCGTATTTTTACTGATTCATATTTCAATATTTTTATGGTCTCGCAGCGGCTTCGATATTTCGCTTTTTTATACATTTACGGACTAGTAACGGGGTCGAATCGGATCTGCTTCCACTTTTGTGCACATTAGGACAGACAAGGATAGCTACACAGTTGCAATACTTGTTGTCCGTGGCAGTAGTGTCGGTGGTATTGACAGTCGTATTTTATCATTGCAATACAAATCTTGAATACCCGAAACCCTGTTAACAAATGTGTACAAATGCATATGTATTATCATATCCATCGTTTCATATTCTACTGTTATAGTAGACAAACCTGAAAATTTTCTTAAAACAATCACATGTTTATGTGACACCCACATAGGCAAATGTTTAGGATGCAAAATATGCAAATACGCATGGGATATAGAAACCTATTACCCTATTTTTGATTCTATGTAATTTTGCATGCGCTTCAGTGTACAGCGATTTTAGGATGACAGGTCTTAGGGATTTGGTAACGGGAAACACCATAAGCTGTGGTAGTTGTAGAAGAGTTGTATCTTTCATAACTAAGAGCCAGTTTGTAAACCGAAAACTTTCTATATAATTAGCACGATTGGGACACTACCAATCACTGATGAAGTTTTTGGCATGGCATTTTTCTTACAACTAGTAAATTGCATGAGTTGATCGGTATCCAGGAAATGTCTGTATTAAGTCAAAGTTTTGAAAATAAAAACATATTTACCAATTCTCATTTTCCTGAACTTTTCTTGAAAAAGAAAAATTTTTATTCACTTTTTCGGCATAACTTCCAGGTGCTCCAAATTTTTCACTCACAAAATTTGCAGAATTGTTACCACGATAAAGTCGAACGACTTTTGGGAACAAATTAACACTACCTGAGCGTATCTAGTTACCCTAAATAGCAGTTTTACCATTGCTACAATTTTGCCAAATATTGTACGTGAAATATTTGTAGTGCCGTGAAGTTATGCTGAAACAAGTGAAAAAACCTTTTTCTAAAAAAGTACTGGAAAATCTGAGAATTAGTAAAAATTCATTTCTTCAAAATTTTAACTTTCTACAAACATTTCATGGGTACCGAACAACTCAGTAGAATTGCATTTAACCGATGCAATTTACCATAACGTTGATATATTTTGCGACTACAACATATTCAGTTGAATTTTGAATTCTTATCTTTGACAAGTGTTTGTGGATGTTGGCGGCATTAAGGTAAGTGTGTCACATTTAGTTTCTATCAGCGATTGTCAACTGACTTATTGATGTTGGGAGTATTGCTGTATTGCTTGTCCCAAAAATTGCACATCGTGAAACTATTCCTAATTGATGGAATGGCTATTTCGTGGCCATTTCTGAAGCAGGCCAACGTAATATTGTAGTGTGCGAAAAACAGCGATTGATGCGTCATCCTAAGGTGTGACGAAATTTAGTGCCTCTACAGTATTTTTCTGTTTAGTCCTTTCGATGAAGTATATTACAGCTGGCTGAGATAGGGTGTCATAAATAAATCGATAGCGAAATATCATAAAATATATGTTGTATTTGGAAATGCACATCGGCAGAGACAAAGTGAGGAAGAGAAAAAATCCAATGCAGCTAACGGACACAGTTTGCTAAAACACGGTAGTTAGCAGCATGCGTTTTAGCATTGATAGTGCATAAAACAAATATTATTGGCGTGGTCCTATTTTGTGTTCTTGTGTTTGTATATGATGTAGCTTACATTGCCTCTTCTATATATGTTCACAAAATTTGTTATGGTTACGTAAGTACGAAGTAGCAACAGTTTTGTATTCTGTGATTTATTTCCTAGTTAAGGCAATGCCGTGTTTTTTTCTGGAGAAGAATTAAGATATAAGTTAAGTTACAGACAAAAGTTTCTGACGTGAATATTTTCCTAGATTTTGGCTATTTATTAGGAACATACAATTTTAAAACTTATTACTAGAAACTATACTAATTTTTCTATCATTACGTAAAATGAAAACTATGATGTGTATCTTATAGTAACAATATTATCAAAATTCCAAAATTTCATCCCGCAGTTTTATCCCGTTTAGTAACACACGGTGCGTTAAGACCTTCATCTAGTTTCACTAAGGGCTGAGTGTCACTCAGAAACATTCTTCGATGGATTACAAACATTACAGGAATGTTAGTCTAGATGCTTGTGTTAAACTTGATAAGGCAGGAGTGTAATTAGATGCTTTTTTTTGTCACAATATTAATGTAATCAGTATCGTCGGTGGTGCAATGGTTAGTGTGCGCGGCTCTTGTACATGAGATCCCGGGTTCGAACCCGGCTCTGACCACCTTCAAAAATTTTTCTTTCGGCGGCGGTCACCTCGCATAGTGACGGCGACACTATCGAGTATCTAGCCATGAAAAAGCTTCTCAAATTACCGTTCGGAATCGGTGTAAAACTGTAGGTCCCAATCAGTGAGTGAAAACTGGAAAGCGCACAGCTCAGTGATAGTGAGAAGTTCTCCCCAGTCCCTTCATGGGATTTAATGGGAAACCATTTATTTATTTAGTATCGTCAGAGTATGAGGTCTCACGCCACACTGCCACATTAAAAAAAAAAGATTATAACGGGTCCGCCAAATAACTTTTTTTTTGAAAATGCTATTGAAAAAAACTACTGAATATTTTCTCAAATTTCTTTTTTTATGTGAAAGTATAATCCTTCCGGTTAATAATGGAAAGTAATTTTATTCAAATGGCTGCCTCGGCTGGACATGCAGTAGCCTACACGATCGGTCCAATTTTTAAGCACATTATCGACTGTGTGCAGCTGTATTTCACCAATGGCTACACTTATCTTTGAGGGCACCCCACAAATAATAGTCCAACGGTGTCAAATCGCAGCTGCGAGGTGGCCAAATGCGATCTTCAAAAACAGGGCGCAAAACATCGTGTGTTTCAAAGTAATGTCGCAATATTTCCCAGCGTTGTTCAAGCGTATACACAACCATATTCGTTCAGCGGAAGGATAAAACTAATTATCTGTCAGGTGGTCAAATCAGACAGGAGCTAAGTGTTACCATTCACGAAATAAGCACTAGTTGAAAAAACACGTTAGATGGCGGACCCTTTAGTTGATCATGCGTTTTACAATTCGGTTGACATGTTGATCGTAGCACTAACTGTTCCGTATGTACATTTGTTATATTGGGAAAATTCTGCAACAATCAGATTTTCAATGAAAATCAGTTTCGATAGCTTCTTTGCGGGAGACCTCAACGGATGCGATCAGTATAGGAACTCAATCCACAATTTATTATTCTAGAGTTGCAAACGCTAACCATTGATCCACTGGTGGAGACTTGTGATGTAATTCAGAACTTATTTATTGTAAACAATTAATGTTACTCTTAGATATCTTATCTGCTACAATTGCAGCATTCTAAACTGAAGCAAAGTACGAAAAACCGAGGTTCTAATAATGTGTTCTGTAAGACGAGACCAAACAAAATATAGAAGTATGTGTGTCGACGTTTTGATAGTCTACACATAAATTTTATTTTTCGGGGTTAGAATTTTCTCTCTTTTTCCTATTCTTGCATAATATGAAGCTATGCGTTCTTTACATTTGACATGTAGAGTATGTTCAGCATCATTGTAAACAACTTATTAACCCTTTAACTCCCCCATATAATCGTAATGTTTGGCTATATTCTGATAAATCGTAAAAAACATACAATTTTACTACATAAATCTGAACATACCAAAGCCCAAAACTTAAAAGAAACACAAAAAAGTGAAATTCTTGATTTTAATTTAGTTGTTATATAGCTATTATTATTTAGAGTTAATACAAAAAAGCCTGCAGATTATAGATGTATCGGGGATGATGTGTATGGAAAAGTTAAATATGCCAATGATATGAGTACTGAAACGTACTTACCTCTGCACGACTGCATACGAACGAACAAAATACTCCTTTGAAAACCATTAGCATTATTTTGATTACCATTGGGTATTATTCCATAATTCGTGGATCAGTCACTTCACGTTGCCTCTGTTATTTTATAGTATAGAATGCTAAATCTGTTTCGCGGCTACCTGCTTTGAGTTACGTTCTTTAATAGGTAATTCATAAAACGCAACGCAAAGTTTTCGGCCACTTCTGCTGTCCAATTCAAACTGCCATAACTCCTCGAGGTAGCTGAATAAATTTCAAATTTCAAATTTGGATAAAATGCAACCAACAGCTCAGAAATGTTAGTTGGTAATGACAGAGATGGACAAAAATCTTATTCGAATTGCCCGAGGTGGCACAAGGCTCAAAGCTTGATAAAAACAAAAACCAAACTCAGAGAAAAATGTAAGACCACGAAAAATATTTTCGTTGCTTTTGAGAGACTTATGGGGCCCACGTGGCCCATAAAACGGGGCCATTTAGGCACAAATAGAAACATGCAACTGTATGTAATCAAATCAGAAGTTTTTTCCCCACAAATTTAATAGTGTCCTTATTTTGTTGCTCGGTATCTGTGGATCCAGATAACACCAAAATATCGTATTACCATGAGGCTTGAGAATCGAAAAACGCCACGGAATTGCACCTAAATATATTCTAAGTGTTCGGTGTACATATTTTGACAAATTTCAAACTTCCCTACATTTTGGTGGCAACTTGTTTACAAATACATTTATACATTTTAACACTGTTCCAGTTGCATCTCAACTGTTTTGTCTTTCTATCTCGTCTTTGTTTTGCTATTACATGTCTGTATATATGAACACAGTTGTCAGTGTCAGTTTTGTAGTTTATTCTGTTCTCACTAGGTACGTCAATAATATGAAGCATTTCTAACATAAATCTCTTGCTATAATGTTTCTCCTCCTGTAGTATTCGGGGAGTGGTTCTCATTTATACAGTGTGCCGCAGGTGCTGTTTTTTGGTCAATTGTGTTTTGCCTATTTCGCTGGTCAGATTTATGGGCTGAAATTCTCATACGAAATTTTGACTATGTCGTTCCAAGATATACTTTGTCGCAAATGTTAGCTCCGTCACCACAACATTTAATTTTATATATTAAGTCCGATTTGTCATATGGTTCAATTTTCGACTTGGTGTTGCTAAATAATGTTCTCATGTTATAATCGTCCTTCAGGGATATGGTGTATTTTTCCTTGTCATAAGATAGAGAGCACTTGAATCTCTCTGATAGAAGTGGTGTGTATGGCATCGTTTTATATATTTTATCATCCTTATTCCGTGGTTCTCTTTGTGTGCATAACAAGGAATCGATCATTGTCGTGATCGTCTTTTCATTGAAATAATTTATACCCCCATTCATCATTTCCCTTACGGGAATATTCATTCGGTCTGTTTTCCAAAACATACAAATTTATTCAAGCTCAAGAGCTTTTTAAATAATATGAAGCTTATTAGCTTTATATTACTTTCAAAAAAGTCGAGCATGAAAATGTTCCAATGATACCAAGGCTGTCTGTATACCTATTTCGGATCTTGCCAAGATCTTCATCAGCAGACGTTTTTGGTATGTTTTTGGTGAATTCTTCCAAAATATATATCTAGAAACACTCATCATATTAATGAGAATTCCTTTATGTAGACGTTTAAAGAATACCAAGCACTACCATTGGATCACTTTCATGCACAACTCTTTTTATCATGTCGAAAAACCATTGGCTTTAAACAGACATGATTTGTTTTTGGCAACCCTCTGTTTTGTTGTTTTTGTAATGACATAACAAAAAAAAAACACGTCTGTTTAAAACCAATGGTTTTTCGACATGATAAAAAGAGTTGTGCATGAAAGTGTTCCAATGGTAGTGCTTGGTATTCTTCAAACGTGTATATAAAGGAATTCTCATTAATATGATGAGTGTTTCTAGATATATATTTTTGAAGAATTCACCAAAAACGGCTGCTGATGAAGATCTTGGCAAGATCCGAAATAGCTATACAGACAGCCTTGGTATCATTGAAACATTTTTATGCTCGACTTTTTTGAATGTAATATAAAGATAATAACTTTATATTATTTAGAAAGGTCTTGAGCTTGAATAAATTTGTAAGTTTTTTTTATTTATACCCCTATATTTGTTACGATCTGTATTTTTTAATATATATTCTTTCATTTTAGTTGCGAAATACGATAAATAAATCAAAATCATTCGTAAGAGAACGCAATCGAAAAGTGATATATGAACAACCACTTTTAAACTTTGTCGTTTACGTTTTCGATAGTGAACTACTTTTAGAATACTACCCTTAATTAAGTTAATTTATGTATGTGTTAAAGTATATATGGTAAATACTTACAACATGAATACATTTGCAACCGCAGACACAGGCACACACATTTGGAAATCCCAATATCCAACAAACTTTAAACAACAAATAAACACAAATCCACACATGAGAACACATGGCATAACATCAATACTTTTACCAGCATACTCGTACAAACACGTATTCAAACATATGTACACATTGCTTCAATAAAAATAAGTAAAGCTCTTAAATTTGCATATGTTTGTGTATGAGAGCGAATCTTGCATGCAACATATGTTGCTTGTTTTATTGGCCTCTTAACATGTGTGTGGAGCATAAAATGAATTATATGATTGCTGTTGTTGGCTTTATATGTATATGTTTATATTCATGTCCTGGTTCTTATACTTTGAACATGGCTGCATGCGGATGTTCATGCTATCGTCTTTACATATAATAACAATAAGGAAACGAGTTAAAAATTACCAACACATTAAAGTTTCCTCCACTTTCGCCTTGTGGATTTGTATGTATGTACAAATTGCTCTAGCTAAACTTATGCTGAAATATAAGAGACACACTACTAAAATCTGTACAACTACACCCGGAGAACTAATTGTTTGAAAAGAGGTTGTAGCAACCGTAAATTCGGCTGTTGCCGACGAATTTCGGTTGTTATAGCCGAACTGAGGTTGCCACAACCGAATTTAGTCCCCATAACTGAAATTCGGTTGAAGCAACCTCGTTCCATAATCGATTCGGTTGTGACAGCTGAATCTTCAACTATATTCATTCTGTCAACTACTCTTTCTAAAATTTCGGTTGGAGCAACCGAATTTGGAATTACTTCGGAACCAACAACCGAAATTGGTACTAAAACGAAAAATGCATGCGGATTTAAATTTGTAGTCTCGAATCCATTTTATTTACAAAACAACGAATCCGGAACGGATTCGAATATGAAGTCCCTTACGTTTTCGAGACGGATCCAAACAGGCACAAAAAACGATTCGAAGGGAATTTCATACGAAAACGAATTCGTCATGAGTCCATAACGGATGTACGTTTCAGGGTCAAAATCATTCAGAACGACTGAATTGCAAAAAATTGCGAAGTTCGAAAAAAATAATAAATTTTGAAAGGCTTAATCTCGGAAACTGTTGGGCCCACAAAGTCAATTCTAGTATCGTGTTGTTGAACATTTAGTCTGCCTTAAGAGGGTCTTAAAAATGTTTTTTCAAAAACTAGTGCTTTAGGGTTATAATCGCCAAAATTAAAAAAAAGGTTTTTCGCGGTTTTTTCGATCTTTGACAAAATTGCTTTCGGCGCTCGAGTTCACAGACTTGGATTATTCATTAGATTAGATCTAATGATTAGACTAACATCACAGACAAGTCTGCCATAAAAAAGAGAAGTACCGCATTTGACGCACACTACCCCATACTTTCAGGCCACTTTCAAAAGTTACTGCATTATATTATTTATTTATTTTGGAGGTTTGTCAACATTTTCAGTTGACAAAACAATGTCGTTATTGTAACGAAACTAATTTTTTTGAAGGCAAAGAAAGGCTTAATGGCGGGGTGATTTAGCGCTACAGTTGAATCACGGAACCCTCAACACAACAACAGAGTTAAGAAAACAATGATGCGGTCATATATTAAAGGAGCAGAGCATAGGGGAGTCGAGCTTATGTTCATGGTAAGTACAGACATGGATATGTGCCTATCTTAAATAGAAATCTTAATAATAAACTCCTCATGTTTGTGTTTAATTCCGGGACCTGAATTCGACGACCAAAATTACACTCAACCCCTCGACTACCACAATCTTTTCCAGGCGAGTGTTTCATCATAGAATGGATTTAATATATTTATATAATTGAAACCATTTTCAAAACCAAATTTCAAAAGATTGTTATCAAAACACCTGCAATGTAATAGTAAGAGTGTATTTATGTACAATTGCCAACAAACAAATGCAAACACACTTCAAAAGATGCATTGCTGCAATGAAACTAAATCAAAATCAATCAATGAAGCAAAGGCATTGCAGCAATGAAGCAAATGCATTGCACCAATGAAGCAAATGCATTACAGCAATGAAGAAAATTCTTTGCAGCAATGAAGCAATTGCATAGCAGCAATGAAACAAATTCGTTGCAATAATGAAGCAAATTCATTGCAGCAACTACCATACTTTCACCACAGTAACGAAAAATTTGCACACATTTTCATAGCGGGCATGAAGCTGTACGTTAGATCACTTGCGATGACAAAAGTTGCTGGGGTGCTGAATATTTTCATCCCTGTGGCGATGCTTTTCTGTTCAGGGTACTGACAATATTGCACTGATATATTATAATATTAGTAAATATCTCCCTCGTCTGTTTAACAGCAAAGACTGCAAGTATAACGAATCTTGAATTAGAACATATCTGATTTCACAATAACAGGCAGTAAATGATTCATTGGCAAAATTCGGAAGAAGAATTATTAAAACAGCGATTATTCATACAAAATACACTCCGTCGAGAATGGTTTTGTGTCGTACTGGTATTTAACAATTTTCTTTGTAAACATGACAAAAATTAAATTTCAGAATAATTCTTCTCTTTAAGTGTTTCCTTAAATAAAAAACACTTGACTGCTGACCGACCACCACATTGGCTTATTGTAGTCCTTATCCAAATATGCAATTGTGATTTGATTGTATTCGAAATTGCTGTCAAATTTAACGTGTATACATGTGAGTATATATATTGATATAATTGTTGTTGGACTATGTATTATGGACGCGTGTTCGCTTCATGTCGGGTTTTATTGTCCTTTTTATGGTTTGGACTGGTATTTCTTGTGTTGTTTCTCTTTTTTTTTTTTTTTTGTAATTCAAAACTGTTTTCAGATGGACTTTAGAGTTTTATTGAGGCAATATTTTGTGGAAATTCATTTTCATTTAAATTTAATGCTTTTTATTTTAAACGATGCAGAAAATGTTGACATTAATGTGCATTAAGAATAGACATATCAATTTATATTAATTAAAAATTTAAATTTTTTATATCTACTCGTCTAATTTATTAGACAATCAATTGAGCGTAGTAACTTATGAACGTCATATATTATTAGCGAATTTACTGAGACACTAGGGGGACATTGTCAAACTATCACTGGAACTCACAACCTACATAGCCTAAATATGGACGAGATATTATATAAAATAGAGAGTGTAAGGGTCCTAATTAGACTAGTTGTATAATAGGGTAAAATGTATTTTGAAAATTTCGTCATCCAAAATACCAAAACTCCATGCATTTTGAAAGGAGCTGGAAATTTGATTCCTTAAAGTCGAAGACTGCTTCAGTATTTGCGGCATAACTCAAGAGGCAACAACATTTTAATACATGGTAATGAACTTGGACCGGTCTGTTAAGGGTATAGTAACAAATACAATAATTTCTCCACTAAGTTTACGAAAGTTATGAAGCTCTTAGAAAATGCATGATGAATTCATGAGCTGCATCTGCTGAGAATCAAATGAAGCATTCCGGAAAGTGATGCAATCAGTTCTCGGATTTGAAGATGGACACATGTGTTAAAAAAAAAGTTTTGAAATTTTGCTAATAAATTAAGTAAGATTTAGATTGCTGTAATGGTTTGTGTTTTGATTATAAATTTCTAAGAAACTATTATCAAGATTAACCGATTTGAGAATATGGTTAAATAATCTATTAAAAGGGTAGGTTATTTTATGCCCAATTGTTGGTGAAAAACAATATACGAAAAGTTTATAGGTTGAGTTAATAGAAGTTCATTAACCAATACAGAATTTCTGTCGGTTTAGCTGCCTTAGACCTACCCTCGTTGGGTCCGAGTTCCATTAAAGGGGTTCTTTACAATAACCGACTGATCCGGGGCTTATAATAACCGAAAGAATTGTCCAAATTAACCGAAAACGGTTCTTAAAGGACCAAAAAACGGTTCAAAAGAACCGAAAAAGGTTCCCATAAGACTGAAAAACGATGCTATAGGACTTTAGTGGGTTGAAATGAACCGTAAACGGTTAGAGGACATTTGGGTGAGGGTACCAAAATGTGTATTCTTATCAAATTTTATATTCTTATAATAAGATATTTCACTTAAACGTCTTTGGGACAGCAATTTGCTGAAAACTGGAACCGGACCAAATTCCCGATTCTTGTTGGAACCGGACTCGCCAAAAAGTGCGTATTTTTATCAAATTTTATATTCTCATAATAAAATATTTCACTTAAGCCACTTTGGGTCAGCAATTTGCTAAGAACCGGAACTGGACCAAATACCCGGTTCTTCTCGGTACCGGACTCGATAGAACCGGTTCTTAAAATACGAGGAACCGCACATCACTAATATTCACCAATTAATTACACAATATTATCTAATACCCAACGATTACAATTGGTTTTAACAATTCATCGTGACTACCAGTCAATAGTCCGTTCAAAACTCAAACTTTAGTACACAGTAGCTTTTGATACAATATAGCCCAGCACAAAATTTTATCAGGATCATTTGTGGTATCGTGTAAGCCAAACGGAAAGCCGTCCAACTGTTGCATGGCAGTTATAAAAATGGGCGTAACACAATAATCCATTTAATATAACAAATTAATTCTTGCAAAACATTGCCCAGTACTAAATTTGATTAAGATCGGTTGTGGTGTTCGAGAAATGTTTTGTCGATCAACCGGACACCCGCCCAACTTTTGTATGAGAGGTACCATAATGGGACACTCCACTCATTTTCTACAGCAGCGTGGTATTTTACATAAACATTGGTTCGGTTTTGTGTAAGTTATCTTGTCATATTCCTTAGAAAATTTCAAAACATTTTAATTATAATTGTCAGAAGAATAGAAAAATGTTTTCCAACACATACTAATTTGTGTATTAAACTGGCAATATTGTGCCTTCTTGATGCCAGAGAAATAAAAAGAGTTGTAATTTTTGTGGCCTACTGCAGACACGACGTTAAACGCCAACTCTTGTTCTTCTTCCATAAGAATGAATGTACAAATTTTCAACGCCTACGTTATCGCTCCGATTGTGTTCGTATAATAAGTTGGAAGAAAATTTCTATAAACATAATACTATATTTATTCTGCGATGTATCATGTCATATAATTGGTAAAACCTATTTAAGATGCATAACTTTTAAGCAATTCATATTCAGCAGAAGAAATATATTGTGATTCCAAAGCCCCAGTGCACACTTCAACACAGGGCAAATATCAATATCATAAACATTTGTAACATCAATATAATTTTAAGTTCAACATTTGCAAAAAACCCGTTCCGATAACCGACAAAAGTATCAGAATAAGTAAGAATACTCTTTTAACTGATTTTTCCCTATTAAAGGCATTAACAATTATATAGAAGCTTACATCATTTATCAAGCCGTCATACATATTTGTAATGTGGTGGGACAAAATAAATGAAATAAAAAATTACAAATGACGAATGCGAAGTCTCGTATCAAATGCGAATAGATGTTGTTGCTCAAGGTCATTTGAAAAATAATAAAAAGAAAACTCAATAATAACATCATAAACTATAGACTCAAGTGGCAATCGAAATACAATGAAATTCATATAAACCCACCACAATAACTACAAAGCAAGGTAAAATAACTTTTAAAGAACTGTGTAGGTATTAACACCATTATTAACTTTAGTACGTAAACAAAATTACTATACATGTATGGGAAAATACATGAAAATAGCATGACATCTTCCGAAGACAACAAAACAATTTGGCTAATTCCGTTCCCAAAAACATGTACTTTAAAATAATTGCTAATAATATTCACAACTTTATAAGCTATTATTTTTTTTAACTGAGTGCATACATTTTCTTTGTGCAAAAACAAATATGACAATGGAAAGTAACCATTGTTGTTGAAGTTCGTTCGAATCACTATGCACGCACTTGAGTCGGGACAAATTCTCTTCATTGTTCGTAGTTTCTAAGATGTGGCGCTGATATTTATGCATATACGTGTATTAGGCTGTACTGAAACCAATTTTTGGAAAGGGGTATCAAAAGATGTGTCTTGAAGAGCTGATTACGGGAACGTTACGGAAACGTTAAACTTGTTTAATACCAGGGTACTTATAGTCGTATAAATCTTAAAAAAAAAATTTAATTGATATTTAAAAATTTTCAAAATTAATATTTGAAAAATTCTCATCTTTTTATGGCAAAACAAAACATCATAAAATTCGGTGAAATATTTTTCATGATAAATTAGTTTAAACTTTACTCTATTATATTTAAGCTTTTTTATATTTAAGCTTTTTAAAAAGTGCTTCAAATTACTTTTTTCTTGTTAGTCAAATATGAATTATTTTGTAGCAGATTATTTTTACTTTAATTAGTTACTAAATAAGTTAATAATTAGTTAATAAATATTTGCAAATATCAAGCCCTTTTGATATCCTCTGTCCGATGAACCATTGACGACTGAAACTGAAACGTAATACATCAGCGAAAATTAGAACCATTGACTTCTTCAATTTAGATGCACATTCAGGAATATTTATGAATTACTGACGGAGAGAATAATGCAATAGTGCTGATACACACTTATATACATAATATATATTTATAACATATTAATCATTGTGTCTCAAACATTTATTATTGAATATCAAACAAAATGTGTTTGGACCCAATATTTGCGGGGCTTGGCGCAATATTTCAATATATTTGAATTCAGGCAACTAAAAACGACATATTTTCGAGATTTTTACAATTTGTATGGGATGTACCAGAATTCGTTATCCGATGTCCCTCAAATTAGGCATACAATTTTCTGCATTGAAAATCTTATACATGGCAAATTTTAGTTAAAATCGGTTTATCCGATAGGGTGTTACGGCAGTCTTATTGTCGTACTGATGAAAAAATATCCAAAAAATAATGAGAAAAATTGTTTATTTCAAACTCTTTTTCGTGTTTTAACAACTATTGTTTCGAGTAGTCTCACGTAAAAATTCCAAAAATTCATTTTTATATGAATCGTTTTTATTGGCTTTAAATATGTATATGTACATAATAAATAAAAAATATTACTTTAAAAAAATATATTTAAAATCATACTGTTTTGCTGCTTCTAAAAGATACATTTTTTATTTGATACGCAAAAATAATAAGTTTCACGAAATAAAAAAAATAATACGAAATATGAGTTTTTGGAACGAAGTTCCTTATCGTAAGTTGCGGGATGGGGGCTAAATCCATATTATTTTATAACCCAGTATTCAACCCAGTATTCAACCCAGTATTATTGTGCATACTTTTAGGATTTGGTAATTATTACTAGATTTGTACAGTCAGGGACGTATATGAGGATTTTGTTCTTTATTGTTAGCTTTGTGATATTTATGCCATTGTGAAAGCATCTATCGAATATCTACTTTTGTTATCGTGACTGCAGTATTGTATGTTATTCGTCATTAATATAGCAGACCCCCTACCCCTTGTTGTATCAATTCGATATTGGCTTATGATTTTAGAATTTTTAAATATTACTTTGTGTCTACAGTTTAATTTTGTCTCATTTAATTTACCTATTCTAGAAAAAGAACCAATTCTAGAAAAACACCATTTCTTACAAAAAACATTTTTTTCCAAAAATATCTTGTTATAAACAATACATTTTGTTACAAAAATTCCTTTTCTTAAAAGTACCTTTTTTCTTAAAAATAAACTATTACCTTTTTGTGTTGAGATAAGTAGGCTTTCTGAAAATAAGTAACTTTTGTTAAAAAATAACCTTTTCTTAAAAAGAGTACCACTTCTTAAAAAAGTACCTGTTCATACAAAAGTAATTCTTTGTAAAAAAAAGTCATACTCTTATGGATTTTTCTTACAGAAAGTACTTCTTAAAAATAGTACCTTTTCTTAAAAAAAACATTATCTTTTAATGAAAGTTAAATAAAACATTATATTTAAAAAAGTACCTATACAATAGATATTGAAAAATTGCAGAAAATTTATTAAAAAAAGTTTTTTATTTTACAAAAAGTACCTTTTCTTAAAGATCCATTTAAATTATCGTAATTTCCAACGGGCGCCTCAAGCGTGTTGGAGCTAACTAGTACATAATATATAGCGACATAAACTTCGTTCCAACCGGGTGTCCCATGACACCTCATGTGTTTTTTTGTATTATTTTTGTTTTTTACAGTTTATTCATTTATCCACCAGGAAAAAATAATAACAAATCCCTATCTGCTGTTATTGAAGAAGTGTCTTTGAAAACACTTTTGGTTTCTGCGTAAAATAATAATAATAATAATTTCGGTTTTTACGGGCGGCGGGCTGGCCAATTTTGTCGATATTTTGAAATTTTCTTAATTATACTTTTTTTGGGACTCGTGCCAAATTTTATCAGCCTTGGACGACTCCTTCTATTTTTGTCCCATCGATGTACTGGGACAAAGCACTGTGCGGCATTTTGAAGTCTTCGTCATCAAGTATATTTTTTCCGCGGCTTCGAGTATAGCCTGACATGTATGTCTGACTGATGATCTGTGATAAGAAACCCAAATGAATCTATATGACTTAACACAGAAGTAAGAACGACGAAAATATAAACTATAATTTCAAAATAGATGTGCGTGGGACTAGAAAATCCTTCCGTGAAAAAGGAACGTTATCAGAAAATTTGGAAAATATATTCTTTTAATTATTCTCATCATAGAACCAACAGCCGGTTGGGGACTATAATCACACTGGTATAGAAAAGATTGACCTTCCCCTAATCCGCCCTTCTATAAGTATCTTTGGAGACCAAATCACAATTGCAATTCGAAACACGCGGTTTTCAGTACACGCAAATTAACATAAAATCAAACATGAATGTTCTTTGGTGAAAAATGTATGGGCTGGAGATAATGGACATGATGGTGGCAAAAATAGGGCAAGGATATCAGTGGTCTAGATACACAATTTTATTGGAGTTTGATTTTGATAAAATAGAGGAATTTTTCCAAACCCTGCTTTATTTTTGATGAGAAGGCTAATCGGGTCGCGTGATTAACTTTTACTGCAGAGCCGCTGTTGTGTATGATCAATATAAATGTCAAACGTTGGACTCTAGTGCGGAATAAAACGAGATTATAAAAAATAAAGCGCATGAATATTCGAAACTACTACAACTGCTATAGTTTGAATTGATTTAAATATGCAACTACCAAAATTTGGATATTATGTCCAACGACTTAATTAAATGATACATAATAATACATCCAGTTCTGTCCAGAGAGATTTTGGCACAGCCACTTAGATTGTAGTCTTGAAAATGCAACTCAAATGTATCTGTTGATTTCAATTTTAAACTATTCACACAGCAGGTATAATGAAATAAATGTAAATCATTCGGACTTATTTTTTGGATTGGTCACTCATGCACATAGTTGTGTTTCGTATAATATAAAGTAATTACTTTCACTCAATGCCCTTTAGCGATAAAAGAAAAATAGCAACACCCAACAAAAGTACCCGTCGTCCATAGTAACTAAAATCTGCAATTACGCTTTGCATTCAAACAGTATTAAAAAAAATTCCAATACTTCTCTCTTGCTTGCTCCACAGCGGGAGTATTTTAAGTTTCACCCATTTGCTGCCAATGAGTTTTGCAATCCCTTGATTTCCTGGGTATCTGTAAATGTGTTTTTGTATTCTTTGTTTACTTTTTGTAATTTTTTAATATTTATCTCACGGAAACAACAGAATAATATTTGTAGAAGAGAATCGTCGGTGTAGTTAAAGTGGCTGGCCCCTTATATTGGCATTCGTTAATAGAACAATCTTCTTTGTAGTTTTAGCCATTATGGATCAAATTGGATAACATGAATACCGTTTTTTAGGAAAATTTGTTTGAAGATTCATATTCCAACGGAACAGGAAAATTAAGCTACTATGTAGTTTTAGTTTTGAGAAACCAAGCCCCCAGCTCTAAAATCTGGTCACATTCTTGTCAAACTGCTTTGTACAACTACAATATTGGTAATATTAAAAAAAGTTATGATGTTGGAACTAGCATTTTTGAAATCTGAAATAATTTCCACAGTTCGCTATGGACTTTACAACTTCTCTTCACATTTACTCCATCTTTTCACAATGGAGTAAAATTTAAAGTTTGAGTCATTTTGTGTCAGAAATTGCAAGCCACTGAGAAAACTGATTGCCAATTAAATTTCAATTAATGACAGTTTGAGACTTGAAGTGGTTGGACCATCATGGGATAATGGAAGAGAAAAGGGAAAGGCTTTGACATGGGACGACATAACGGAATGCGAACTGCAATATTTTTAAAGTGTTTTCAAATTCTATTCCATACAGAACACCTTTCCTAAACCATCAGCAGACGTTTTATGAAGATCTTGGCAAGATCCGAAATAGCTATACAGACAGCCTTGGTATCATTGGAACATTTTTATGCTCGACTTTTTTGAAAGTAATATAAAGATAATAACTTTATATTATTTAAAAAGGTCTTGAGCTTGAATAAATTTGTAAGTACTGGAAAACAGACCGAATAAAAATTCCCATAAGGGAAATGATGAAAGTTGACGAAGAGCACCGCGAGCTTGAAACAATAATATTGTTGATGGCAACCCTCTGTTTTGTTGTTTTTGTAATGACATAACAAAAACAAATCATGTCTGATTAAAACCAATGGTTTTACGGCATGAGAAAAAGAGTTGTGCATGAAGGTGTTCCAATGGTAGTGCTTGGTATTCTTCAAACGAGTATATGAAGGAATTCTCATTAATATGATGAGTGTTTCTGGATATATATTTTTGAAGAATTCACCAAAAACATACCAAAAACGTCTGCTGATGAAGATCTTGGCAAGATCCGAAATAGCTATACAGACAGCCTTGGTATCATTGGAACATTTTTGTGCTCGACTTTTTTGAAAGTATTATAAAGATAATAACTTTATATTATTTAAAAAGGTCTTGAGCTTGAATAAATTTTTAAGTACTGGAAAACAGACCGAATAAAAATTCCCATAAGGGAAGTGATCCAAGATCATTACGCAAAATTCACCATAAAGTGGTCTTGGCGATGTCCAGTTCTTGAGAACGCCGAGGAATCGACTGATTTGGATCGTTTGCTACGGACGCCTGACCGGCAGCGATATTTTCGCCACTTCGACCAACCCGTTATCTCACTGGCATGGCAGCATCACAGAGTGAATATGTAGACTCAAATATTTGCACTAATCGTGTTATTGCTTGTCTACTGGGGCGACTCCGAATTTCGGTAGTACATTTTGATAATTTGCATACGTTGTTCGTTCGTGTACTTTACCATGAAGAAAATGTAGAGTTTACTGAAAACAAGGAAAGTAACAGTTAAATGATCAGTGAAATAGTGCGTTCACGAATTAAATTCAAAGTTGTCAAGTACATTTGGGAAAACCCTTTATAAGTAAGCACATTCTAACAGATAAACTGGTTCCTTGGGCAACCAAAATAATTGAAAATACTTTTGTTTAAAATATAATATTCACAATAATTCTTTACTTACTTATAGGTTTAATAAAATAATTCCCAAATTGTGTTTAATAAACGGCAGAAAGGTCATTGTCTATTAAGATAAAAAAAAAAACGTTCGTAGTAGCATGGCAGTAAAACAATTATCTACTTTGACTTCTTCTATTTCAGTGGCTTTCAACGAATGTTGTTTTGAATGCAAAGGGGCCAGAAAGTGAATCATTTCACTTACTTTACTGACAGAATAACAAAATAATAATTGGGACCGACGACTGGCTAAGCCAAACCAACAAACTGCATCAGTTAGCGGAACGACGACTGATGAAGACAATACACCAGCATTAAGCAGGCTGAAAATAAGTAGTAAACAACATTGCATGATCTTGTTGTTGCGATGTTATAAAAGAACATTTTAATCTTACGGTGACCCAATGTTTTCCGCTTTAAATAAGAAAGTAAATAATAAAATACATTGATCAATAAATTTATACACATTAATTGAATTATAGAAAATAAAGTAGATTTTACATAAATTAACGAACTCCAAATAAACTACAAAAAAATATGATAAATCCCCAACACACATAAATATTCCTGCTCGTTATCATAAGATTTTGACTGTGCAATTTTTAAAAAATCAGACGATTTAAATACAATACTAGTTGTTTTGTAGAAATAAATATAGCTTCATTCATTTATAAATTATTAGTTGTCTTTTGATTTGTGGCATATTTTTAATATAACTGTTGCTTAGAAAAATCCTGGGCCCATATTGTGAAAAAAGCATGTTTGTTTTGCAAATTACTATAGAACTATAATTTCAGTTTTCCAGATAATTTAACCACTCACGATTTAATAAAATCTGAACGCCATTATTGGGTTAAACAGTTCTAGGATTCTTTATTTATGATTAAACTTTTTAATACCTGCATCAAATTAATGGAAACAGACTAAGACATTAGATTCTCAATTTCAGTGTTGCACATTCTGATACAAATTGCGATGTACTTTTAGTTCACACCCTATTTCATACATTTTGGGGTTAACAGCTTAATAAAAGTCATGCAACCGTTATTGGATTAAAACACCCATTAAACATTACAGCCACAACAAGAATACTAAAGCTATTGCAAGTTTCATAAAAAAATTACAGCAGACAGTTGTCCGAGGCCTTCGGCCACGGACTGTCCCTGCAGGCTGTGTCAGAGACACGGCCATTAAGTTTAACGTAGAATACGCCATCCGATAAGACAGAAAACATATATAACAATAAATTCATTTGCTTATATTATTTATCATTTATTGTATATATGTTTTATATCTTATCGGATGGCGTATTCTACGTTAAATTAATGGCCGTGTCTCTGGCACAGCCTGCAGGGACAGTCGTGGCCGAAGGCCCTGGACACTGTCTGCTGTAATTTTTATATTTACCAACGGCATTTGATTCAAGTCCGTTAAAAAAAAATATTATGTTCAATTTTTTAACTTATTTAATTTATGCATTTTAATTAATATTTTTATTGAAATAAGTTCTGCGAATGTGAGAGGGCCGCACTAATATTAAAAAAGGATTACCTTATCGAGTCTTCGCATTAGCATTCGAGCGTTGTGTGAAAGCTTTACGCTTTACAATCAAAATTAATGTTACAACAGCTTTATTGAAGCTTTCGCAAAAAACCTTTATTACGTTAGCTTACTGTTTGTTTCACTTTTTACTAGATACATGTTGCCAAGCAACATTAGCTTGCTGTTCGTTTCACTTTTTACTAGATACATGTTCCTAAGCAATGTTGAGCTACCAAAAGCACTCAACCAAACACCACACATATGTTTGAGTGTATGTGTTTAAACAATTTTCATTTGAGAAATTAAAATACTAGAAATATATTAACCAATATGAAATGTATATCAAACGAAAGATAACATCTTCATTTACCTACAAAAAAAAATTTTAAAAAAATTCATCTAGCCGTTTCCTCAAATTCAATGAAATAAATATTACAACAATGAAAACCTGACATGACTCCTCATACCGTAAGGTAAGACGTATTCTACGTCAAAATGCCATCAATAATTACACTAAAGTCATCAAAAATTATCATTTGAATTTGCGTATGTTTCAATTTGTTTAATAAGTTTGTGGTCAGATCTTAGTGGTTATCAAATATTTGTTATATTCTTCATACACTCTATTATAGAGTTGCTAAAGAATTTGATACATAAGTGGTACACCGTAAGTCTATTAAATAACCAGTTAACACCTTTCTAGATTTTCTCGTATATTTATGGCCAAAGGGATTTTCTGAAGTAATTTGAATACAAAACGAACTTTTGTGTGCATTTTTGCTGGTTTCTGTTGCAATAAAATGATTTTCTCCCATAATGTGGTCATTCATGCCATTTTTTTGTGCATGTATGTGTCTAGCGTCCTTTGGTTTGTACATGCATGTACAATTAGTTCCCTTAATTTGCGGTTGTTGATAATAACGTTATGTTCTCACTGTACGTGTATAGGAAATTCGATTATAATCAAAATGTGAATTGTTGTTTCAATCATATAACATATTAGTATATATAGTGTACATAGTAAGCAGGCAAATTGGAACAAAGGGCAGCGATTTTTTATAAACGAATACTAACTAGTGTATTCAAAAAGCTGGTTTTTAAAAAATTTCGGTTTTCGGTTTCGTCGAATATTTTGATTTTGCCGAAACCGGGTTTCGGTTAAACCGAAGTGTAGAAACCGGTTAACATCCGGTTTCGTTTTTTTTGAACAAGTGGTTAACTATGCGTTTTATAAACATCGTTTATTTTTAATTCGGTCGTTTTGAATTTTTTTGATCGACTACCGAGTACATAGCCATGAGACAGCTTGTCAAAGTACCGTTCGGAACTGGTGAAAAACTGCAGGTCGCAAACAAAGTGTGTGGGATGCGATGTATGGGATGTAACGGAAAAGTAAAGTGTAGGCCGTGTAAAATTTTGAAATTAATTTCGCTTTGACTGGTACTCGGTTAACCGGTTAACCGAGGGGTTAATTAATTGATATTTTTCAACAACTTAGATACAGTTCTGCTGAAAACTTCTTCGAAGTAATGTCACTTACACAGTGACTCTTTTGTAATATCAAACCACACAATAACTGCTGGCGGTTTAATATACAAAATAAAACCAGTGAGTGTTCGAACTCACGGGCGATGTGGTAACACTTTTTTGCTGCACGGTACCTGTTCGATTTGAACACATTCGTAAATGTTACATTGGAAAATAAAAATCAGCGTTCAATGATATGATGACGTTTTATTTAAATAATTTTAATACTTAAAATTATTTAAAGACAAGTGCACGCACATGTGTCATTATTTTCTTGCTTCATACTTTTTGTTTTATTCCCACAAAAGCAAAGAGAATGCAAAGAAAGAGATACATGTACATACATTGTGTTATGTTCGCAAGCCTACTCCGTCTTTTAAAATACCTATTACCTGCCGCTTCATCAATACCCTCATATTATTTTCAATGATATCCCTGCATAGCTTAGACGTAGATAACGCTGTGTAGTGTTTGCATGTGTTGACTTTGTTAGATTATGCCCTAACCGTGCCTACAGATGTTAACACACCAAACATATTTTTCATTTAATTCAATACACTGAACAAACAATTGCGCATTGTACCGTATAATTAATATTCAATTAATCAGTAGTAATGTGTTGCTCATACGCACACATCCGGTAGCTCTTATCTTTATATACACCAAAAGAGAATTTAAATTAAATTCAAGAGATTTAATTCTACTTGTGAGTATTACCCATAATTAATATATCTGTCATTTTTCACTGAAATTTCAATAATCATCAACTCCATGGCCAATAGCAGATTTCAGAAAAAATATTTGTCTATATAAAATATATGAATGTGACGTTTCTTGCTGAGTTTATACAGTCATAAAAAATTACATAAATCTACTAAAAATGGACTATCCACCGCCTCTACCAAGCTTTTATGTCGACACGGGCATTAACTTTGGGCAAATTATTATTGAGTGACTGGTACCGGTTTATGTACCCAACTTATGTTTGTAACTCCTGTTATGCACTATGTATTATTTGGCCACTTATATGCATTTCAAACAATCTTGTCATTTTTTAACGAAGTACTCTATTTTAAACTACTATATTATTTTAATTTTATGCGAACCTGACGTAACGGGGTTTTCAATAAGAGCGCTACAAAAGTTTTTTTAAATAAAACAAAACCGACTTTAGATACCAATGATTCCCGTGAAAGTACGTTCGATGCCATTATGTATGGAACTCGATTTCTTTTGCATGGCCACCACGGGCACGCTTGCAGAAGTCCAGACGCTGAACCCAATTTTCGACGGTTCTCAAGCATAAATCAGCCGATACTGCTGCAATTTTATGCTAGATATTCGTACGAAGTTCATCAATCGTCGCTGGCTTGTTGGCATAGACCATAGACTTGATGTAGCCCACAGGAAATAATCTAACAGCGTCAAATCGCGCGACCGAGGCGGCCAATTGACTGGGCCATTTAGTGAGATAACACGTTCACCAAACTTGGTTTCCAATAAATTGATAGTGGCATTTGCTGTGTGGCTTGTGGCGCCGTCCTGTTGGAACCACATGTCCTCCAAGTCCATATTATCCAATTGGAGCCAAAAATATTCGGTTATCATTGAACGGTAGCTGTTCGCATTCACAGTAATGTGCCGGTCTTGATCATCACGGAAGACGTACGGCCCAATGACGCCGCCGGCCCATAAACCGCACCAAACCGTAATTTTTTCGGGATGCAATGATGACTCATGGATTACGTGTGGATTGAACGAAGCCATTCAGCCCGAAATGAGCCTCATCGCTGAAGATGATTTTCCGATGAAAATCCGAATCATTTTCAAGTTGTTGCTCAGGCCAATTCACGAATATACGACGCTTATGATGGTCAGGCGGCTTCAGTTCTTGCGTCAGTTTGATCTTCTAAGGATGTAGGCAAAGATCTTTTCGCAAAATTCGCCACAACGACGCTTGAGAACGACGTGTGTGGGACACATTTGGGCTTTCTTGAACTAAAGCCTCAGCGGCAGCAATATTCTCGACACTGCGGGCACTTCTTTGTCTCACTGGCACGGGAACATTTTGTACTGTACCTGTGGATTCAAGTTTTTCCAGTAGACGCTCAATTGTTGATCTGGTAGGACGATTATGACGACCATAAATTGGACGTAGCGCTCTTAAAGTTGAGGCCACTGACTCCAAATTTCGAAGTAAATTTTAATAATTTCGACTCGTTGTTGGCTCGTATATCTTTCCATGATGCAATGTCAAACATTACTTAAGGGAAATATCAAAAGAGCGGGAAAAAATATGGCGTCGTATGCTGTCCCTATCGATTTACTTTTGTAGCGTCTCCGTTGAAAAACCCTTTATAAGTAAGATTAATGTTAATAAGTTTTTTCATATTTATTTGTTTGTTTCTTTTATATTCCTATGGACAAGGTTCTATGTCTTATGTTTAAGCACAGGATTTATAATTGGAATAATATATATTTGTTGAAGAAACTAATCAAAAATTTTATATTGATATTAAGATTGGCATAAACTTATATTTTGTGCCTAAATTGAAGGGTATGATTAAATATTTCACATTAAAAAAGTTACTGATTAAATTAGCAAAAAGGGTGGCAAATAACAAAACTAATTATGATAGTTCAAAAGAATTACAATAAAAATAATAAAATAAACTTCAACAAAAATTAAAATAGGTTAACAGAAAATAAGAAATAACAAAACCGAAATATGTCTAAATTAAAACCAAAAATCACAAAAAAAGAAACAAAAATTAATTAAATGATAGAGGGAGAAAATATTAAAAATATAAAAACAACATGAGGTGTCAGATGACACCCGGTTGGAACGAAGTTACTTTCGCTATACGTTATGTACTAATGTGTTCCACCACGCGTAACGCGCCCGTTAAAAAATACGATAATTTAAACGGATATTTAAGAAAATATACTTTTTGTAAAATGATAACCTGTTTTCAAGAATTTTTTTTTGTAGAAAGTATATTTTTAAAAAAACATTTTTTTATGTCCTTTTTGTAAAAATATGTATTATATTTTTCCGAAAAGATCATTTTTTAAAGGAGACTTCTAATTTTAATAGGTGTACAATG
This sequence comes from Phaonia tiefii, assembly GCA_963931995.1. Taxonomy (NCBI): domain Eukaryota; kingdom Metazoa; phylum Arthropoda; class Insecta; order Diptera; family Muscidae; genus Phaonia; species Phaonia tiefii. Next base: position 199,938,901 of record OZ008368.1, read on the forward strand.
CTGTGTTTCCCTTAGGCTTCTTAGTATTAAAAATATACGCCCACATACTGTATTTATGTAGGTACACCACGTTAAGTTAGCGTTAAATACAATTCCAAGATCTTTAGCCATGTTAACAATTTCAATGGTTTGATCGCTGAGTACAGGTTGTGGTAATTGTGTGGGTAATTTTGAACATTCACCGACAACCAAGCATTTTGTTCTATTTGGATTAATAGAAATGCCATTTGCTGTGGCCCAAATATAGATACTATTCAAATTCTCAGTTAGGGTTCTAACACAATCATCCACAATTTTAGTATCACAACTTATGTGTAGCTGAACACAATCGGCGTACTGGCATACACGGTAGGTATTGAGGTAATTTGGAGGATCGTTTGCATACAATGAAAAACCTAGTGAAATTAACTGGGGCAACAAGAATTAACACACGGAGTGAAAAAAAACCCTGGGCTGAGATATTTTGATTAACACCTGGCACGACTCTTTTGATTTGATATAATCGGCCGGTTTAATTCGGATTTCTTTGACAGGCGACTAAATCAAACGGCGACAAATTTTAAAATTTTAAATTGTAATAAACTTTATTGTTCGATGTTGATTCTTGTTCAAAGTTGACACTGTTTATTGCGACTGAGTGAGTATGTTTTATTCTCTAAAATTAATTGAAAATTTAAAAACAAGTTGAAATTAAAATATTATATAAGTAGAATCACAAGTTATTTTTCACAAATTAAAATTCCATAAATTAAATGATCACAATTTAAATTTATATCTTTCACGCTCGTTGAGAATTACAAAAGAATTAAAATTTGGCAATTACGTCCTATTTATAAGCACGAAAAAACAAGTTAAATTATATAGGACACTAATTAAAAACAACAAGGACTTTGAACATGAAACTTACATATAAAAGACTAATAGAATTTAAAAACAAAATACCATATAAGGATAACATATAATATATAACATATAAGGAAATAATAGGGTGACCAGAAATTCGATTCGCAACAGCAAGAGTCCCATTATTGAACCCTAGGGAACACCCTGATTTACTGGTATGAGGGAAGACTTTGAATTTTCCATCTACGCATACTGTAATCTATTTGTAAGGTACGACTCAAGTGGATGAGTTACACACTTGGTAAAGTACAAATTGTTTTTCAATTTGACAAACAAAATAGGATGATCAACAGTGTCAAAGGATCCAAAAGTACTGCGAAAGTTATTCTCAACTTCATCAATATCGTTACTGATATCTTCAACTCAGGTATTTACGATTGACAGTTTGACAGTCAGTTGGCAGAGATTTGTCCTCCAAGAAATCGGAAATTTGGTTATGTATAGTATGTTCAAAAGCCTTAGAGAATAATGCAAAATGGCAATGCAGGGTTAGCAGGGTTAGCAGGGTCAGTTTTCGGTATTATTCGGTTATTATTTTCGCTTTCTACGAGTTGTTTGGGGAAACAACTGGTGTTGAGTATTAAATATACTACATCTTGCAAATGGTAGAAAATGTGGTAAAATAATTTTAATAAATCTGGGGTGTATATAATCTATTCCAGCAGCATTTGACTTAATCGATAAACAGGACGATGAGACCACTGATTGGCTCACAACAGTAAAGGAAAACATGTCAGTAGCAATGTTTCCATGGTTTACATAAAATTCTGGATTAGTCTTTACCGCGGGTATATTCAAGAGACTTTCATTTATCCTACTGGCATCATGTGACTGTTACATTTATCAATACCGATTTCCTTGATAGTCTGAAATGTTTTCTGCGATCCTATTTTGAGGCTTAATTCTCTGCTTTAGCAAATTTTTATTATTATGTTTGTTTCTCGTGTTAAATTTTTGTAATTTTTCTAAAACTCAATAATTTTAAAAAATTTCCAGCGAATAAAAACAATCTTACGCTGCATGATTGCCATTTTGATTTCCGCAAAAAAACCAAGGCCGTTTCATGTGACTTGTTATTTTGGTTTTTAGCGGTACTGACAAATCATATAAATATCTCATAGTAACCGCTAGAAATGAGACTTGGTCGTTGACAAACATCATTGAGAAGATAGAATTCTAGTCAATCCTATAAAACTGTTTCTCAAGAAGGAGTAAATCAATATTCCCTAATTGTGAAATGCTGATTTGCCACCGGCATTTTAAAATCGTATGTTCCAAAGATAAGATCATGTTAAGAAGACATGAGGCAGTAAGTTGATCGTACGTCAGGACCTTTGATCTATAAGCTATCAGAAAGAGATCAAGCATGGTATTACAGATGGACAACCAATTTAGAGTTAATTCAGAAGATTCCAAGTGGAATTAATTTATCTGTCAAATATGTATGCATGGGAATATTGGATTTATAATCACCCGCAATTATCACATCATTGTACTTTACCGAGTATAACTCTATATTTGATATAAAATTATAAACACTAATATTATTTTTTGGTCTATACACCATCCCAACAAATAATATAAAGCCATTACTATTCACATCGACGGGAACGTATTCTACCAGTTCCGTATCAGGTAATGTCGAAAAGTCTTCAAAAGCAATGCCCCGCTTAATATATACAGCTATTCCTCCACCGTGGCCCTTTTTATCAACTATCAATTATAACCATTCACCAAAATTATATTATCAACAATACTAGAATTGAATCGTGTTTCAGAGACACAAATATATTGACACCAGAGTTTTCATAAATAAATCAAACTTCGTCTCTTTTTCTCACCAAACTTTGCGCATTTATGTGGCAGATCTTTAAGCCTTGCCTTTGTCTGCTTAAAACTGTGATCAGATTTGCTGTTCCTTAAAACTAATTAGGTTAGCCATGATTAATTAACTTGTAAATAATGTAGAAAGTAATTCACTATAAGTTCTTTTTTATTGAAGCCCCTGGTGGAAGATGGTGTTAACTCACTTTTTTTTCAAAAACAATATTTTCCTTCGTTCTGATATCTGATTTAAAAAAAATCAGATTTAAAAAAACTTGAATTTAATTTAAATTATTTAAAGATCAGATCAGAACATTGAGAATAAAATGATACAAGAAAAATGTAAAAAAAAAATCGAAAACATTGCTAATTAAAATATAGGAGAAATGTGTTTAAAACAATATTTTTTATTTTTATTGACTATATTACAACCTCAAGAGGTCAGACGTCTTACACATATTAATTAAACAAACAAATTAAACAAATTCCAACATATTCTCCCAACTGGCTCTATCCTTCGCATTTTCTCGCCAGTTGGTAACGCCAAGGATACGGAGGGATTCTTCTGCCTGGTCTTTCCAGCGGAGTCTTTGTCGTCCTCTTTTCCTGCTTCCATCGGGTACGTTATCAAAAATCTTTCGCGCTGGCTCATCTTCATCCGTTCTGATAACATGGCCTAGCCAACGCAATTGGCACACCTTGATTCGTCTAGCTATGTCCACGTCAGAATAGAGACTATATAGGTCTGCGTTCCAGCGACGTCGGTACTCGCCGTTTTCCCTAACAGGACCATATGTTTTACGGAGAATTTTTCTCTCGAAAACTCCCAGGTGTTTTTCATCCGCTTGCGATATGACCCAAGTTTCGGAGCCATGTGTCAAGATAGCTAATATGAGAGTCTGTTAAAGCTGGACTTTTCTCCGTCGAGAGAGGGTTTTGTTCCTAAACTGCTTGCTGAGCCCAAAATAACATCTATTTGCAAGCACAACTCTCCTATCTATCTCCAGGCTGACGTTGTTGTCCTTGTTCACGGCGGATCCAAGGTAGACAAATTCATCTATCACTTCAGAATTAAATCGGTTGTCAACGTTCGCGTGCGGATCAAGTCGAGAGGTTTCTCTGGTCGTTGACACCATCTATTTTGTCTTGCCCTCATTAACAGCAAGACCCACCATCGCTGATTCCTTTACGATTCTTGAAAATATTGCAGTAACCTCTCGCAAATTTCAGCCCAAAGATGTCTATGTCATCAGCATACGCCAGCAACATATGGCTTTTCGTGTTAATGGTCTTGTTCGTATTTACTGCAGCCTTTCTCATTATTATCTCCATTAAGATGTTGAAGAGATTGCACGAAAGTGTGTCGCCTTGTCTAAGTCCTCGCTTTGTACAGAATGGTTCAATGAGGTCTTTCCCCACTTTCACTGCTGATTTGGTGTTGGTCAGCGTCATTTTACAGAGGCAAATCACTTTTGCCGGAATACCAAGTTCAGACATTGCTTCGTACAGTTTTCCCTGTATGGGGCTATCGAAAGCAGCTTTGTAATCGACAAAAAGGTGGTATGTATCGATTTGCTTTTCGTGGGTCTTTTCCAGGATTTGGCGTAGCGTGAATATCAGTCAGTTGTGGACTTGCCTGGTCTAAAACCACACTGATAAGGTCCAATCAGGTTTTCAATAATTGGCTTTAGTCTTTTACATAATATGCTCGACAAGACCTTATATGCGATGGATAAAAGACTGATACCGCGATAGTTGGAACAGACACACGGATCACCCTTTTTGAATACAGGATATAATACACTGAGACCCCAATCGTCGGGCATAGATTCCCCCAGCCATATACCGCATATCAGTTGATGCATGTGGGCTATCAGTCCTTCGCCACCTGCCTTAAAAAGAAATAATAAAAAAAGGAAAATATTGTTTTTGAAAAAAGTGAGTTAACGCATTCTTAAACCCGGAGCTTCAATTATTTTATAAATTGTTCACTACATTATTAGATCTATAGTTAAATATATCATTTAAAAGTGGTTGGTAATGTGAAAAAATTAAGTAATATAACTGAAGTGCTAGAAAGAAAAAACTTTGTAAATATGACTAATAAATCAGATTTCATGTTCAAAATTGACCTAAATATTTCGGATTCGTGATGTTCAGGAAAAAAATTTTTAACTGGATAATTGTTCAAGCAAAACGAAAAGCCCAAATTTCGCCTGAATATTTTCCACATTTTCTATTCTGATATGTCCTTTGTGCTATTGTTCACATAAAAACAACAATAAAAAAGCGCAACAGAAATAAAGTCAAACAAAAACAATGATTAAAACTGTAGCCTCACATGGAATCCTGTCCAGTTACACTCTCTACCTATCCTCTTCCTACTATTCTAATTCGTTTTAGTTTACAGTATGTCTGATGTATCTGCTGTCTTCCGCCGTCAAGATGTATAAAAAACACAAGGACTGGCAAAACTCGGTTAAGCTCAACCACACAAATAAATAGTTTATCTATTTAAATGCAGCTCTTGTCCCTATTGTTTTTTGCAGTGTTATCTTTGTATTTTCTATCTGTGGCAGCGAGTCCGGGTGTTGCAATAGTCGTGATATGCGTATTTAATGAACAAAAATTATTAAATAATGTATGCTAATTTCACTATATTTGTTTTGCTTACACAGCGCCTGCATTGCAAAACTGTCAACACTGTTTTTCCGGGTTATCTGTAGGATTGAATCCTTTGATACATGGTCATGTGGTTGAAATTCAAAAACCGGAAATGTTTTAAGTTAAACAAACGCGGTGTAAAATAAATAAGTGGGACGACTTCTATTTTGACTTTATACGACTTTAGAATGAGAAATAAAGAATTATACAGGGTGTTCCAAAAACTTTCCGAAAAAATTAAATGCGCGATAGCTTGGATCAATATTAATATTTTTTGTTCTAGCACCACTGTTCTAACCCCTACCGTCTTCGAGTTATTGAATCTCAAAGATAAATGCATTTGTGAATGCATTTCTTAAATTTCAAAAACAACTTTCAATTTTTAAATAAATTTTCTTTGAATTAATTGTTAAAAAAAACATTCTTTACACAATTTTTTTTGACACATAATGCTGTGTGCTTATCGTGCCAAATAATTTTGATTGACCAAAATTTTTTATTTTTTTTTTTTAATTTTGATTGACAATATTATTTATTGTCAAAATTTTCACTAGCCCCAGGGCTACACAAAATTCACTTATTTAAAGTCACTAAAAATTCCATATTCAGCAGCCTGTATCTCTTGCAATTAATAACCGATTACAGAATAGTAAAATGTAAAAGGAAGCTATACACCTTGAGATATAAATAAAATCACGACAGTAGTGGTTTCTTAACTAAAGAACTTTTTTTGAGCAATTTATACAAAAAGTCAAGAAATGTGCTATATTTTTTTTGCTCACTTGAATAAAGGCACTTTATTATTTTTGTTTTATTATATTTGAAGTAAGCGGTGATTTTTTGTAGGGAGCGTTTGTTTATTACAATTTATTACATCTCAAACATTTTACGACTCAAAATGGCAAAACAACAAATTTTAAATCTATCGGAAAAAACTAACGCGCAATAGCTAACAAGAATTGTACGGAGCCCATTGTCATTGAAGCGAGTAAGTCATCAGTGCACAGAGTAATTAAGAGCTGTGAGTATCTTAACTACCTGAAATTACATAAAAAAGCCGCCACTTAATGCTCCTCGTAAGGAAAAGCGGCTTCAATTCGCAAGAGACTACATTGTATGGGATGTGCAGCCAAGGGGTCATGTAAATGACTGGAGAACCGTTGTATTTACGGATGAGATGAAGTTTAATTGGGATAGTCCTGATGGGTGCAACTATTATTTCCATGATCTGCGCAAAGAAAAGCGTTTTTGAACCGACATCACAGCCGAGAAGGTGGCGTTATGGTGTGCGGTGCTATTACGTACTATGGCACCATCGATCTTGAATTTCAAAGTGCAGGAATGACTGGTGCAAGCAATAAAATGTTATTGGAATCGGCATTTCCTAAATTCAGTGAACTATTTGGTCCCATATCTTGGACATTGCAACAGGATAATGCCCCTATACAGAACACCAGAGTAGTAAAGGAGTTCATTGCAAGCCAAAATGTTAATATTTTTGACTGGCCACCCTATTCGCCAGATCTAAACACTATCGAAAATGTCTGAGGATGGTTATCTGGTAAGGTCTATGAAGGAGGTAGAGAATTTGATGACAAGCAGTCACTAATTCAGGCCATTAAAGATGCTTGGAATCAAATTTAGTTGGATTACATAAATTCTCTTTATCTCTCAATGAAAACCCGTATATTTGAAGTATATTTGAATCAAAGGGGGTTTTACCCATTACTAATACTTCTTAAATAAAGTAAAATAAATTAAAAAAAACAAGAAAAACTGTTTTTCAGTAAAATTATTTAAAGTGTATAAATTTATAAATTGCTCAAAAAAAGTTCTTTAGTTAAGAAACCACTACTGTCATGATTTTGTCTTATATCTCAAGATGTCTAACTTCAATTTCCTTTTTAAAATTCTGCAATGGGTTACCAATTTGCTAAAGATACAGGCTGCTGAATATGGTATGTTTAGTGCCTTTAAATAACCGGAGTGTATATTATAAGTATTTTTCCACCCGTAATATTCCCTTTCAGAGTCCTGTTTCTGTAGTTTTATTTTAAAAACTATGCTGGGCTACCGAAACCAACCCTAATTCTTATCCAAAATTTAGCCTGTAGGTTTCAACATTGAGTTACCTTTTCCAAAACTGTGTGGAGAATTTGAAACCTTATAGAAAATTCTGTATAATGTTCCAAGGTCGATAAATTTCCTAAACAACACCCGTCATTTAGTACGAAAAATAGAAATTTATGAAGAGATCGTAGATGTTTTCCGGTGAGCTTCGCCTCAAGATCCTGTGTCTTAGTATCGATTTTGCTTTCGATTTAAACCCCATCTTTGTAGGTAAACTATCCTTCTATTCCGACTTTCCTATCGACAGTGTAAGAAAAGGCGGCCGGAAGACTTGCCAAAGGAAATAACACCCCATTTTCAAAATGAAAGTGGGCCCCAAATTTAGGGTTTGTTTTCGTTATGAAGGTGGTCCCCAAATTTCAAAATGAAATAGCCTCCCAAGCAATGAAGGGCCCAAAAAATTGTGAATCACCACCCCAAATATTTTAGTGGGGACGGCTTTAATATTCTGGTTTTAAACCGTTTAAAAATAAGGCCCCAATAAGCGCAAGTGGACCCGAAAATAAATATTTTTTGTATACTGGTAAAATTTGAGGCCAGATTTCATAGAAATTGTACCCCAGGAAAATCGGCCCCAATAGAAAAAAAATTGGTTTTGCTTTATCGGTCGATTTGATTAATTTCGGAATGAATATACAATACACAGATAAACATAATCCATGAAACATTGTCTCCCCTCTTTTGACGTCTTTATTGTAAAATTTTTTTTCGTTTTCTTCTAAAGCAGTAAAATATGGATTATTAAAATGTCTGTTGAACGTAAGTTGAAGCGCCGCAGGCAAAAATTTTTTCGCAAAAAAATTGCGATTTTTTTTGGAAAATTTTTTTCATTTTTTTCTAAAACAGTAAAATATAGTTTATTGAAATTTTCATTTATTTACTTTTTAGTAATATTTGGGGCCTAATTTCATTTGTTATTATGGGTTGTTTTTTCATTAAGTTTTATAGTAGCCATACGAAATAGCACCCCGAGAAATTACACCCCAATTTAGTTATGAAATTACACCCCCTTGTACGAGTAAATTAACATTAATCAACAATTAACAGTTACTTTTATTATGGGTTTCCCTACTCCGAAATTTTATTTGTCGAATATTTCTCACATAATGAACACGAAGATTTTTCCCTGGAGTTTCGAGGAGAACTTCCATCGGAGTTAGACCATTTTACAAAAGTCATGCCTTGATATTGAAGTAACTACTGTCCAACACGACTAACTTGAAGTTTGCCGTCCATATTATTATTCCGTCTCAAAACAGATTTTCAATCCTGAGTTGAAGAGTACCTTATTGTATCTCTAATAATACATGTAAGTAGATTTATAAGGAATTTTGTCATTTATCTTTATATGGAATTTTTTAAATAGCCAACCTGTTTCTGATATTTCACGAATTAAGTTTTTGCTTTTAAGCCTGTGGAGTTGCTTTTTTAGCCAGTAACCTAAAAATGTGATATTGTACCTTCTATACTGATAAAGAGGATGTAACATTTGCAGATGAATTAAAGGGAGAAACTTTCAGTACGAAAAATTGTGCTGTTTGCAAAAAGATTGTGCTAAAAAATTGCACAAATATTAAAAAAATTGGGAAAATGTTGTGCTAAACGGTACTTGGCATAATTTTACAGAAAACAAGTGAAAATACATAAATTGTTGTGTTCGTAGATACGCTATACAAGTTCACATAATTTTTGTTGCTCTCTTGTTAACACATCAAACAAATAAAACGTGAAGTCTATGGATGAAAGAGTGGTTAAAGAAAAAGTATGAATTTACGGATGAAAATCTGCTCAATGAGGTTAAATTGAGTTCTCCAAGTGATTTTTAAAATTTTTTCAATAAATTCGAGAATGAAATTTTTTCATTCATATTTTTAACACCACGTTACCAAAAAAAAATGTTCTGGGCACGATTGATTTTCGTCAAACCCACATCAGTACGAGTTTTTATACTAACCCAATGAAAGAAATGTGTGTTCGATGAGTAAGTTGGATGTTGGCCATGCCGCTTAACTGCCTTTTGTTGGTCGTTGAAGGAAAATTTTTATTTGCAGTTTTTCGATTTGTTGCTATTGTTTGTTTTCAATAGAGAAAATGAAATTCTCCATGACATCATTTTGTTTGAAATTGCAATATATTCTTGTTTTTTCAGTTATAATAAACTAAGACAATGAAATAAAAATTTTTTATTTTCCAATCAAAGAAGATGGTTTCCTGTTAGGTGTCGGGCTACTTTTAGTGTTTGGGGGCAATCAGATCTGCAAGCAGAGAGTTTATATCGTAGATAATACACAACAGAGTCTGACAGAAAATATAGGCATAAAGGGCATTTTAAAATTAAGTCGGCTCTTTTTGATTGCTTTGTTTGAGATAAGGTAAATTTTTGTTAACTAACTATCTACTTAGATGGAACTTTAACTTGTATACTTATATACTTTCTCAGCCCCTGCGAATAAAGTTTCTTCTTTAACAAATTTTAAACTTGGCATAAAACATAATAAATTTAGTTTTAGTAAGCGAGGTGACCGCCATCGAAAGAAATTTTAGATGCTCTGAGCAGATATCGAACCGATGAACTCATGTACAATAGCCGCAAGCAATACCAAAGTACCACCAACGACTATCTTTATGTTTGTACATACAAATGTCAAAATAAACTATGAAATTCTATGATAACCACAGCCCAAGTGATACATAAACTTTACCGATTGAAAAGTTTTAAAAATTGAAACAAAGTTTGTAAGCAACATTCACGACGTATATAAAGTTGAACCCTATCTAAAGGAATCTCCCGCTCCACAAATAATATTACAAAGATTTTCTTATCCTCATACGACTACCGAAACTCTTCCACACAATAGGAACTAAATAAAACGAAGAAGAAATAAAGCATAAAAGTTTTCACTTAAGCTAATCGCAACATAAGTTTACAAATTCTAAACATAAAGGACTTTATTATGAAGAAAACCATAGTATAATAAAAAAGTCAGAACAAAAAATCAAATAAGTTAATATAATAGGAGTTCCATGAATAATTTACAAAACATGAGTGTGGACCCCATAAACTCATGTAGTAGGTGAAAGTGCAACGTATTGGGTGAAGCATTAGTAGAATATTCGGAATTTTCCAGAAGATAAAAACATATGACAATAAGTGAGGTTATAAATCTTACGCCCAACTCACAAAGATCAATTAAAGATAAGAATTATGAAGTGGAAAAATAACAATGATTTCGGCTGAAAAATGTCTTTTATAAATATTTCAGAAACCAAATTTAGCTAAATTTCAATAATAGGCGAAAGAAAACGAATCAAAGGATGAAATGTCATAAAATAAATAAATGGTTTCCCATTACATCCCATGAAGGGGCCGGGGAGAACTTCTCACAACCACTGAGCTGTGCGCTTTCCAGTTTTCACTCACTGATTGGGACCTGCAGTTTTACACCGATTCCGAACGGTATTTTGAGAAGGTCATATGAAAGAAAAAAATATGAAATGTGTGTTTCCCCATAACTTAAATCTCAGAGCTGGATATAGCTTTATATATGATATAACACGCAACTATTTTTACAGTTTTGACGTGACAACGTCTTAAATTAGGTTGCGGCTGGGAGTCACTTATGAAAAAGTGTAACGCCCGGTAACGTTACGATGAGTCACCGAACGAGAGAGAGGCCCGCCGAATGCCTTGCGTCTCTCTCCCACTCAATAAATAATTCTGTGTGTGCGGATGTGTGTGTTTACTTGTGTGCCAGAAACGATTTGCTTTGCTGGCTTCTAGTGGCTGTTGGTCGGTGGTGTGAGTGTTTTTGTTTTTTGGCACATCATATATATGACGACTGAGCAAGTATGTATGTGCGTATATATGTGCGTGTGTATGAATATTGATTTAGATCAGTCTGCATTGGATAAGGTATTATTTTGACGTGACAACGTCTTAAATTAGGTTGCGGCTGGGAGTCACTTATGAAAAAGTGTAACGCCCGGTAACGTTACGATGAGTCACCGAACACAAGTAAACGCAATGTGTTTACTTGTGTGCCAGAAACGATTTGCTTTGCTGGCTTCTAGTGGCTGTTGGTCGGTGGTGTGAGTGTTTTTGTTTTTTGGCACATCATATATATGACGACTGAGCAAGTATGTATGTGCGTATATATGTGCGTGTGTATGAATATTGATTTAGATCAGTCTGCATTGGATAAGGTATTATTTTTTGTTTTTTTTTGTTTTTTGTTTTTTGGCTTTATGATATGTGTAGTGTATGTTTGTGTGTAGAAATTTTCATATGAATTAGGTAGCCAAAACGAAACAGAGAGCTGCGGTCGGCTTTAAAAACGATATGCGAATATGATGAATTGAAATACTTTTTGGTTAGTAAATTATTTTCTTTTGTTTTTAATAAAAGAAATGTTTATTTTTTATAATAAAAGAAATGTTTATATTTTATAATAAAGGATATGTTTATTGTTTATAATGTCACATTTGATAATGTGTTCATAGAAATCGCACAGGTACCTAGATGGTGTTGAAATTACTTCTATTTTCCTAAACCATAAGTTTCAATAAATGTTAAAACATCGCCCGTGAGTTCTAACACTCATTGGTTTTTTTTTTTATTTTACAAATTTTAATTAATTTCAAATTTATTTAGCAAAAATTTGAACCTTCGATCTGAATAAATGTTTTGATTTTCGAATTGATTCTTTAAAATTACAAATATTAAGAAAAAGTGGCAGATATAAGAAAACTTGATTTAAACTGTGTTTAGCAAGAATTTTAACATCTAATCAATATGAAAATCAAATCAATCTAAACAAAATATATTTCTATAGTTAAAATTTGTGCAATTCTTATTTTCATTCAATTCCTTGTTCCTATTGTGCAATTTACTTATATTCATATCAATAAATATTCTACCGAGAAAAAGACGTTGTCACGTAAAATCTTCGCCCGTAAAACCGACTTTACAGGCAACAATTTTTTCTTTCTAGACAGTTTTTGATTACAGTAAAATCAATATGGTAATAATTATAAAATAATACCTTTCTCATGTCTCTTCTGTTACAGGGGCTGACTTCAGCTATAAGAGTGATACAAATCATAAGACAAAATCATGATGGTGGGATTTCTCTTGATTCTCGTATGCCCTATTGTAATAAATTATGTGGAAGAATCTATGCAATTTTTTGCAAACACAACACAAACCGTCATCAATTTAGGAACGGTTTTCAATATTTATTTGAATTAAATTCTTCAATGTTTTATTATTACTAAATTGTGTTGTTATTTACGCGCTTGAACATTGTCTGAAGACACGTTCATGTCTACCGCATTTCAGTTCAAAAGAATCTAGAATCGTCATTCATTTGTTTACTAACATTTGTTTACTAACAATTTTTGATGTGTAAACATCTATATGCTGGGGGTAAAAATCTTTTTCATAATACAATCACAAATTTAGAGTAAGATGTGCGATGTAATCGTTAACCAATCGTAAAGCGTTATCAAATCGGTGTGAGCTATGTATGAGTATATTAGTGTAATCATACGCTGCATACAGTATACCCAACACCATCTAGTGTGCAATAGTAGCTACTAATTTTCACTAATTGTCGTACATTATGTTATCGTGGGCAAATGAAAACAAATAAATAAAATAAATACAAAAACATTTAATTTTAATAACTTTTAAAAAATTTTTTTGCACTTTTAATAAAAAATTTACTAAAACAAAGCAAAATATGGAAAACTAAAAACTAAACTTGTCAAATATAAGGAAAACTAAAAACTAAAAGTCTTCTTCGTCTTTGAGATTGTCATTCATATTAACAGCTGCATATAAGCACCATCTAGTGTGCAATAGTAGCTACTAATTTTCGAAAACCATTGCTGTAAGATAACTACATGCATTACATTTAAGTAAACAGCTGATTAATAACTTGTCAACCGCAACAAATACAAAATAATAAAATATTTTACAAAACACCAAAAAATAACTCAGAATATAAAACAACACAAAGTGTATCAAAGCTGAATGGAGGTAATGTTAATTCTAATAAAATTTCTATTAGATTCCAATATAAATTAGGATTATAACATACCTTCATTACGTACTGTTGCCTTACACTGAAGCTGGTGCACGACAATTGGGTAACAATCTCCATCTCATGCCAATTATTATGGGTGGAGATTTTAATACAAATTTTGGAAACCCACAGTCGCAAGCTTTATCAAAATTTTTATTTGACGTTTTCCACTTGCATATGAGCAATTCTCCACAAACCCCCACAACTAACAATTCCACTACTATAGATGCAGTTTTCCATAGATTTTTAAATACAATCGAGTCAAAAATTTATATATCTTATTTTAGTTACCATAAGCCAATATTAACTATTTGTACTTAAGGCATTTACCATAGATGGGCACTTTGCAGTACTACTAAAATTTCAGTAAAAATAATTCTTTAACTAGTAAATTTTTACTGATTACTAAAATTTTTTTCAGCAATTTTTATAAAGTGCCTACATGATTATGATGAGGTGCATTGAATTTTCAGTAATCAGTAATGCCCGACTACTGATTATTATGAATACGGCCCTATGATTTTACTGGTAATGCAAATTAAATTTCATTATCAGTAAAAATTTACTGAATTTTGTCAGTAATCAGTAAATTTACTGCTTACTGCAATTTTTAATGCAGTACATATATACTAAGGTGGACCTTGAAATGACATTTTTGCGATATTTTGGTAGATGAGGGCTCTATTCCGTGCCTTTTTGAAAAAAAATGACAATGCCGAAAAAAAAATTAAAAAAAAAAAACATTAGGGGTTGCGCACGAGCCGAGAAATAGGTCCACTTTGCCAAAATTAGGGGGGAAATTGCCATAGGTCATCAGGGGTCACCCGTAGGGGGGAAGAATGTATGGCCGACCCCCATTAACTTTTTACCGCCAACATTTTCCCCCAAGACACCCACCCCCTATCTCCTCCCCTTAGGGGGGTCCCCATACAAAAATGGAGGTTGCTCAGTATTTTCGAAAAACACCATAGGTCATCAGGGGTCACCCCTAGGGTGGCAAAATATATGACCGACCCCCATTAACTTTTCATCCCCAACATCTTTTCCGAACAAACTTACCCTCTATCTCCACTGCTTGAGGGACTCCCCATACAAAAATACTGAAAATCTATGTATTTACAGTTGCACAATATCGAGATTTTTTTGATTTTTTTTGATTTTTTTACAGAAATTCCACCAATATTCAAGAGTGGTCATTGTTTGGAAAGTCTTGAAAAATTTGAAACGCACACGTGCTGAATCAGGTACATAGGCACCCTTAGCAGATGCCCCCATTCACCAGTACCTGGCAGTAAAATATTGCAAAATACGTAGTAGTTATAAATAGCAGTTCACTCATCGATTGTTGTCATTCAACAAGTGCCGACGACCGCGAAAAGTAAATTGATTTTTCTCCCGTTTTTTAAAAGTTAAGATGACAACACGACTTAGATCGCGCGACGATATTTTTTGATTGGTTATCCAAGCATGAATATTACGGGGAACAAATTACCGTCGAAGAAGCAAATGCTAAGAATGCATTTCTTCAACATTCGCAAACGAAACATGTCGAAGAAAAATAGTGCGGTTATAGTCGCGGACGCAGTGATGATTTTTTGGCGCCAAGCAGCTATTCCGACGAAAGCCAGAGGAGATGTTACAAGAAAAATAGCTGCGCTGCACGATGAGTGGGATGCTTTAAGAAAGTCATCTCACAGAAAGACTGAGTCCACTAGAGAAAAAGAGAATACGTTTTCTGATAGCTTGGATAATCTTTTCGACATCGCACACGCCAGCCAACGCCCTTGAGAAAATGACAAATACCGAAGACATTGAGTTTCTGCTAAAGCAAAGAGAAGATGGCCGGCCAGGAACTATGGGAGGTGTGGACGCTACTGATACTCGAACGAGGAAAAGAAAAGCTGAGCGCGAAGAACAAGAAGAGTTGCGACGCAAACGTGCAACGGAATCTAGTAGAGATCGGTTCGCTAAAGGCGGTAAGCTATTTCGCGCTTTGTGTGTTCGTCCAATGTTTATATTCAAATGAAATTCGTTCAATTGCAGTAGTTAAATTTTCAAGCAGTGATTCAAGCGATGATAATGGGAGACAGGACGAAAACTTCCCGGCAGAAGCTGGCCCGTCAAATGTTGGTGACAGAAGAGGTTACAAACAATGTTTTACTGAACGAGTCCTATCAGCTTTGGACAAGTGCAAAGTGACTGACCGAGACGCGGTCGGCATTATGATAGCGGCGGCAGAAGCATTTGGCCGCGATCCTCAACAATACACAATAAACCGTACGTCGCTTCGGAGATGTCGGCGTTCAAATCGAGAGAACATGCTGAGTTATGTGAAAGACAATCCAGAAGTAAGATCGCATAGATTTATTTGCTCCCATTCAGAATTCTTATTCTTCAACACGTTTCATTCATCTCCAGCTTGTCGCAGCTAAATCCTTCGTAGTCCATTGGGATGGCAAAATGCTTTTGGATTTTGTGGGTACAAAGAAGGTGGACCGTCTACCGGTAATTGTCTCGTACGGAGAAAAAGAACAACTTCTTGGAGTAGAAGATGGGAAAGCAAAAGGCCGGAGAATAGCACATGCCGTTTATCAACTGTTGGCATCTTGGCATATGACACATCGAATACAAGGACTTTCTTTCGACACGACATCAACGATCAGTGGCCCATTCTCCGGAGCCGCAGTTGCTCTTGAGCGGCTGTTGGAGAGAGAAATCTTATATTTACCTTGCAGACACCACGTATACGAACTGGTGCTAAGGGAAGTTTTTGAGACAAAAATGGGAAAGACCAGTGCACCAGGCGTTCCTTGCTTTGACCGTTTCAAACAGGAATGGGACGCTGTAAAGGTTAAACCATTCCATTCTGGCTTGATAGACGATCAAGTCGTCAGAAAAATTCCTGTGGCAATGCAAGTCGGCATAAAGAAGTTTTGCTTAGATCAATTGAAGGAGAAACACCCTCGCGATGACTACAAAGAAATGCTACAATTAATTCTTTTGTTTCTGGGTGAAAAACTTGAGAATTACCATTTCCGACCTCCAGGACCCGTTTCCCATGCTCGATGGATGGCAAAAGCCAATTACAGCCTCAAGATGTTTTTGTTTCGAGAACTTTTCACTTATCTGTATGTGAATTGAATGGTATTCGACACGTTTGTATTTTTGTGGTGCGACTTTACGTCAAGGCATGGTTTGGTTCTTCTCGAGCAGCTGAGGCGCCGAATCAAGATTGGAAGTTTTTGAAGGACATCGTCGAGTACAAGTCCGTTGACCAGGATTTGTCTCGGGTAATGATAAAGAAATTTATCGGTCACCTATGGTATCTCGCCGATGAGCACATAGCCCTTGCCTGTTTCGATGACAAGGTTTCAAATGAGTTGAAGGCCAAAATGGCCCAAGCATTGCTAGAAAATGAGAATGACGAAGGTGAAGAAGATGAAGAAGACGAAAAAGGTGACGAAGATGAAGAAGACGAAGAAGGTGAAGAAGATGAAGAAGACGAAGAAGGTGAAAAAGATGAAGAAGATGACCAGGTTCCCCCAGCTCCTCGCGTCGTAATCAAAAGCACCAGCGTTAAAAAAATCGAGGTGAAATTCAAAGATGTGAATGAGGAATTCTTGGCTAAAGACTTGAGCAACTTCGTCTCTCATAATACCAAAAATTTATTTGTACGATTTGGAATATCGCAAGATTTCATTCTTGCAAATCCAGCAACCTGGAAATCTCGCGCAGACTATCAAGAAGGTCGTAGAATTGTAAATAACTTGCGCGTTGTGAACGACACTGCCGAAAGAGGAGTAAAAATGATACAAGATTATAATAGAATACTGTGTCAAGGCGAAGAAGAGAAACAGTATTTACTACATGTTATCGATTCTTACCGCAAGAAATACCCATCAGCGAACAAAAATATGTTAATTTGACTATATTATATTAAGAGTGCTTAGTAGTACTACTCAATTACAGATTTTTAGTATTTTTGTATGGGGAGTCCCTCAAGGAGTGGAGATAGAGGGTAAGTTTGTTCGGAAAAGATGTTGGGGATGAAAAGTTAATGGGGGTCGGTCATATATTTTGCCCCCCTAGGGGTGACCCCTGATGACCTATGGTGTTTTTCGAAAATACTGAGCAACCTCCATTTTTGTATGGTGACCCCCTAAGGGGAGGAGATAGGGGGTGGGTGTCTTGGGGGAAAATGTTGGTGGTAAAAAGTTAATGGGGGTCGGCCATACATTCTTCCCCCCTACGGGTGACCCCTGATGACCTATGGCAATTTCCCCCCTAATTTTGGCAAAGTGGACCTTTTTCTCGGCTCGTGCGCAACCCCTAATGTTTTTTTTTTTTAATTTTTTTTTTCGACATTGTCATTTTTTTTCAAAAAGGCACGGAATAGAGCCCTCATCTACCAAAATATCGACACAAGGTCCACCCTAATATATACTGCAGTGTGCCCATTTACTAACCAAATAAGTTAAATAAAACAAACAAAAACCAGCAAATTCCAATGAATTTACAATATTGATAGTTTTGAAAATTTTAATTGATTAATTAAAAAAATATACTAAAAGCGTAAGTACTTCCAACTTCGTTACTAGATGTTTACACATGTCCCTGTGATCAGACTCACATTAGTGTTTTTTGTTTATATTCGAAATGGAAAATTAAAATAAATAATGAGTTGCTAAACTGTTATTGTTATTATATCTGCAAACTAATAAACCTTAGATTATTAATCAGACATTATGAAAAATAAAATAAACAATACATCAAAAAACTAGTCAAATGCACTTGGTTTTGCAAAGACAACATATTTAATATAGATCTGAAAATTTGTTAGACATATACTAGGTTAATTACAGACTTTATAGACATTTTCCTAAATAATGTTGGCATTTAAAGTATTATAAACAATAACATTCTCAAAAACTGCTGAAATATAGCAAACTTTTATTATCCCTTTTGTTGTATGCAGTTTTGAATTAATGAATTTATTCAGCTGATTGTTCTCGTCGTTGTTAATTTAAGATTTACGAATTCGAAGCAAACTGTTTACATTTGAAAAAAATCACATTTAATAGGATAATGAACCACAACAAATGAGAGTAAATAAGTAAAAATAAATAAGGCAAAATATATAAATTTCCTTTTTAAATCTTCTATAAATATTTATATTAGTGTAGACAAATATTGCAAGTATTTTGCAAACATTTTGATATTTGTTGAAGGAATAATTAGATAATGTTTGCGTATATACATACCAAGGATTGTGTGCGTAGGGACGGACTAAGTAGAGCAACAATGCAACGCATACCATGAATTTGGGGCACGTTTTGAAAAAATGCTAAAGTTTGTTTAGTTAGACGCCGTCTACTAGCTTCCATTATTAAAACACGAAAAAGTGCATAAATAATGACGTGTACTTTCCTATTTAAATATGTTAACTCTTTGGGAATATACACAGAAAAAATCAGGATCGATTTCAATTCTATTCAATAAACAAGATATTTCGAGTATATTAGCTTAATAATTTGGATGATAATTGAAACAAATATACTTATTGTTCCAATTAAATATTGGAAAATTCCTAAAGACATCATCAGTGACTAAGAAGTTACATGTCAGAGTCCCTGCTTACTTGCCGATCCACACCCATATAAAAACTTCATGACACCTCTTGATATTTTCGTACATTTGGTAAAAAGCCAGCAGGAATTTTCCGCAGTTTGTTTGTTTTACCTTATGATATGTACACAAGTCGCTCTTAAGTCACAATTCATCAGAGAGTCAGTTGGCCACGACGTCTCCGAATGTGGTGACCTTGTGTCATTTTCTAAATACATGTATAATTATTATATTAGAGTCTTTGAGATGGATGACCTCTAATTTAAAAAAGCTGAAATAAATATTATATTGATAAATATTCATAATAAGAAATCGGTACATTTATGTACATATATACATATATACGTATAATTCCCTGAAAATCTGCACATTCTGTAATAAATTTTCAAATATTTTGAAAACTATTTTTGAAAATGTATAAATTTTTAGTTTTATGTTGTCTGAATAACATGAAATTTTCTACACATGCCTCGCTGTTGACAAAAGGTAAAGACTTCCTCTATCGATATTCACCATTGGCATTAGTAAGAGTCAGTGGTGACATAATGCTAACGATTCAATAAGATGGTCTGACATAGGTTGTCAGCCCGTTCACAATTTATGTCACCCAAGGCAAAACTAGTGACATGTCATGAAGATGTCTTCTATCAAGTGCCAGCACATTGTCCTAAGGAAATTCTGCTGATAATGTCTTCAAGACAAATTTTCCAACTTGATAGTTATATACCAGAGCTGTAAACGAATCATTCATTTTTGGATTAATTCGTGAATCATTCATGCACTGAATTAGCAAAAATTTGAATTGAATGGAATTTGAATCAATTCAAATGAATTATGCAAGAATGAATTGGAATTCAATTCCAATTCAAATGAATTTGCAAAGTGAATTCCAATTCATTTCCAATTCAAATTTGAATTGAATTGATTTTGAATTAATTCAAATGAATTAGAAAAATGAATTGCAATTCATTTTACCAATTCATTTAAATTGAATTGATTTTGAATTAATTTAAATGAATTAGAAAAGTGAATTGAATTATTTCGGTAGAATTTTGCAAACAATTCACTATATAGCATTCGTTTTATAACTAAAATAATACAAATATTAGTTGATTTTCCTAATTTCTTCTATAGTTCTGAAAGACTATTCTATGCTGCAAAATAAAATTGTAAAATATATTACTAAGTGTTTTTCGATAGGTTGGTTTCATAAATTATTAAATGCTTCTTGAATATTGAATGTGTTTTTTCGTTCGGCGTATGTCGAAACCAAAATAACTAATACTTGCAGAACGTAACTGCAAATCAGTTTTGATTTCATTTATATGAATTTCAATTCATTTTAATTAATTCAAAATCAATTCAGTTCAAATGAATTGGAAATGAATTTCAATTCATTTGAATTAACTCAAAATCAATTCAATTCAAATGAATTGGAAATGAATTGCAATTCATTTGAATTAATTCAAAATCAATTCAATTCAAATGAATTGGAAATGAATTGCAATTCATTTTGCCAATTCAAATTTGAATTGGAAATGAATTACAATTCATTTTGCAAATTCATTTGAATTGGAATTGAATTCCAATTCATTCTTGCCTAATTCATTTGAATTGATTCAATTTCCATTCAACTCTTTTTTTTGCGAAAAGATTTAATTCAAA
Source organism: Phaonia tiefii (assembly GCA_963931995.1). Taxonomy (NCBI): domain Eukaryota; kingdom Metazoa; phylum Arthropoda; class Insecta; order Diptera; family Muscidae; genus Phaonia; species Phaonia tiefii. The sequence goes on from OZ008368.1 coordinate 199,959,798, forward strand.
ATTTTGCTAATTCGTAATGAATTGAAATCAAAAATGAATGATTCGTTTACAGCTCTGTTATATACATTTGGGCCAACTAAAGGGTTGCTTAAATATTGCACTTAATTTTGGTACGTAGTTTAATTCGCCGTTCTCCTGTGACGTAGTATTCCTAATAAAATACGTAAATATAAACTTCACAACCCAGATAATTATAAATGCTATGATTAGTTACTACACCATTTTAAATTTAAATTTAAAAAAAAACAATTGAAATATAAAAATTGTATTAAAGTTTTAAAATACATTAATTGAAATTTAATAATTCAATTTGAAATGCATTAGCTAAAAATTAAAAAACATCAATTGAGCTTTAAAAGACATCAATTGTAATTTAAAATACATCAATTGAATTTTAAAAAACATCAATTAAAATTTAAAATACATCTATTGAAATTAAAATATTTTTTTATATTTTCTATTTGTAGTCGAACAATGACATTAGTGTAAATTCCAGATGATAGCAGTATAGAGAGGTCTTACTATTCTCTAAAACTTGGTCATATTCTTCGGCTAAAAATACGATATACTAAAAGTTTCTCAGGGACATAAACCTCGATTATATCCAAATACATTCGAATTCCTTAAAAACCAGTTCTGTATCTTTATTTTTAATTTGAAAAGTTAATCTATAACTAGATATTTACCGCTGTGCAAAATTCTAAATTTGCGTGACCAATATAACCACATTTATGGCAAATATTATCAGCTCATATCATTATCTATAATTAAAAATGAGTTGTAACTTGTGAGACAATTTCACCGTTTTCTATGTACATACTGCTATATGTATGTATACTTATAGTAAATTGTTGCATCAATTAAATTGTGTTGTGAGTTACTAAATTTTTTGCCTCTGTTCTAATTTTTTAGTTTTCATAGGAGATTGTTTGTGGCGACAACGTCTCATTGAATTTTGATTATAAATTGCAGTTAGTATCTGAAATCTCCGTCACAATTTCCTCATCTTCATGGCAAACTTCGTCATTAAAAGTAAACTAGTCTTCATGAAACGCAATTTTTTAATAAATCTCACATATTTCACCTTTAAGCGAGATATACTTATTGACATCTGCTGGCAATTCTTGGACTTTTCTTGAACATTAGGAATGGAAATGGTGTCCATTCTTTTAAAATTTGTGTAGCAAACCACTGATTTAAATTCCATTATCAAAATTGTTTACTCTTGATAATGCTATTCGTGACTGATTTTTCCACAACATTCATGCTATTGTCGTCAGTTACACGCACTCACATGCGACAACATTTTAATAACACAAGCTTTTGTAAACAAGCAGCTTGCAATATTGTGTTCATAAAATATGTTCTAAAATGTCTCAAAAACCATAAATGAATTTAATTTTTCAAATTTATCAGTGTCTCATAAATTGCGTTCTAGTGGTGATGGCAATTTAAAATTTTGCATAGTTGTAAATATTTAGTTGCTGATACATATGTACTCGTATGCTGTTTAATGTATTTTGAATCACGTTGCAAAACGTTTAGATTTTTGTATTAAAGATGAGTTTTCTATGGTAATTATGGTCCTCTGAACTCAAATCCGTTATCAGAATTTCGGTATCTCATATAGTGTCACCAATATCGGCTGTTCGAGCTGCCGAACAATGACTATTTGAACGACCCCAATTTTTTTTCGACCGGAGGCATCTGGTACTTCAACAAAAACGTATTTGTAGGTTTTTCTTCAATAATAATAATACAATATTAATAATAATAATAAAAGTCACATGAGGTGTCATGGGACATACGGTTGGAACGAAGTTTCTTTCGCTATATATTATGTACTAGTTAGTTTCAGCAAGTATAAAGCAAAGCGCTTGTTGAAAGGTACGATAATTTAAATGGATCTTTAAGAAAAGGTAGCTTTTGTAAAATAAAAAACTTTTTTCAAGAAATTTTTTTTGATGTGTTAACATCTATACGCGCGCCTCTAGGGCAGTAAACTATAAATTTAATACATACGCAAGTGTTAGGTTTGCAAGAGTAAATCATCGTTTGTTTGTTCGTTGCTTGGCAGTCGGTATTGAAAGTGATTATTGGGAGATTTTCATATAATTTTCCCACGCGATTTTCTCCGGAAATTCATAGCCGATTTTATTAATTTTTCGATTAAAAAGCTAGTGCGGGTTTCAACGAAGAGTTTAGGCCAAAAATTAAGGCGATCCGATATCGGCGAGCCGAGATTTAAGTGTTTTAATTTGGAGTATTAATTTGGAGTAATATTAAAAAAGTGTTTTATGTTGATCTTCGGTTTTGTCTTATCATCGTTTGTTTGTTCGTTGCTTGGCAGTCGGTATTGAAAGTGATTATTGGGCGATTTTCATATAATTTTCCCACGCGATTTTCTCCGGAAATTCATAGCCGATTTTATTAATTTTTGGATTAAAAAGCTAGTGCGGGTTTCGACGAAGAGTTTAGGCCAAAAATTAAGGCGATCCGATATCGCGGAGCCGAGATTTAAGTGTTTTAATTTGGAGTATTAATTTGGAGTAATATTAAAAAAGTATTTTATGTTGATCTTCGGTTATATCGTACGAATATAACAATGTATGTATGTATGTACAAGTGTCTGTTTCTTTGCATTCTTTGACTTTTGTGGGAATAAAACAAAAAGTATGGAGCAAGAAAATAATGACACATGTGCTTGCACTGGGTCTTTAAATAATTTTAAGTATTAATATTATTTAACTGTAACGTCATCATGTGATTGAACGCTGTTTTTTATTTTCCAATGTAACAATTACGAATGTGTTCATAGAAATCGAAAAGGTACCGTGTAGCAAAAAGGTGTTAACACATCGCCCGTGAGTTCGAACACTCATTGGATTTTTTTTCTGCAATGTATTTAAAAAAAAATATATTTTTAGGTCCTTTTTGTACGAATATGTATTATATTTTCCGGAATATGTATTATATAGGTCCTTTTTTAAAAAGAGGTACTTCTTTTATTAAGAGATAATGTCTATTTTTTTAAGAAAAGGTACTATTTTTAAAAAGAAGTACTTTTTGTAAGAAAAAGCCATAAGAGTATGACTTTTTTTTACAAAGATATACTTTTGTAAGAACAGGTACTTTTAGGAAAAGGTTATTTTTTAACAAAATTTACTTATTTTCAGAGACCCTACTTTACTCAAGAAAAAAAGGTAATCTTTTATTTTTAAGAAAAGGTACTTTTAAAAAAATTAATTTTTGTAAGAAAAGGTATTTTTTATAACAAGATAGTTATTTTGAAGACAAGGGTTTTTTTAAAAACTGTTAATTTTTGTTTGAATTCGTTCTTTTTTCTAGAATAAGTAAATTTTTAAGAGTAGGTAGATAGTAAATATTGTTCTATTAAATGAGACAAAATTAAACCGTATACAGAATGTAATATTTAAAAATTATAAAATCATAAGCAGATATCGAATTGATGCAACAAGGGGAAGGGAACTGCTATATTAATCAAGAATAACATACAATACTACAGTCACGATAACAAAAGTAGATATTCGCTGGATGCTTTAGACACATGCGCCTTAAAGATACCCGCTGACTGCAAAAACTTTTCAGTTATTGCATGTGCGTACTATCCGCCCGGCAATATGAATTCAATACGAGCAGACGTGCAAAAACTATTTGTTTTTATAAATCTTCAAAATTCAAATAACTGCTACGTACTAGCGGGAGACTTGAACTGCAAGCACACTGAATGTGGTAATACTGTTAATAACGCAAAATGCAATAACCTAAAAAAAAGTCAACATCAAAAACCTTACACTTGCAACATGTTCAGCAAAGCCAGCTTTGCTTAGCCGTAATTATGCCATACTGCCTTCCACTGCAGCCAGCACACTTCACAATGGCATGACTATCGCAAAGCCAACATGAAAGAACACAACCCTCATATTCGTCCCTGACTGTACAAATCTAGTAATAATTACCAAATCCTAAAAGTATGCAGATTAATACTGGGTTGTATACTGGGTTATAGCATAATACGGTTAAAAAAATTGGTTAAAATTTTTTCATTTAGCCCCCATCCCGCAACGTGCGATAAGGAACTTCGTTGCAATAATAATAATAATAATAAAGAAGAGAATTCTACTAATGTGTCTTATTTAGAAATTTGGTCGAAATATAAGGTTTTCTCCAACATCCCCCAGAGCCCTTAAAGGGTAGGGTGGTGAGCAATGTAATTATTTGTTCAAAGCTAAGAAATTTTCAGAAACAAATCCGCCTTTGTTTTCTAAGCTTGAATCTAAAACTTTTATATTAAGTTGTAAGTAGTATTTAGTTTATAACGTTTATTCCTGTAAAAAGACTAAAAAGTGTAGTTTCGGCCTTTTGCATTTTAAGTGACGATATACTATATTTAAATTTAATTGAGTACGTTGTATTCTATTACTTGATTTTTAGCGACTATATTGGAGCTAGTATCCTTAGATGTGATGGTTAGTTTTTATTTGTATAATGCCAGGTGCTAAGGCCAACTTTTTGTGGTTTCCCATAATTGAAAATAAATCAGAATTATTATTTTCTGTGTACTACACATGTTGACCCATTATAATCGGTGTGCTTTATAAGAGAGCACGATTATTGTAATTTGTTTCCTTTATAATTGGCAGCTTTAAAATTTTATAGCTGATGATTGTGAAAAATGGAGTACCACACACAGAGAGAATGTGTTATCATTGTGAAACCCCAATACAAATATGGCGGAGTTACGCCGAGACCGAACGGAAGCTCCACGGAATTTTCGGTCAACATAGTGCACTTAATGTGTTGACACATTCGTGGAGTTATTAACAATTTTAAGAAACTGCCACGATTATGAACAATGCCTCTTGTGCGTCGACCTACGGGCCGGTCTGTCGAAAACACGGCTACTATAAACAAGAGATCCGCAAAAACATCAACTCGATATCGTTTACAACAACTACAAATATCGCGGAGCAATGGACTGTGATCAGTGTTGCAGGTGCCAGTCGTCGGATATTTTATTCATATTTAACCGATACATGTTTACTTTGCAATGCAATAAAAATGTGACCACTGGGTCAAAAAAATGCGTAAGACTTACCTTGGAAAAAGTGTCCAGAGAGTTCAGAGATCTACTGGTATTCACTTCGTTGTGGCATCAAGTGCTAATAGTCATGAACAGATATTCTCGCATTAACTTATCAATCACGCAGCCCATATTTCAAGTTAAGTCCTTAAGTTCAACTCAACTAGCAACAAAAACGTACAATTAAGGTATAAAAAATATAGACACCTGCAAAAAAATCAAACCCTTTATAACACTCAGCATTCATATATTAATATCTGCAAAATACCAAATGATAGTGTTAAGAGTGCCGCCTTTACTTGCAGCCTTATACACTGTTAGTCTCTGTAACTGAAAAAAATTACAATGGAAACCCAATCTGCAAAAGAAAGGAATGCAGCAGTTTGTAGAACTGCGGTCGACAATCGATTGTAAACATGTCGAAACTATTATCACAATTAATTTTTTCCATTCTCATGTATATGTGTGTACGTTGGATTTCGAACTTTTTTTGTTCCGATAACGAGTATATTTTGATTGAATAAAGTTTTTTGACTGACACATTTAGATAGAAAACTAATTTGAAAATCGATCTAGCACATTGCAACTGAATTTAATCCGGGAAACACAAAACTTTCACATTTATATTAACCATTACTCTTTCTTAGAGGGTCATGCATGCCATTTTTAAAATTAACCCCTAATGCGTGAATGAGGCACTAAAAGAGGATTAGTATTTACTCTCACCCGTGCGCGGGTGGGGGTTAAACCCCCACCCACTGAAAAATTTTTGGAAAATTTTGATTTGGTTTTTATTTAATTTTGTAAATTGTTATGTGTGTTTTTCTGTAATTAAACGAGTCTATTTTTAAAAAGCCATCCAGACTGGTTTTGCATTGCTTGTGCCTCGGTCTTTTTTACTTGTAATGCAAATTAAATTTCAGTATAAGTAAAAATTAAATTTTTTGGGTTGAGCTAAAATAAATAATATATTCAAAAATTAAATTGTTCGAGCGTTTGGTCGATATTAATTAATTAATTATATTTTTCGATATTTCGCTACCCTTTGGATAGCATCGTCAGGAAGATATATGTGTTATTAATTAGAAATGAAAAACAATTGATAATCTAAATTTTTTCATGTTATTTGACAAAACAACAATAACAAAAAATTAAACAATTGAAGGAATTTTCTTGTCATATGAAAAATGTTCTAAGTTACAGCCAGAAAAATTTGTGTAGAAATATATAATTTGGAAAAAAATAATTTGGTTGATAAAAATATGTACATAATGAAAAATTCAACAAGTGTGTGACAGCCGTCCCGTACAGACTTGTTTTTGGTTGTGCTCCGCGTCCCGTTCAATGTTTAATGTTAAACCAAAATATCCAGTCCGCGTCGTTAAGTCATGAATCACAAATTTTAAAATCTGAAAACATAATACAAAACCAAAACATCATTACAATATCAAAGTGCAAGCAAATAAAACAAAACGATCAGAACACAAGTGCAATAACATAAACCAATAAGAACAACAACAATAATCGAACCCAAATGCTCGCGACACCACTCCGTTCCCAACGCAACATGTTTGACACCGCGACATCAACACAAACCAAACATAAACAAACAACAACAAATGTCTATACTGCCCACACAACGGGCTTTTATGCCCCTCTCCGCATGCATGAGTTGTCCCCCCCCTCCATCATTACTAACGCACAGCACAGACTGCTCTTCTTTTTCCGTCTTCTCGTTGCTACACAGTGCTTAAGGCATAACACTAAGCATTGTGTGGACAACAGCGGGAAGGTGGGGGAATGGTTGTTTGTATTGTGCACATAGCATTGACTTTGCTTTGATTTTTGTTTGTGTGTTGCAATGGTAGGTAAGTTTTCTCTTCACTTTGCCAACATACGAGGGCTGCGAACGAATTTTTTTAGTGTTTACTCCCATATTAATGTTCACCGGCCTGATATTCTAGCTCTTTGTGAGACCCAGGTGTGTGAGGATTCTGATCCACAGAATTTTCACGTTCCTGGGTATCACGTTCTTTCTCTTTTTGTTTCCCACAGAGGCCTTGTGGTTTATATAAAAAATGGCATAGTGTTTCAGAGTCAGCGTCATTTGGACTCCGAAGATCCGGAATTTAACTCCCTTTGGGTTAAATTTAGGATTGGAACACATGTCCTTCACTTTGGATTTCTTTATAGAAGTCCCAATGCGGAAAGGGAGGCAGCCTTTAAAGGCTTCGACGCCCTTTCTGACTCCATATCCCAAATTTTGGAGAAATATCCGGACAGTGAAATTGCGGTCGCAGGTGATTTTAATGTCCATAACTCCGCCTGGCTAACCCATTCGAACCATACAACTCCGGAGGGCCAATACGCTGAGCTCAACCTGGCGCAATTAGTGAATGAACCGACGCACATTCCGTGCGTTCAAGGGCACTACCGTAATCTACTTGACCTATTCTTAACTTCACACCCTGAAAAGTATGAAGTTACTCTTGGTAATTCGGATCACTGTGTCATTTCGGCATCCTTCTCGTATTCAGCTCTTCGCCTCGTTTCAAGCTCAGCCCCGAAGCGAACAACTTTTTCCTACGAAAAGGCACGTTGGGCTGAGCTCAACAGTTTTTATCAGCATTTCAACTGGAAGCTTTTCTTTCTAGATAATGACATTGATGCTGCTGCTGAAATGATTGTAAAGATAATTTTAATCGGTATGAAGTCATTCATTCCGACTAAAAACATTTCGGTTAAACCATATGAAAAATGCTGGTTTAACCAGACATGCAAGAATGCTGTCAGATCTAAAGAGGAAGCATTCAGTGAATGGTGTCGAAATAAAAACGTCCACACTGAAATGCTACGCAAGCAGGCAAGATCAGAATGTGCCAAAGTACTTCTACGCGAACAATTTCTTAACGAACAGCGTATTCGTGCTAATGTCCTCTCTTTCCCTTGGGGAAGTAAGAACTTTTGGTCATTTGCGAGAAGAATAAAGAATAGTTCTTCTTCTATTCCAACTCTTGTCAAAGATGACCACTTATTCACTGAACCGGTTGATAAAGCAAATCTTTTGGCTGAAATGTTTGCAAGGAATTCTTCCTTGCCGGAAAGCAATCAACCACTCCCCGTGGTAGATAACGTATCTGGCTTCATGCCTGAAATATTTTTTCGAACACGAGGAGTTAAAAAGGTTCTCGCGAATCTCGACGTAGGTAAGTCCCCGGGTCCGGATGGTATATCAGCGCTGGTCCTAAGTAAGTGCTCTTCAACGCTGGCACGCCCACTGCGCAACCTTTTCAATCCTACATACCGCGCTGGAGTTTACCCGGCGTGTTGGAAGGTAGCCAACGTCCAGCCTATTCCCAAAAAAGGTGATGCAAGTGACCGCGCCAATTACCGCCCAATTGCTATTTGTTCTGCGCTCTCGAAAGTTATGGAGAGCATGGTTAACCACCATCTTGTGAAGTATCTCGAGTCAAATTACCTGCTTAATGATTGACAGTATGGCTTCCGTAGGAGAAGATCTACGGGAGACCTGATGGCGTTCCTTTCGGAACAGTGGAGTCGATCCATCCACCGGCTTGGTGAGAGTAAGGTGGTGGCTCTAGATATTTCCAAGGCCTTCGACAGAGTTTGGCATGAGGCACTCTTGTCGAAGCTGGCTGCTTTTGGTGTTGGTGATAATTTCACTCGATTTATATCGAGTTTTCTCAGAGATCGCACTATAAGAGTTGTTATAGATGGCATCTCTTCCGATGAACATAAATTAACGGCAGGGGTGCCACAGCGCTCTGTTCTCTCTCCTTCTCTTTTTCTTATTTTCATTGACGATCTCCTGGGTCGGACTGTGAACTAAATCTACTCTTTTGCGGATGACAGTAATCTCTGTCATTCATATTCATTCGACCACAGGCCAAATCTTCAGGAAATTAGTGATAAACGTCAATTAATGAATGAAACACTCAACCGCGATCTCGAGGCCATTGTTGAGTGGGGTCGATTGAATAGAGTAAGTTTTAATGCGGGGAAGACCCAGTGCTGTCTGCTTTCGCACAAGCGGACAGCTGACCCAGTCGTATCGTCATTATCTATGGATGGTGTGGATATTGAGGAATCAGACGCCCTTGATGTTCTGGGCATGAAAATAGAATGTGATGCTCGCTGGGCAAAACATGTATTTGAAGTGTCGAAAGATGCATCGAAGTGCCTAGGCTTTTTAAAGCGGTGCAAGAAGTACTTCACTCCATCTGATCTCCTTAATATCTACACCACCTGCATCAGGCCGCGAATGGAATATAACTCCCATATATGGGCAGGTGCTCCAAAGTCATCTTTGGAGTTGCTGGACCGTGTACAAAGGAGAGCAAAGGTGTTGATAGGGGGTCCAGCTCTATTGCCTCCCTTGAGTATCTGCGTAATGTGGGTTGCGTGACACTGTTCTTTCGGTATTTTCACGGTGCGTGTTCCTCGGACATCCGTCAACTTATACCAGATGTGAGGACATTTGGCAGAGGTACGCGGGTTTCAAGGAACTCCCATCCGTTTACTATCTATTGGCCAGTCGATCGCACAACACACTACAGAGAAAATTCGCTCTTCAGTCGTACAGTCCGTATGTGGAATAAACTTCCCGCAAGTGTATTTCCCGCCAATTGTGACATACAGCGATTCAAGGCAAATGTAAATGAGCACTACTCCCTCTTTCCACCCTCCTCTACCTAAATTTCCGTCGCCAGCACAATGCATTGCATTTATAGGGGGCATCCCCTGAGTGCTGGTATTAAAAAAAAAAAAACACACTAAAAATGTTACCTAGTGACAAATTCATTGATTCATCAAACAATTTTCGGTGAAATATTCTACATTTTACTAATTAAATGTCTATAATTCTGTGCTACATTATCCGTATCCGCTTTAAAGTTCATTCTCTTCGCTATTGGAGTCTTGATTATCTGTAACATTTCTAACATAAAACGACGTTTACAATTATTTTCCCTATTCAAAACTGACGTATCTTGAAAGTTTGCAAAATGATTTAAGTTTGCACAGTTTGATGATAATGCTGTTTTTTGTGTTGAGATGTGTTTATATTTTTGATCTGATTTGTGTTCTGAACTTTGCAACTTTCGCTAATATTTCCTCCACAAGGTATTTTGTATACTATATTAGGTCTATCAAATTTATCTATTCTATCTTTGGTTTAACTAAACAATCTACCTAGTGTGTGTGTTGTTTTAGGAGCCATTTTCTAATTATAAGTATCAAATATTTTTGATTTTTCTAATCTCTCAGAAAATCCTGGCACATAAGATAATTATTTGAACTTTTTCGGTTCCACCGTTGGGTTTTGGTTATCTTGACCCTTATTTTCATATTGCCTTATCAATCTATTGACTAACCCTATTGCGAAATTATTGTCCATTATTATAGTTGTAATCTTCTCCTTATTCTTTTTGTGAAAATTCCGGTCGCTTATCTTCAAAACTCTCTCTATGAGGTTTCTTGCCGTATTGACAACCATTAATTTCGGGTGTTTGGAGTGGTAATTGATAACCCTTCCAGAAGCAGTGGGTTTTTGGTACCAATCCACTAATAAATTCTCCCCATTTCTTATTACCATGATATCCAAGTAAGCGAGTCTTGATCCACACTCTTCTTCAATTGTAAACCTAATATTAGGATGAAAGTTATTAAATGTTGTCAAAATATTATCTATAGCACTATTTGTAACGATACAGAATAAATCGTCTACATATTTAGTAATGAATTCGGTTTTATGGTAATCTCTTCTATGGAGGAATCATGTAGATCCTCCATAACAATATCAGCCACAATCGGGGAAGCTGAAGATCCCATTGGAAGTCCTTCTTGTTGAAAATATACGTTGTCATCATATAGGAAATACCTGTTGTCTTCTATACAAAACTTTCAAATATAGAGGAATAATGATTTATTAATATTTGTGTGCTGTTCTATTCTGTCCCATTTTTCCTCGATAATACGCAGTGCTTCTTTATCTTATCCTTAAACTACAACGAGTCTTTTATATTGTATTTGGAGTCTTCTGTAATCCTTTTCAGTATATTCGTAATGTACCTACATAACTCATAAGACGGTGAATTAACAAAAGAACATATTGGTCTTAACGGAAAAGCTTCTTTGTGTATTTTTGGGACTCCATACAACCTAGGTGCTGTGGACACATTTGTCTTAAGTTTGTTCTTCTCAATTTGATCTATGTTTCCTGCTTTTTAAAGTGTTTCTACAATATCATTGTTAATTTTCTGAAGTTTGCTGGTAGGATCTTTATCGATCAGTTTGTACTTAGCTGTATCCCCACAATATTATTCATTCGTGATATACATACAATCATATTTGGTTATAGCTACTGTCGCATTTCCCTTATCGGCATTAAATATCATTACATCCTTATTATTCTTTACATACTTTTCAGCCTTATCTACATTGTCTAACAAAAATTTATCCATATTAGTCAGTACCAGCAAACTTCAGAAAATTAACAACGATATTGTAGAAAAACTCTATAAATCAGGAAACAAAGATCAAATTGAGAAGAACGAACTTAACCCAATTTTGTATGCTGCCTATTGAGGCTTCAAAAGTCACATATCTGAAAGTTTTGAGATTGGTCGATTAGGGGTATATTAGGTTTGAAAATAAAAAGAGAAGAATCCAGTTTTTGTGAGGAATTTTTTGTAGTATCTAATTGAAAGGTTAAATTGAAGAGTAAAATAACCGAAATAGTGTTACTTAATTTATTTATTTTGTATGAAAAGTGTCAAAACACTTAGTATGAAGAGAAATATTACATTTTGACGTAGAATACGTCTTACCTTACGGTATGAGGAGTCATGTCAGGTTTTTATTGTTGTAATCTTTATTTCATTGAATTTGAGGAAACGGCTGGATGAATTTTTTTAAAATTTTTTTGTAGGTAAATGAAGATGTTATCTTTCGTTTGATATACATTTTATATTGGTTGATATATTTCTAGTATTTTAATTTCTCAAATGAAAATTGTTTAAACACATACACTCAAACATATGTGTGGTGTTTGGTTGAGTGTTTTTGGTTGCTCAACATTGCTTAGGAACATGTATCTAGTAAAAAGTGAAACGAACAGCAAGCTAATGTTGCTTGGCAACATGTACCTAGTAAAAAGTGAAACAAACAGTAAGCTAACGTAATAAAGCTTTTTTGCGAAAGCTTCAATAAAGCTGTTGTAACATTAATTTTGAATTGTAAAGCGTAAAGGTTTCACACAACGCTCGAATGCTAATGCGAAGGCTCGATAAGGTAAACCTTTTTTAATATTAGGGCGGCCCTCTCAACATTCGCCGAACTTATTTCAATAAAAAAATTAATTAAAGTACATAAATTAAATTAAGTTTAAAAAAATTGAACATAATATTTTTTTTTAAACGGACTTGAATCAAATGCCGTTGGTAAATATAAAAATTACAGCAGACAGTTGTCCGAGACCTTCGGCCACGGACTGTCCCTGCAGGCTGTGTCAGAGACACGGCCATTAAGTTTAACGTAGAATACGCCATCCGATAAGACAGAAAACATATATAACTATAAATGATAAATAATATAAGCAAATGAATTTATTGTTATATAAGTTTTCTGTCTTATCGGATGGCGTTTTCTACGTTAAACTTAATGGCCGTGTCTCTGACACAGCTTGCAGGGACAGTCCGTGGCCGAAGGCCTCGGACAACTGTCTGCTATATTTTTTTTTTATCGTCATTTCTGTTTGGTTGCCATTTATCAGTTTGTATTTTACAGTTCTGCAGATCAGTCGTTTACAATTTATTATGGAGCCTCTAACGTGTTGAAGTTATTAAAACATTTTATTTCCGTTATGAAAACAGAAGTTTCCGCATATTTTTTTTTGGTTTAAATAATTTGCCGTGCAAGTCAAGTTCAGCGAATTGTAAATAGTTTTGAATCTTTCAATACACTGGTGGATAAAGTGAAGTCTGGCCGAACTCGACGCCTACGTATGTCGCAAAATAATGCTTTAGTGAGAGACAATATTGATGAAACCCCAGACACGTCAATTAGACACCGTGCACAAGAGTTTCAAATGTCACCGTCCACTTTGTTCAAAATACTCAAAAAAGATTTGTATGTATACCTGCATAAAATTGAACTCGCTCAATAACTAATGGAAAATGGTCATATGCGCAGACGGGAGTGAAGTTTAGCTCATTTACTTTAATTTAAAAAAAAAACCCCCAATGAGTGTTCGAACTCACGGGCGATGTGTTAACACCTTTTTGCTACACGGTACCTGTTCGATTTCTATGAACACTTTCGTAAATGTTACATTGGAAAATAAAAACCAGCGTTCAATCATATGATGACGTTACAGTTAAATAATATTAATACTTAAAATTATTTAAAGACCCAGTGCAAGCACATGTGTCATTATTTTCTTGCTCAATACTTTTTGTTTTATTCCCCCAAAAGTCAAAGAATGCAGAGCAACAGCACTTGTACATACATACATACATTGTTATATTCGTACATACGCTACACAAGTTCACAAAATTGTCGTTGCTCTCTCTCTTGCTATCTCATTTTTATAAACGTATAATACGTCATTACTCTCTTTGCTCTGAGAGTGCTCCGCACCCACATTTTATTGGACTTACCTTTCACTATAATAAAACAAAATGAAAAAAATTAAACAGAAGTGCTAATGATTTCATTATTTTCTTGCTTAATACTTTTTATTTATTTTATATTAAACCCACAAAAAACAAAGAGAATGCAAAGCAACAGACAAATGTACATACATACATTGTTATGTTTGTACATAAGCTACATACGTTCCTGTCTTGCTATCTCATTTTTATATATGTACGTATAACCACGTCACTATTCTCTTTGCTATGCATAAGACAAAACCGAAGACCAACATAAAACACTTTTTTAATATTACTCCAAATTAATACTCCAAATTAAAACACTTAAATCTCGGCTCGCCGATATCGGATCGCCTTAATTTTTTGGCCTAAACTCTTCGTCGAAACCCGCACTAGCTTTTTAATCCAAAAATTAATAAAATCGGCTATGAATTTCCGGAGAAAATCGCGTGGGAAAATTATATGAAAATCGCCCAATAATCACTTTCAATACCGACTGCCAAGCAACGAACAAACAAACGATGATTTACTCTTACATACCTAACACTTGCGTATGTATTGAAACTGATAGTTTTTTGCCCTAGACGCGCGCGTATAGATGTTAACACATCAAAAACATATTTGTATCTGGGCCACCCTGTGTATGTAGCTGAGTGAATGACATCTTCACAAGCTGAAAAGGTGTACAATCGAAATCAAAAGTAGCGAGTTAAATTTAACGTGAACACTCCAAATAGAACACGTGAAACCCATACTGTTGATAGACTTTTTTTTCGCAAATTCCATTGTAAAATTTAAGATCCACCTTAACCCAACTGTCCATAGCTATATGGAAAAGATACAATGCTGAAATGGTTTGTGTTTTGGAAGCCGTTACTTATAAGTAATAGTGGGCCGTACCCAGTACTCTTTAAATAAATAAATAAATGATTTCCCATTACATCCCATGAAGGGACTGGGTAGAACTTCTCACAATCACTGAGCTGTGCGCTTTCCAGTTTTCACTCACTGATTGGGACCTACAGTTTTACACCGATTCCGAACTGTAATTTGAGAAGCTTTTTTCATGGCTAGATACTCGATAGTGTCGCCGTCACTATGCGAGGTGACCGCCGCCGAATGAAAACTTGCACCACCGACGGCCAGTACTCTTTAGTCCACAGTAATTTTAAATGGGCTTTTATTAACATAACATAAAACTTAATATAATTAATAGTTATTAAATCAATTCAGTCATTCAAAATTTAAAGAAAAACGTACAAAAGAAAAGGGGCATATTACACCTATATTCAGACGTATTCAATTATCGACATAAAAATTATCCAGCGCTGCATTTTTTAGACATTGATAAAGGATTAGCCTGGCTATTTTAACCAGCACATAGGCGTAATTACAAAGTGATCTTATAAGTGGTCATCGACAATATTCCATCTCGTGGCCTCTGACTGGGCGGTAACTTTGAGGGGGATTTTGGGTGCCGTTTCTTTGCCAATATCTATACTTCCTTTACGATGGATGCATGGTGAATCCATGAATTTTTAGTTGAATATACAAAACTATCATTTCTTTTATCTGCGCCAATTTTGTACGCATTTATATCTTGATCCACACTATCAGTCCCATATGCTGATGATTATCTGATATAGCGTTCGGCAAAGGAGCCATAAATATTCCCGCTCCTTACGAGAGTAACTTTCTGCTTTATATAAAGACAATTTACCATGGATTGTGGACGCTACAGTTGCCACCGCATTGTCAACCCATTTTGTTACTTTTACACTAGTGCTTTGCAATTTTGCGCTCTCAATATAGCCACGCTCCTCTTTTAGAGTTTCTAAGGATGCAAAATAAAGGCGTTATATATTTTCCAAATTTGGAATAATATTCCTGTTTCAGTCACAGATTGAGGAGTGCTGAAGCTCCACTTTTTGTGCCCGAATCCTACTATCTTACCCTTTACAAATTATTTACAGCCATGTAGACCGTAATATTCTACCATCGATTCGTCGTAAGATATGCATCTTTCTGGTTGAAAATGTTTCAGAAATTTTTTTTGCTGCGAAATATTGTTTCAAATCAGTATCGCAACGCATTACTAACCATCACAGTTTGCAGGCAATATCATTTGACCAATTTTTTTTTCGGACGAGCAGAGGAATAGCCGTTGATTAGGAGGACACCGATGAAAGCGAGCATTTCGTCTACTGTTTCAAACACTGCATAGTTATTGCTCTCCTCACACATCTTTTGTAGCAGTTCAGCATCGAACAATTTTTCAAATTTCTAGATCGGTGAATTTATTTGTATTCTGTGTATTTGTATGAATGTGGCATTCATCCAACCAGATCTTCACTGGATCGAGAACTGATGAGAACACTAAACGAGTTGTTGAAGGTTTCGATGACTCTTTTTTTTTTGGTAATTGAATTGATGGTTGATCATTTACTGCATTAGTTTGAATTCGCCTTTGATAGTGTTTTTGATATTGTGAAATTGTTATTTCTCTTCACGGATTAGGTGAGTGAGATCCGCCATTCCTGCTCTCCTGTGCTGCATGAGTCATCCAATGCGGATGGCGAAGGAGCAGATGATCTGTCACATCCCACAAATATGTCAGGATTTATTCATTATATCTCCTAAAGCTTATTGTGTGATGGCTCCTCATCCTTTGTACAGGCTGTGTTTCCCGACTGAGGATATATAATAGCTCTGGGAAAATTCTGAAAATTCAAAATTACTAAAAATGTTGTCAATAAAGTTTGGTTCTGCAACAGCATTCAGATGTACTGAACGCTAGCATAAGATAGATACCCAGCATTTTTTAATGCTGTTGTTCTCATTGTGTACTTAGCTGTCTGAATTGGTCACATTTATTCAGAGGATAACATCTACATGTTTCCGAGTTGCACAACAATTGCTGACCTAGAAAATAACTCGCTCCCATTGTGTCTTCTTTCCTAATTGGATCTTTCCTTAGGTGTTGCCACAAATTTGTTGTCACAAGTTATCGTTAGCTGTTGGTATTTAGAGTGTGGCTGTCTTACTATTTTAGCCAAAACGTTTTCAAAGAATAAACATTGTCGTATGTGTCCCTGTAGATATTAGTTCCATATAAAAGTGACGGGTTTATGTATTGGTTTATCACTTGAATGTGTGTGATTTGATAGAGGTTTGGTTCACTTCAAGCTCAAATTTTCGTAGCTGAAATTATATTGAAGCATGACTGTTTTGTTTAAGAGTGATTTGAGTTTTATAGGTTCACTAGGCAACATATGTTGTAGTCGAAACGTACGTATGTTGCATTATAAAAATAAATGGTTTCCCATTACATCCCATGAAGGGACTGGGGAGAACTTCTCACAATCACTGAGCTGTGCGCTTTCCAGTTTTCACTCACTGATTGGGACCTACACTTTTACACCGATTCCGAACGGTAATTTGAGAAGCTTTTTCATGGCTAGATACTCGATAGTGTCGCAGTCACTATGCGAGGTGACCGCCGCCGAAAGAAATTTTTTTTGAAGGTGGTCAGAGCCGGGTTCGAACCCAGGATCTCATGTACAAGACCCGCGCACACTAACCATTGTGCCACCGACGGCCACGTATGTTGCATTAGTTTCAGGTTAAACAGATTTTTCAAAGACAACAATAATGTTTTGTGGTTTACTGAACGATATAACTACAAAAGTATTCCTGATAGTGCAGTTAAATTATGGCATAAAGTATCACTTGGGTGTAATTTTCCGAAATGCTAAAATATACTGAGTATATCACATCAATTTCGAATATCCACATTTCGTCTGGGATGTAGACAATATCGACCTAAGATAAATGGATCAACAAATGATATTCGCTTGTTTAAATTAATTGTATGTCTAAGAAAGATGGAAATATAGCGTAGACGGAAAAGACGGAAATATAGCGTCCCTGGAAAATATTTTTGAATTTATTTCGGGTGATTTTGCATAATGAAATATGTATGAATAATTCACTAAAATTTTTTGTAACGTAGATATCGGTAAGAAATTTTACTGTCCAATTTGATTACATTAGCAAATTAAATTCGTGAAATTAAATTTGTAATCCATAAATTTATAATTCAACTTCAATTTTATAAAATAAGTCACAGCACGTTTGTATATTCTCAGTCTAAAAGAACTCGATATCACCGAAACAGATTTGTTGTTATTCGACAAATCGGATTGATTGTATTCAGTTTAGTATGTAGGTAGTCCAACTACCTTGTTCAATCGTAGTATCTAAAAGAATATGAGAAAATACAGTAACAAATCAATTTATTTGGCCGGTGGTCGCCTGCCTGCTGCGATTGTTGTACCGGAGTCCACACCGATCATGGTATTGCATACAATATTTTCTTCTGTCTTTCAGTTCTAAAAACTTTTCGTTTATCACTTAAGGTGTTGCCACCACTTTGAACAACAGTGGAATTAATGCATTAGGATTATTTGCATGTGAAATCATTTTTATTGTTTTTTTTTGTGAGTCTTGGAACTAGAATAGCATCGTAAGGGCGCCCCTTTAAAAATATATTACGATAGGAGCCAATTTACTAAACTTACTGTCTTCTAGACGCTTTTTCTTAAAATAAGAAAATACACAACCTACATGCTTGAAATTTGGTTACGTTGAGAAAATCTGCGAAGTCATATCGCTCAATGTCATGTCGCTCAAAAAAGAAATGCCATGACATTTGTGCAATAATTTATAAACTTTCCACACATAGAGCACATTAGAATAGAGAAGTTTATTGTCTCCATAATTTTAACTTCATAGGTTGGATTGCATGTAAACGCCTAACAAAGCAATAGCAACTGCGTTTCGTTTTTGTGTGCCAAAATATTTGTGGTAACTGTACATAAGTGTATACGAACGATAAAAGTCAACTAAAAAAATTCAATAAACATTTAAATTGCAGAGTTCTATACGAAAACGATATGAACAAGTAAAGTTGGTCTACTTTCCACAAACCTTCGACGAAGAGTGTGAAATGAAACGTCAGATGAGAGAAAATGATTCTCTATTCGAATTGATTCTCTAGTTCTTAAATTCCACGTATATAAGATATCGATGTATGTAAGATATTACTGTTAAAAGTATTTTTTGTATCCGTAGAAAAATTTGGAAACGAAAAGGATTTCTGCAAAAAAAAATTATTTGAAAACAATTATTTGACTTCCTTAATGCTGATGTTGGTCCTTGTAAGTGAGAAGGGGAAAGCGCGAAACGCACCTACGGCTACGTGCCCATGTTATACCAACATAAAATCACTGACGTCGGTGGTGCAATGGTAGTGTGCGGGGCTTTTGTGCATGAGAACCCGGGTTCGATCCCTGCTCTGACCACCTTAAATTTCTTTCGACGGCGGACACCTCGCTTAGTGACGGCGACACTATCGAGTATTAAGCTATGAAAGAGCTTCTCAAAATACCGTTCGGAACCGGTGTCAAAACTGTAGGTCCCAATCAGTGAGTTTAAAACTAAAACGCGCACAGCTCACTGGTTGTGAGAAGCTATCCCTTTATGGGATGTAACGGGAAACCATTTATTTGTTTGATATGTAAACATCTATACGCTGGGGTAAAAATCTTTTTCACAATACAATCACAAATTTAGAGTAAGATGTGCGTTGTAATCGTGAGCCAATCGTAAAGCGTTATCAAATCGGTGTGAGCTATGTATGAGTGTATTAGTGTACTCATACGCTGCATACAATATACTCATCACCATCTAGTGTGCAACAGAAGCGACTAGAGGCTAGCGCGAGATGAATTGATTGAGTTGTGATTTGTGTGACACTAAGCCATTGTCATGTCATGCATGTTGTTACTACTTGGTATACATAGGACTTCGACGGCAATGTTACGTTCGACTCAAGTAAATCAATCCAACGTGTTCGAACATGAATCGTTTTACTTGAGTGTTGCATGGTACATACGACCACTCATCCAAGACTGTATGGATGACGTTTTGTCGCCCACACTGAATTTATGTTATTCTAACGTTTGATTTGTGTGCGCACGATTGTAATTAAAAAAAGGGAAAATGGAGAATATTGATGTTTAAATTATCGCAATTAATTATTTTTCACTTGTTTTCTAAAAATATGTACATTTTCTTTAAAAAAGTATTTTTACTTAACAAAAGTACTTTTTCTTAAAAGTTATCTTTTCTTAAAAAACATTCCTATTCCTAAATAATCAGCTTTTTATAAAAAAAGTAAATTTTCTTAAAAAATTACCTTTTCCTTACTTAATGTTTCTTTTTTTATTTTTGAAATGAATTCGTTTTTTATGTTGCTAAAGTAAATCAACATACATAGATTGCTGGTAGTACAACACGTATCACTACACAGTTCAACCCAATCATTGGGTAGTAATAGCATCGTATGACTCGACGGTTGCGTCGCAATGACTACTATGAGTGGGTTTGCGTGTAGACATGGCATGGCTCGAACCGCTGCTGGCGTCGGCCTTACACACACAGCATAACATTTTGCACGATGAATTAAATGAACCGAAACATGCACTTGTGCTAGCCCTTAGTAGCGACTAATTTTCACTAATTGTCGTACATTATATTATCGTAGGCAAATGAAAACAAATAAATAAAATGAATACAAAAACATTTAATTTTAACAACTTTTAAAAAGATTTTTTGCACTTTTAATAAAAAATGTACTAAAACAAAGCAAAATAAGGAAAACTAAACTTGCCAAATATAAGGAAGAGTAAAATCTAAAAGTTTTCTTCATCTTTGAGATTGTCATTCATACTTAACAGCTCCATATAAGCACCATCTAGTGTGCAATATTAGCTACTAATTTTCGAAAACCATTGCTGTAAAATAACATTACATTTCTGTAAACAGCTGATTAATAACTTGCCAACCGCAACAAATACAAAATAATAAAATATTTTACAAAACACCAAAAAAATTATAACTCAGAACATAAAACAACAAAAAGTGTATCAAAACTGAATGGAGGTAATGTTAATTCTAATAAAATTTCTATTAGATTCCAAAATAAATTAAGATTATAACATATCTTCATTACGTACTGTTGCCTTACACTGAAACTGGTGCACGACAATTGGGGAACAATCTTCATCTCATGCCAATTATTATGGGTGGAGATTTTAATACAAATTGTGCAAACCAACAGTCGCAAGCTTTATCAAAATTTTTATTTGACGTTTTCCACTTGCATATGAGCAATTCTCCACAAACCCCCACAGCTAACAATTCCACTACTATAGATGCAGTTTTCCATAGATTTTTAAATACAATCGAGTCAAAAATTTAAATATGTATCTTATTTTAGTTACCATAAGCCAATATTAACTATTTGTACTTAAGGCATTTACCATAGATGGGCACTTTGCAGTTCTACTAAAATTTCAGTAAAAATAATTCTTTAACTAGTAAATTTTTACTGATTATTAAAATTTTTTCAGCAATTTTTATAAAGTGCCTACATGATTACGATGAGGTGCATTGAATTTTCAGTAATCAGTACTGCCCGACTGGTAATGCAAATTAAATTTCTTTAGCAGTAAAAATTTACTGAATTTTTTCAGTAATCAGTAAATTTACTGCTTACTGTAATTTTTAATGCAGTACATATATATACTGCAGTGTGCCCATTTACTAACAAAATAAGTTAAATAAAACAAACAAAAACCAGCAAATTCCTATGTATTTACAATATTGAAAGTTTTGATACTTTTAACCCTGCTGTTAGATTAGGACCATTTGGTCCAAATTTTTTCTGTTTTCCCTTGTAACTTTGGAACGGTGTTATATACTGACTAAATTTTTCTGCTAATGGGGTCTTTTAATAAAACAATGTTATGTGCGAAAATTAAATTTTCTAACTTTATTCAGGACTGAGAAAAATACAAAATGACGAATCTTAGGTTAGAGGACCATTTGGTCAATAGTACATTTTTTCATTACCAAGCGAATGTAAATTCATGTCAAATATTTAGAATATGTTTTTGATATGTCAAATACTTGCTTTAGAAATTATTGAACCAAAATAGTTACAAAGGATAAGATAAAATTATTATTTTGGATGAAAATTCCAGTATGGACCAAATGGTCCCTCAATCTAAGATTCGTAAGTTTTTTCATTACCAAGCGAATGTAAATTCATGTCAAATATTTAGAAGATGTTTTTGATATGTTAGCGGATGTTTTTGATATGTCAAATACTTGCTTTAGAAATTTTTGAACCAAAATAGTTACAAAGAATAAGATAAAATTATTATTTTGGATGAAAATTGCAGTATGGACCAAATGGTCCCTCAATCTAAGATTCGTAAGTTTTTTCTAATCTAACAGCAGGGTTAATTGATTAATTAAAAAAATATACTAAAAGCATAAGTTCTTCCAACTTAAAAAAATCCAATGAGTGTTCGAACTCACGGGCGATTTGTTAACACCTTTTTGCTACACGGTACCTGCTCGATTTCTATGAACACATTCGTAAATGTTACATTGGAAAATAAAAAACAGCGTTCAATCATATGATGACGTTACAGTTAAATAATATTAATACTTAAAATTATTTAAAGACCCAGTGCAAGCACATGTGGCATTATTTTCTTGCTCAATACTTTTTGTTTTATTCCCACAAAAGTCAAAGAATGCAAAGCAACAGACACTTGTGCATACATACATACATTGTTATATTATATGTATCTGAGAATCTTGGAATTAATTTCTTATTTTACTGTGGGAAGTTGGAGGTCAGTGGTGTGTAATTGATTGTTGGATTGGGTTTTCTTTCGATATCGTGACTTTTTCAATAATGAAACAGGAGGAATTTTGTGCATTGCTAAGAAAGGTATTATAACTAATCAACATTAAATAACAAGGGATTGTGTGTAAGAAGGACGCAAATATATAATTTCCGTAACTGTACGATACTGGTCCTACTAATTGAGTGAACACATTGAATAAATATTTCTCCATTCCTAGGTGTCCGTAGGTTTAACCATTTTTCTGGAACCTTGGGCCCTATGGGTCCGAAATCCATTTTTGCGTTTATCCCAAAACGCACGAACGATTATAAAAATCCCAAAAAGTTGGGATTGCTTTCGGAAATCTGAAGTACAGTCACGTAAACGTACGACTAACTCGTGCTCAGTGTGCACGGTCGTAACGTACGAATCGTAACGTACGAAAACGTATCCAATGTGGGTCCGGCCTAAAGGCAAGGAATTCGCAGTATGTGTGTTTGGGTCCCGTAGAATGCAAATTTTGGATTTTATTTAATGTAATAGCCCCAAAGCAGAAAACTTATTATCGGAACTTTAAAAACTACATTCATATAACAAAAACATTTGTCGACCTAACCAGCGTTTAAAGTCGGTGCCGCCAGGATATTCTTAAATAAATTATGGTCGATTTCACCATAGCACAGTGGTACCGCCCATAGGCTAAAAACCAGAAAACCCATCACAAAATATTTAGACAAAGTGAAAACAAATTATCTCTTAAATGTCAAATGGAAAACCGGTCTTAATGGCAAACTGGGTTTTGCTGGAAATCTAACGGGACTTTTGCGCAGGAAAGCTTGTATTTCGTTTTCGTCTTTGTGTACAATTGTCACTGATCACTTAATTAATTATTTTTGCAGTTTTTGTTTTAAATTTTCTTTTCGGTTTTGGAAGGCGATTCGTATCGGTGGGTACCAACGCAGAAAAATTACAAGAAGTGATCACTGCTGTACAACATAATATTGAGAATAACGGCTACATACCTGACTTGACCGAGCTTAAGAAATCTATCGGCTACATATTTATGTAAACAAAAAATTGATTTTTGGGCTCGTTACGAGCGTAAAAAATCTTCAGTTCTCCAATTTCAATGTGATTGGCTGAATCAAAAGGAATCAATTTTATTAAAATACACCCATAATAAATATAAGCAAATTGTGGAAAGTGCACATCGTGGCCGTCCAGAACTTGATTTTGCGGAGTCTTCAGCGGGAACAAAACGACGGCGTATAGCTCAGCTGACCAAAATAGATGACTACGCTGTTTCTGCTTTACGCAATCAACATCAAATGCAAAATATATTTCCAGCAGATCCCAATGAAGTAATTTCACTTTTACTGGAGACCGACATGTCTAAAAACCAATGGTTGCTGATAAGAAACTTTGTGAACAGCAAAATATAGTTTGAATTGTTTCCAAGCTATCAAAGTATACTAAATTCAAAAAACAGAGATACCCTGACAATATATCTGTAAATGTAAGTCATTCTGAAGTCGAGTTGCAAAGTTTATTAGATAACACAGCGTCTGTTGATCTTTACTGCTGTAAAGGGGCGATAGGAAAGCGCTGAGGACTGTCTCCTAAGATCACCATGTGGATTTATACGGCAATAGTCAGACCAATACTTCTCTATGGAATCGTAGTTTGGTGGAGGTCCCTCCAAAAGAAATATATTCTAAATTCCTTGATGAAAATCAAATGATCAGCACTGATTAGCGTTAGTGGGGTAATGGGCACATCTAGTTATATTCCTGATATCATGGCCGAATCGGTAGCCGCTACATCCCTGGTGACAATCAGAGATTGTGGCGTTTTGATATCGGGGCATTCCGGACACGCTGAATTACTACACGGGATCAACTCTATTCCCGTAAAAACGGACTACTGTATCCCCTACCTTCTACCAGTGACAAATCTAATGACTTATATTCCGAACAGGAAAACCTGGGAAAAGTCACTGGAAGGGGATACCAGTAGTATCAGATTTTTCACGGATGGATCAAAGTTGGACGAGCAAGTAGGCTATGGGGTCCATTCACCGGACCTAAATATAAATATCTCCTTCAAGCTGCCTAATCACTGTAGTGTATTTCAGGCGGAAATATCGCCACACTGGATGTTGCTGAAATACCGAAAAGTAGTGTCACAACCCTCCACAGAATATGTATCTACACAAAGAGCCAGGCTGCCATAAATTCCCAGGAAGCCATGTTTGCTACGTCCCTGACGGTGAAAGAATGCAACTCATCACTTAGGGTGATGGCAGAGTATTTTGACATCAGGCTCATCTGGGTACCGGGACACAGCGACATTCCAGGCAGTTGCGTAGCGGATGCGTTAGCTAGACACGGTACTACAGCACAGGTTCTTCCGGCAAAAGAAGGTGTTAGTATGCCAATATCTACCTGCCGTTGGCAGATCAGGCATTGGGTAGATAATATGTTCAAGGAGAAGTGGAGACTTACTTTCACTTTCAATCAAGCCAGGGTCCTCTGGCCACAGGTGGACATGAAGAGAACTAGGGAACTACTTAACTTGCCGAGGGGCAGGTTATCCACAATGATAAGAACACTTACGAGACATTGTCTTGTAGGAAAACATGCCCTAAGATTGGGACATAGAAACTCCACTCACTGTAGATGCTGCATGGAAGAGGATGAGGAAACGACGAAATACCTTCTCTTGGATTGCCCTGCTCTGGGAGGACTGAGAAGTACGATATTCGGATCACATTTAGTTAGCACCGTAGCCCTGCAGGATATTCCTGTTGGTCTTATAGACAAATTTATTGAAAGGGCAAATTGGCTAGAGGACTAGTCAATAGTTGCTATGGAGGAAACAGCAGGTATCACAATGGGTTTCATTAGCCTCAGTATGCTAGACAGCGTGCTGTCTTGCAGCCTTTTCAACCAACCAACACAGCGTCGAGCATATTAGAGCTTCAAGCTAATGTTGTCGAAACAGTCACTGATGATTCTGTTTAAAATTTAGTATTAATCGGAAAATGGAAATTCGATGGCAGTACAGGTCATAGCGAATACAAGCAAACATTTTCTAATACTGAGTTGGAGGACAAGAGCTTCTTTGTTACGTTAAAAACCACCGGCCTTCGTCAACACGTTACCCGCAGGCCAGTTCGATTCCAGTTCAAAAAAGAGACAACCAAACTAGCTATCGAAGAAGAAAAATATTTTAAAGAAAAAATAAACCTTCTAAAGTCAACAGAACTATTTATTCATAATAGAAAGATAGACGTTGAGCATAGTTTACAACTGACTATGGTGGATCGAAAAGTATGAAAGTATAAAAGAAATGAACAATTTGGTCAAATGTTTAAACAAAATCGTTAACAGAAAATATTTCGAATTTGGTCTATCTCCACTTCATGCAAAAATACGGTTCTTTGAATACTTTTTACACCTTTATTTTAAGTCCGTCATCAAAACGTGGCAGGTAAGGGGTCCTGAACAAAAATTAAAGGAATTGGAAAGAAAGGAGAAAATTCCAAAGGAATTTCGTGTGAAAATGTGTTTAATAGTAGACAAGCTCAGAGATGGAGGTAGAGGGTCATCCAACGACGGAAATGCTGCTAGAAAATTTTTTCCAAGTCCAAGATTAGCTTCCGAAATTACAGGAGTTAATGTAAATCTGATCCATCGTTGTGCCACTTTACTTCAAAGACTACAAAATTGATGCCTACAAATTTAATGAATATGCCTTAGGTACGGCCAAGGAACTAATCAAAGAGTATCCATGGTACTATTTGTTACCTACAGTGCATAAGGTTTTAATTCATGGATTTGCTGTGATAGAGCATGCAATAGTATCAATTGTAAACCTTTCAGAGGAACCTGCAGAGTCGAGCAACAAAGAAATAAAAATTGAGACCGGAAAATGTCACGCATCATAACAAACACCGGCATTTTGCATTCACTCCTTTTACAGTCCGACCCATTTATAACCGGACAGAGGGAGTTTGGAAAAAACTCCAATGAGTGTTCGAACTCACGGGCGATGTGTTAACACCTTTTTGCTACACGGTACCTGTTCGATTTCTATGAACACATGTGTAAATGTTACATGGAAAACTAAAAAACAGAGTTCAATCATATGATGACGTCACATTTAAATAATATTAATATTTGAAATTATTTAAAGACCAGTGCAAGCACATGTGTCATTATTTTCTTGCTAAAAACTTTTTGTTTTATTCCCAGAAACAACAAAAAGAATGCAAAGCAACAGACACATGAACATACATTGTTATGTTCGCACATACGCTATTCAAGTTCACAAAATTCTCGTTGCTCTCTTGTTATCTCATTTTGATATACGTATAATACGTCATAATTCTATTTGCTCTGAGAGTGCTCCGCACCCACATTTTATTTGACTTACCTTTGACAATAATAAAAAATCAACCCGTAAAAAAAACAGTTTTTGAGTATTAATTCGTTATATATGACCGCGTCCCTTTGTTCAATCCCGCCCATATTTGCACCAGATCTTAGAATATGTAAACCTTACCAACATACCCGATTTTGTTCAAATACAATTAACAGGAGCAGAAGTAATGGATTTTTAATTTGTGATTTGTATGGGAGGTACCACGCCCATTAGTCCAATCTCGCCCATATTTCGACATTTCGTTTTTGTCGTCGCCATTAGTTAGCCTGCGAAGTTTCAGCTCGATTGGATTACGGGAGAAAGATTAAAAATCAATCCAAAGTTTTTTCGGCATACATACATACAGGCAGGTGAAGTTCCCTGTAGGAAGTCTGGGGACAAGTGTCTCCATGTCACCACTTTTGTCAACTATTATGGTGACATTGTCGACAATTTGTCTACAACTTGTCTACAAATATTTGTCTGGCTTTGATGTGTAGAGAAATTTATGACAGATGGACGTCAATGCTTCTTCTTCTTTTTCATTGTTTCGCTTTGTTTGGTTGTAAAATCACGTGGTGTCGCGTAAATATGATTTTAATTTTGAATTTTACGTCTTTTTATTTGGTAAAAAATCACAAGTGTTGACAAAAATAGCGACAATGGACTACTGATTCACTGGTTCCAATGTCTCCATATGGTTCCAAAAGTACCACCTAGTCAGTAGTTCTTGTGTCAGTAGTTCATTCTCAATGACAATCACATGTTAAATGTCAATAGAATTTTACATTGCCTGGGGTATATTTGGTCAGTAGTACTGGTGACACAGTCAATAGTAAGTCAGTACTGTTTCACTATAGACATTTCCTACAGGGTTAATATAAAGAATTTAAAAAGCCGTTCAATCAAATGATGACGTTTCATTTAAAAACAACCAAACACACAACATCACACATACTTTGTTCGAAGTAGCTGACGTATATGTGTGTTACATAACCACATGTTTGCCATATCAACAGCAACGAAACAGCCAAACACACAGCATCACACATACTTTGTACGAAGTAGCTGACGTATTAGTGTGTCACCATAACGTCGACTACGCAAGCAAATGAAATTTTGCGTGGATATGCTTTATATCTCCGTTCAACAACAGCAACAGACACATGTGCATACATACATTATTATGTTAATACATACGCTATAGACACAATTTCGTTTGCCTCACCCCTGCCACAACACTCTTTCATTGCTCTCTTGCTCGCTCATTTTTGTTTAACACGTCATTATTCTCTTTCGCAGTCGCAGAAAACCTGGTTTTAGCAGCAGCATAAAATCTGGTTTTAGCAGCATTTAGTCCCTATACGCCGCTGTAGATGTTAACACATCAAAAATATTTAGATTTTTGCTGCTCGAAATTTTGTTCATTTCAGCTGTTGCAATATTCTCTAAGAAATTTAGGCAACTACTAAGCCTCCTCTAAGTATTCTAAAACATCCTATGTTCTTAATCAGGCGTGTTGGAAGACCTACTAGTTGAGCCAATAATTATACTCATAGAAATACATACTTACCTTCTAAATGTGGAGGTCTACCCTTTCTTTGGAGCAACGATTGCATTTGTGAGGTGGCCTTTAAGACTGCCTTTTCATGCCTGCTAGAAAACATACCAATCCCCTATTTTTTCTGTTAAGAAAGAAAAACCAGCTACAGAAACGAGGCTTCAGAGATACTTGGAAACATTGTAGTTGAAACCCGGTACGGGGAATAGGTCCTTTTGTTTTTTGGAACCAGTTCGTGATTCCTATATCTGGAACCTTTCCACAAATCAGTTGTTGGTAGCGGTTTACCACTGCTAAATAATAAATCTGCACAATCTGGCTCTAAAAAATCGGTACTTATAATAGGAAACCAGATCCAATAAAAGCGTTTGAGAAACAGTTCTGTTTATTACAACATTTTTTCGAAATGATTCTCAATTATTGTAGCATGTTGGTTTGAGCATATATCTTATGTTAGCAACTCATATTTTGGATTATTTATGATTTAGCACTCATAGTAGCTCACCTTGAATATTATTCCTCACAGTAGCCTATTTTTTGTGGCCGTCGGTGGTGCAATGGTAGTGTGCGCGGCTCTGGTGCATGAGGACGTGGGTTCGATCCCTACTCAGACCACCTTAAATTTCTTTCGACGGCGGTCACCTCGCTTAGTAATGGCGACACTATCGAGTATATAGCCATGAAAAAGCTTCTCCAAATTCCGTTCGGAACCGGGGTAAAACTGTAGGTCCCAATCTGTGAGTTTAAAACTAGAAAGCGCACAGCTCACTCGTCGTGAGAAGCTTCTCCCTAATCCCTTAATGGGATGTAACGGGAAACCATTTATTTAGTAGCCTATTTAGCCCCACCAACTCACCATAATAATTTAAAAACTGAAAGAGAAAATTCAAGATTTATTCATTTAACCTTTAACTGTCGAGGTGAAATTTTGGGACATAATTTACGATGTGGACATAAATTGTTTGCATTAAGTTTGTTTACATTCTTTGTTCACAACGTTTCATAGAATTTATAATAAAGTGGATATGATTAAAAGCGTAAACAATTTGTTGCATATTAAAGTGTTCGAATACGAAAAATTACATGAGGTGTCAGGGGACACCCGGTTGCAACGAAGCTCCATTCCCTATATACTATGTACTAGTTATTCCAGCACACCTAAGGCGCCTGTTGAAACATACTGTAATTTAAATGGATCTTGTAAAATGAGAAACATTAGTTAAGAAATTTTTTATTTATTGATTGTATTTATTAAAAAAAAGTATATTTTCAGACCTTTTGTAAGAATATGTATTATATTTTCCCGAAAAGGTCCTTTCTTTGATGAGAGGTACTTCTTTTATTAAAACAAATGATTTCCCGTTACATCCCGTGAAAGGATTAGGGAGAGCTTCTCACAAACCAGGAGCGGTGCGCGTTCTAGTTTTACACTCACTGATTGGGTCCTACAGCTTTACACCGGTTCCGAACGGTATTCTGAGAAGCTTTTTCATGGCTTTATACACGATGGTGTCGCGTCACTAGCCTAAGAGTATGAATTTTTTTACAAAAAATACTTTTTTAAGAACAGGTACTTTTTAAAGAAGTGGTACTCTTTTTAGGATAAGGTTATATTTAAGAAAATTTACTTATTTTCAGGAAGGGTACTTATCTGAAGAAAATAACTTCATTTTTAAGAAATGGTACTTTTAAGAAAGGAATTTTTATAAGAAAAGGTATTTTTTGTTAGAGAAGGTATTTTTTTTTTGAAGAAATCCTTTTTTTTACGAAAGAACAGATACAATTTTAAGAGTAGGTACTTATCTCAAGAAAAGTTATTTTGTTTTACAAAAAAGGTATTCTTTAAAGAAAATGTAGCTTTTTAAGAAAGAGCAATTTGTAGTAGTAATGTACTTTTTTAAGAGAAAGTACTTATTTAAAATATTACGTTTTTTTTAATTTTAGTTTTTCTTCTTTTACTTTGGCTTTTCTAAATTTACTTTTTATTCGGTTCAAACTACAATATGTAATAAACAGCCTCCACCTAGAAAATTTCCCATTAAACAAGAAATATGTTAGTCTGGACCAAAACCAAAAGTACGAGTGTAAGAATACTGCCAAATGTAATTCCATGCTGAGGGTTGTGTTTCATGGATATGCCAGTCTTGCACTTTGCCTTTTCTAAATTTACTTTTTATTGGGTACAAAACTATAATATGTAATACAAAGGCTCCACCTAGAAAACTTCCCTTTAAACCAAACCAAACCAAAAAGTATGTAGTTGATAATAATGGGTTGCAATAAAGTAGTTAAAAAAAAGTTGTTTAAAATTTATTCATTTAGCCCCCATCCCGCAACGTGCGATTAGGAACTTCGTTCCAACAAAGATTTAAAAGTCACGAGTTAAACCTCCACATTGTGTTTGCGTCAACTGACTTTGACAGACAACGTACTTTTTATTGCTCACAAATTTCAAATGAATGAATAAATCTTCCGTATATGCTTCGAAACAAATGCACTTACTTTCGCTTTGCTATTTTAGCATATACATTTTTTGTAAAATGCGAATAAACCTTTAATTTACACATTCTCCCAAAACTGGCAATTTGTGCAACTTCAGAATTTAAAGCCCTTTAATTCTTGGATTATTTTCGAATTGTTCCTTAATTTCCACAATTTCTTCGAAATCTAGAGAAAATTTTGGATTTGTAAGATTTTTCAAAAATAAGAACAACCCTAATGAATATGAGAGTGAGTGGTGTTATTTTAACTATTCACACAATTATACACAACAACACGTATGTTGTGGAAGTGCCAGACAAATTCATCAACATTTATTTTATTCGTTTCCTTCTCCTTTGCATTGGTTTAATATGTATCCTACACTCTTTTTCTCCATATCTCTTCGTAGACAAATCAATACAAATAACTTGTTGGAAACTTTATTGGGATGTAAAATGAAGTCACTACTGGAGATTAGAAGTTAAAGCTTCAGAAGCAAGCAGCAAGATGCTAAGAACAGAAGCGCCAGTATAGCAAATGAAAAATATGTAATGGATTTTCATTCGCTGTCTGTATGTTTACTTTGCACGTAGTTGCTGTTTAATTGTTTAGAGTTTCTGGTGTTGATTTTAATTTCATGAGATTATGTATTAAAGAAGTAGCTAAACGATGGATGTGAGAAAATTTAAATGAGTTCACAATTGGAAAAGTCAAAAATGGATTATGTCTTTCACAGTTGTTGACGACATATGCTGCACGAGTTTCTAGCATGTCGATAGTTTATGCTCCTGCATACTTTGTTCCACCAAGGTTTGTAATTCGAGTACACTGAACCCATTAGAATGGAGTTATATATCATTTTATTCGAAAACAGGGCAACGCATAGAAGGAGCTATATTAGACCCAGTTCTCTTTGGCCTTAATTCGCTTTAGGACATTTCCAGATGATTGAATCATGTCCAGCTCTCCGTCTGACTGACTGGTTGGTTAATACAACTGGCATACCTAAAACTA
Organism: Phaonia tiefii; assembly: GCA_963931995.1. NCBI lineage: Eukaryota > Metazoa > Arthropoda > Insecta > Diptera > Muscidae > Phaonia > Phaonia tiefii. The sequence continues at coordinate 199,991,820 of OZ008368.1, forward strand.
AATTTTGACAGTGAATATTATTTGTGCAAACTTAGGTTGGGATTGAAAATGGTTGTTATGGCCAAGTCCCTTCTGATACCTTCCATGAAAATCTTAAAATTTAGTACAAAAGAGTAAGAATAATAGAAAATCTCTTTGGGGCCAGTTAGAACCTAATATACATTTCTTTCAAAAACAAGGTGGGGCAAATGTAATCACCAAATGTTCTTTTGCTGTACTTTTCTTTTTTAATCACACACTTTGGTACTGCTTGTGTAATTTGTTTATCAAATTCGTTAAAATTTATTCCATAAAGTAGAGAAAATGAGGACTCGTTTTATGGCATTTTCCATCACTCTAGCCAGAACTTCGGGCGACAGGTTCTCGCATTCTTTGCAAATATTCTCCTTAAGGGCTTGAAGGGCCTGATACTTGTTGACGTAAACCCGAGGCTTCAAAAAACTCCGTAAAAAGAAGTCTGGAACGGTTAAATTGGGGTATCTGGCCGGCCAGTGCAAATTTGGCCCGCGGCGTTCTACAAAAATGGCCCAATGACTCCTCCAGCGTAAACAACACACCACGCAGTAATTTTGAGCGGGTGTAATTATTCTTAATGGGTGATGATTATTTTGTTTATTCAAGTAACCGCTAGGATGGAAATAAACCTCATCGTTGAGATTCAGGATGGCTTGAGCGTAGATTACACGCGTTTGGCGGTCAACAGCTAACAGTCCTCAAAATTGTGCGTAGGGACTGCCACTTGCGTGGCACTTCTTCTGGTGGATGTTCCGGGATCATCTGCGACATATTGGGCAACAGCAGCTATATTCTCAGCAAAACGGCTGCTCGACAGCGGCCAGCCTTGAGATGATGTCGTGTTGTCCCAGTCTCTTCAAGACTAGGGGCTAAGCGGCGCAGATTTTGCCCAGTTGGTGTCTGACGGCCAGGTAATCTGCTACGAAATTGACGCTGCACAGTAGTCTGGCAACCCCGTCGTGATAAGACGTAAAAATACGGAGCGCAAGATCATCCCGAAAAAAATATAATCAAGCAGTGATACAATTGTTGCTAAAACGTTGAAAATAGTTTTAAAGTAAACACGAACAGTTTCTCTCTTAGTGTGTGTTAAAAGACAATGGTTGGAAATAAGCGCAAAAGCATAAACAGCAAAAATAAAATCATTTGTTTGCAATGCAAAACACAAGTTTTGGAGAGTGATGATGCATTTCAGTGTGATGCTTGTAACAAAACACTTCACTCTGTATGCACGAAAATGGATAAAAAGAGAATGGATAAACTGTTAAAAGACTCTTCACTGGAATACAAGTGTCATTTCTGTGAGAACACTGAGAGCAATTCTGTGGCGACTGATTTGGCAGAAATCAAAACAAAACTAACTCAGCTGGATGATATTAGGGAGACCATTCAGTTTATGGCCCCCCAATATGATGAAATATTAAAAGGAGTTGCAAAAAACAACAAAAATATAGAAAACCTACAAAAGGAAAATAAAACTCTTCGTTCTGAAGTAAAACAATTAAAATAATCAATAAAATATTTAAATGATGTTAGAGTGCAAAATGACTGCGTAATAAATGGTTTAAAAACTGATAATGATAGTATCACGCCGATGAAGGATGTTTTGAAGATAGCTGAGAAAATTGGTGCTAACATTTGTGAAGATGAAGTGGATGATGTATATTTTTTAAAAACAAACAACAAAACCTTTAAAAAATCGATGGTTGTTAAATTTTCGAACAAAAAAGCTAAGAAAGCATTCACGAACGAAAAATCGAAAATGAAAGATATTGATGATTTAAAAGGTGTATATGTAAATGATTCTCTCTGCAAAGAATCATTAGCAGTATTTAATCATGCCAAAACGTTAAAAACTGTGGGCTATAAGTTTGTGTACACTAAAGGGGCCAATATCTTTGCAAAGAAGGATGAAAAATCTAAACAGATGCGAATCAACTCAATGAATGACGTCGACAAAATGCTTTTGAGTGCTTCTGGTGGTTGGTCAAGGAAACTTCGAATTAATGAATTAAATGCAAATAGATCTGATGATGATGATGATGAAGATAATGATAACTCCTTTAAATCTCCAAATTGAGTATTTTCTTATTTAGATTAATATACATTTTTGTGTAATAATAATATAAATTTTTTCCATTAAATCTATGAGTTTAAATTATTTTAAAAATATTAAATCTTTCAATTTACATACTGATGAAAAAAGTTCAACTTACTTAGATATTTTATGCCTAAACATAAGAAGTGTTTCTTCAATCAGCAAATTTAATAAGTTTAAATACGAGTTAAGTAAATTTTCAAAACTCCCTGATTTAATTGCAGTTCAGGAAACCTGGTTCAGTCAGAAATTGGTAAATTTATATAATATTCCTGGTTATGAAGTTGTTCATTGTTGCAGGAAGGATGGATATGGTGGCACTTCGATCTTTATTAAGTCAACTTTAAAATTCTTAGTTCAAACATCAAGCAGTGATGAGTTCTTAGATATTGTGTCAATAAAACTTCCTGACATAAAAACAATGAATAATTCATTAATTATTACATCTATTTATAGATCTCAAAAATGTTCATTTGATTCAATTTTTGCCAAAGTTGGAAGTATGCTAACTGAATTAAATGGTATGCCATGCTTTTTTGTAGGTGATTTTAAAATAGATAATCTCTCTGCTAATCGTAACCGAAATACTTTAAATAACATTTTTGCTGAATATAATTTTAATAGTTGTCACAGTCTGATAACAAGACCTGAGAGTGGAACATCTATTGACTGTGTTTTTTCAAATGTAACCGATGGAACTATTGTCTATTCAATTGAAAACAATCTAAGTGACCATAATATTATCTTTTGCAGGTTTGAGTCAGATTCATTGGACCAAACTGTACAAAGTGAAAAGTTTTCAGTGTAAATTATGAGCAGTTAGGAACGCAGTTGGATGATATATTTCAAAACACACGTTTATCAGACAATTCCTCAGACATGTGTAAAAATATGATGAATAGTATCATGGATGCTACTTCCCAATGCACAACAGCGATGGTAAGGAGTGTTAAGTCAAAGGAAAAATTAACTCCATGGATGAATGATAATCTTCGCTCATTAATTTATTATAAAAAGAATCTTTTGGCTATTCGAAGAAAAAATCGTGATAATGTTTCCATAACAGAAAGGCTTAAACGAATAAGTAAAATCACAAAGATATGTAATAAAAAACTTAATGAACCAGAGTTCGATCGTGACCGTCATGAGCGACAGACGCAATTCGGAGATCGGAGTTTGTTATCATACTAAAACTTTAGTGCATTCTACTGTCTTTTCCTTTAAAGTGGTAGTTCTTTTTTTATTTTCATGTGGTTGTTTAAAACTAAGAATAATACAAAAGTTAATAACTAAGAAGTATATTTGGGCTCACTGAGATGAGTGAGCATAATGCTCAGAACTCAGAAACAAATAAGAATGTAGTGTCAAAAAATAATGAAATTAACTTCAACAATAGAAAAAGAAAAAACAACAACATGGATGTAACTTCAACATCTAAACAAGTAAAAAACAATTACTATGCAGTGCTTGGCATTGACAATGACTCACAATGTGACCAGGAACTATTAAAGAAATTTGAGAAACAATGAAAAAAACCAAAAAACCAATTCAGCTATTGCTGATAACGTCGACGTGCAGAGAGGAAATGAGAACAATTTAAAATCAAGTGAAAAGAACAATAACACAGTGGTTACCACTGATCAAAATAAAAACAAAAAAGTTCCACCAATAAACATTATTGATATTGAGACAAATGAATTAATTGAATTTATAAAAAATGGTTTGAGAATAAAAGAATTCTGAAATAAAAAATGTTTATTTATGAACACAATGGATGATTTTCTAAAAGTGAGAGCTTATTTGGAAAAATCAAAAGCCAAATTTTTTACATTTACGCCAAAAGGCATAAAAACTAAATCATACCTATTAAAAGGATTAAATACAAAACTATCCTGCGAACAAGTCTTAGATGAACTAAGCAAATTTGAAAACGATGAATTAAATTTCACTAAAGTTAGTTATTTTTCAACAAAAAACTCGACGAAGAACGGGTATAGTCTACCAATATTTCTGGTTCAAATAACACCAGAGAGTAATGTTAATAAGATGAAAAAGATTACAGAACTTTTTTATCGTTGTATAACATGGGAACAAGTAAGACGGCCAGAAATACCACAATGCCGAAATTGCCAAGGCTTCTTCCATAGCGCCGCAAATTGTTATCTACCGATGAAGTGTCTGAAATGCAATAATAATCATGAGAGAGGCAAATGTACAATAACGAATGTTACAGTGGACGAAAGGGATAAGTTATATTGCGTTGTATGTAACAAATATGGTCACCCCGCTTCATACAAAGGATGTGAAAAATATAAGCAACTTCAACAGAAACTAAGAGCTAAGAAGAAAATCTTGTTAGAAAATAAAACAAATTATAACAATGCATTTACTAACCCCGAATTAAGTTATGCTAACGTCTTAAGTGGCAAGAATAATACAAATGTAAATACGAACAATTTTAATGAAGGAAATAATAATTCTTTTATGTTAGAATTAAAAAATATGATGATAAATCTAAATAACCAGATGGCAAGCCTTCAAAAACAATTAAATCTACAGGCATCTCGCATATATACAATTTGTTCCATGGTAGGTGTATGAATATGGCAGATAACCAGATAAATACAATAACAAAAAATCTTAAAATAATACATATTAATGTAAACTCTTTAATATCCATAAGTCGAAGGTATGACCTTCAACAATTTCTTAAAAAGCACAATCCCGATATTGTTCTATTAAATGAAACAAAACTTAATTCAAAACATAGGCTTCATTTTGAAAATTATAAGATGATTCGAAAAGATAGGAAAGACTCAAAAACAGGTGGTGGAACAGCCATACTGATAAAAAGTAATATGAAACATAGCATCTGTTCAAATAGGGTATCAAACTCATTTAAATTTCTTGAAACTTGCATAATAAAAATTCCAATGACTGGCAACAAAGAAATGATTGTTATTTCTGCGTATTATCCTTCCGGAAATAATGATTCATATTTTGGAAATGAAATAAATAATCTTTTCGAGTCCTTAGATTTACAAAATCACAATAAATACAACATTTTAGCGGGAGATTTAAATTGTAAACATATTGATTGGGGTAATCCAACTGGCAATGAGAAAGGAAATAAGCTTAAATAATGGTTGATCGACAAAGAGATAAATTTTAGGTGTAGATTTTACGCTTCAAGCTCACCTTCCTATCCTCGAGCAGGGTCGTATCTAGATGTATGTATTGCAGATTGTAGATTGCATATTCGAACCGAAAAAGACTCTTTAAACTGTCTGAAAACAATCGTCTATGACAGTGACCATAATGCTATAGAAATAAATGCTTCTATGAATAATGAGCAACAACAGTTTACTTTTATAGAGCAATTGGACAAACCGAAATACAATTATAAACAAACAAATTGGAGAAAATTTAAAAATAGAATCATGCGGAAATTGGAGGAAGAATTACGGATACCATCTAACCGAAATCTTACAAATATGGAAATCGAAACCCATATCAATCGACTCAATAATATTATAATTGAAACTATAGAGGAGTTAACACCAAAATATAAAAATTTATATACAACTGAGAAAATAACTAATACAATTATAAGAAAATTACATTCTGAGAAATGTAAAATTGTCACGGTTATTAAAAGACACAATAGAATGGAACACACTTTATCTGAAACGTCACTCAATATGTTAAAAGTTAAATTAAAAATGATTCGAAAACTCCTTAATGAAAATTTTATAATAAATCTTAACAAAAACGTTAGAGATAAGTTGACCAACCTAGAGCCAAAAGACTCAGAACATATGTTTTCAGAAATAAATAAAAATTTTAGGAAATTTAAACCTCTAAATCTCCATAACATTAAAATACCAGGAAATTTACAATATTTATTAGATAGTGTGGGAATAGATCCAAGGAGTTTGGAAAAAGACAACTCAGACAATTTTATAATAGAGGATCAAGAACAAATGCTTGATACTATTGGTTCCTTCCTAGAATCAGTTCACGCTTACAAAGAGATCAACCAAGACAATGACTTGCAAGCAAAAGTTAATAATACGTTTACAGAATTCTTGGAAACGAAAACCACATTTGAGAATAACCAGAACACCATAACAAATTTTAGTGAGGAAAACAAATCTAACAATTTAAATGCAATACAAACTGAGCAATATTTCGTAACAAAAGATAAACTAGAATACATATTTTCAAAACTAAGAGCTAAATTATCTTTAGGAGTAGATGAAATACCAAACATCGTATTGAAAAACATACCAAATATATTGATTCTTGAATATTGTAATTTATTTAATAATATGCTTAATAACTCGTATTTTCCAAACCAGTGGCAAAAGGCAAAAATTGTCATCCTACCAAAAAAAGACAAAGATTTAAGCTATCCAAAAAATCTCCGAGCTATAAGTTTACTCCCTAATATTAGTAAAGTGTTCGAAATGTGTATTAATAACAACATAAACAAATTTGGTAATGAAAAACAATTAACGAACGAAAAACAATTTGGATTTAAACATAAACATTCGACAATCAATGCAATACATCTTCTTACATCTAATATCAATTGGAATTGGAACAGAAAACTCTGTACTGGGGCTTGCCTTATAGATATGGAAAAAGCGTTTGATAGCATATGGATACCAGGATTGATATTTAAATTAATTAATTATAAATTTCCATTGCATCAAATTATACTTATTTATAATATGATAAACGATAAAACCTTTATAGTATCCCATCAAAATCATAAAAGCAAAAAATCATTTAAAATTATTAACGGATTACAACAAGGCACCGTCAATTCACCCATTCTTTTCAACTTATTTCTTCTGGATCTACTCAGTAAAATAGAAAATATTTTTTCCTTTGCAGATGATATTATTATATATCAAGCTGAAAATACCATAGAAAAAATAAATCAAAAGCTGCAAGATTCCTTTAACATTGTGGAAAAATTTAGTATTGATTGGCAAATGAAAATAAATGCACAAAAATGTGAAACAATTTTGTTTAGACCTCCAGTAGACAAATGTAATTATGATGTTAGGAAAAATTGGAAATCGTTTGGTATTAAATCTAGTTTAAATAATACTAATATAATAAATAAAGATACTGTCAAATACTTAGGCATTCATTTGGATAAATTTTTATATTTTAATAATCATGTTAAAGAAATATTATTGAAAGCCAGAAATGCATTCTTTATGTACAAATCTTTATTTTTTTCAATATATATTAGTCCTAGGATTAAAATTATCATGTACCAATCATTGATAAGACCAATTATCTTACATGGAAAAGATACGTATATTTGAAAGAAAATGTTTAAGGGCTTGCACATCATTATTTAGAACAAGTCAAAGCAATTATATAAAATATGTATCAAATAAAAAATTGTATAACACTGCAATTATTATCCGAATAGATAATTTTATAATAAATCTAATTAGAAATAATATATTAAGATGTACTTCTTGTATAGAAAATAACCTAATAATGGCACCGTACTACACAAATGAAGAATATATAGCCCATACTTTGCAAGTAGGGTTTGTACCACCGGAGGCATTTTTGTACCTTGATAAGCTAAATATAATACAAAACGAAAACGGCATCCCAGTCTTCTATCATAATTATAGACGGGCTAATATTAAAGCAGTTAACTGCAACTTCACACCACATACTAATGTCAGATTTGATATGAATATATCTAATAGAGAATGCAGTGTTATACAAAGAGCAAAAACCAAACATTTTTGGTGGTTATCAGAATAAATAATTATACTTTAACGCTTTTACACTTAGACCTTAGTTTTAACCTTTTGATAATACAAAAGTAATGTTTTTATTTGAATTTTCATTACAATAAAAATAAATATATTCTTCTTCAATGAAACAATACTATACTCTTTTGTAAATACAAATCTACTTTTATATGAGTTATACTCGAGAGCCCGTTTTGGGGACTTTGTATATATTGTAATTTATTGTTAACTATTGTTTATTATAGTTTAAGATTTTTATGAATTACAAAGTAATAAACGTCAAAAAAAAAAAAAAAAAAAAAAACTTAATGAACCAGTATTATATAAATAGCTTCAAATCATGCCTTGGGGATCCTGGGAAAACATGGCGTTTCTTAAATAAAGAGTTTGGCCGTTATACTCGTTCAAAAAGAAATGTTGCGACTGAAGATGGAAATATTTTAACGAAAGATGAGGAAAAGGCAACGGCTATAAATGACTTCTTTTATGGTGTGGTCGAAAGTATTAGAGGGGAAAACGTTTGTGATCAAACAAATTTTAAATTCTTTCGACCATTAATGCTCCAGAGAACAACATTTAGCTTGCATGAAGTGGACAGGACAATGGTAGATAACATCTTATCAAATTTAAATGTAAGTAAAAGTCCTGGTTTTGACAGCATAACTGTTAAAGTTCTTCAGATAAGGAAAAACCCGGTAGTGGTTTTGTTAACCAATATTTTTAACAGAATGCTTAGTGAAGGAAGTTATCCAAATATTTTAAAGCTACATAAAATAGTTCCTATAACAAAAGTTAGCCGGGCTGATAAAATTACTGATTTAAGACCAATTTCCTTGTTGCCAATAATAGACAAAGTTTTCGAAAGAATTATTTTTGACCAGGTCTCGAAATACTTTGACTCAAATGGATTATTCTTCGAAAGACAGTTTGGATTTAGGAAAGGAGCTGGAACAGAGCAGGCAGTAGTAAGTGTCATTGATCACATTTGTGATGGACTTGACGCAAGTTATACTGGTGTCGCTGGAGTTTTTTTTTTGATTTCTCTAAAGCATTCGATCTTGTTGACCATCAAATTTTAATAGAGAAACTTAAACTTTACGGCTTCTCGCCCAAAACTTTGGATCTCTTTCGTGATTTTTTGTCAAATAGGATGCAGTTTGTTCAGGTAGGTGATGCGAAAAGTACCACGCTACCAGTGAAATGTGGAGTTCCGCAAGGCAGTGTACTTGGCCCACTCTTATTTAACATTTACATGAATGATGCTAAGAATATCGGCTTCAACGGTAAATTGTTCATGTTTGCTGATGATTTGTGTTTGATTTACAAATACAATTACTCACAAGTTCTTAAAACAAACATTGAATATGATGCGGCTATTTTGGCAGAGTTTTCGGAAATCAATAAACTTAAAATTAACATTCACAAAACGAAATTTGTAATGTTTAAGCCATATCATTATAGCAATGATGTAAGAATGGTGGTTAATATTCAGGGCATTCCTGTAACAGAGTCTGATATGGTCAAATATCTGGGAATTGTTTTGAATCATAATTTGTTATGGAATGAACACATTGAAAATGTAAGATCAAAAATTTCTGCTGCTATTGGAATTCTTTATAAATTTAGAAATAAATTTAACACGTCTACAAAATTGCTTATTTACCAGTCAATAGTACACTCTCATTTGACATACTTACCTTCAATATACGGTTGCAGAGAAAGTAATATACTAAAATCACTTCAATCAGCACAAAACAAAGCCTTAAAACTTGTTTTTAATCTGCCATTAAGGCATTCCACAATGGATTTATTCACTAACTATGCTAAAAATATTCTTCCAATTAAAGGTTTATACAAGCAAAAGGTTCTAGTTTATGTTTTTAAGGCTTTGCAAAGTAATAGCATTTACACAATAAATTTTTCTCAAAATATAACTCAATCCCAAAGAAACACTTGACAAGCGCTTAATTTAAGATCTGTAAGATGCCGACTTGAGTTAACTAAACAGCGAATTTCCTACGCTGGACCACATGAATTTAACATGTTACCATATAATATGCGAAGTGTGCGTGTTCTTTCAACATTTAAGCATCAATTAAAAAAATATCTGCTTGAAAACCTAGAAACACTTCTACTGTAGTTATGTAAATAATTTGCATTTTTTTTATGAATATTCTTGTACATTCTCCTGAATTTTCATCTTAATTTTATAATATAAACTTTATAATATTAATTTTATATACATATGTATTTAATAGGGTTGTCAGCTTTGTTGGCTCTATAATGCCTTAACCCTGCTGTTAGATTAGGACCATTTGGTCCAAATTTTTTCTGTTTTCCCTTGTAACTTTGGAACGGTGATATATACTGACTAAATTTTTCTGCTAATGGGGTCTTTTAATAAAACAATGTTATGTGCGAAAATTAAATTTTCTAACTTTATTCAGGACTGAGAAAAATACAAAATGACGAATCTTAGATTAGAGGACCATTTGGTCAATAGTACATTTTTTCATTACCAAGCGAATGTAAATTCATGTCAAATATTTAGAAGATGTTTTTGATATGTCAAATACTTGCTTTAGAAATTATTGAACCAAAATAGTTACAAAGGTTAAGATAAAATTATTATTTTGGATGAAAATTCCAGTATGGACCAAATGGTCCCTCAATCTAAGATTCGTAAGTTTTTTCATTACCAAGCGAATGTAAATTCATGTCAAATATTTAGAAGATGTTTTTGATATGTTAGCGGATGTTTTTGATATGTCAAATACTTGCTTTAGAAATTTTTGAACCAAAATAGTTACAAAGAATAAGATAAAATTATTATTTTGGATGAAAATTGCAGTATGGACCAAATGGTCCCTCAATCTAAGATTCGTAAGTTTTTTCTAATCTAACAGCAGGGTTAATGGCGCTGAGGCTTAAATAAAAACATTGTAAATATTATAAAATATGAATTAAATAAATAAATACAAAAAAAAAAAAAAAAAAAAACCGACGAATTGTTGCCCAAAACAATGGAAACAATTATTCGGTGTTCCTGCAGAGAAAACCCATTCATGGCTTATCGATTTTTATTCTACGTTTGCTTCGACTTTAATCGATCGAACCCATCGCCGCCACTCTTACCCGCCCCTACCGACCAAGAGGGCCGCGCCCCCATAACGTGAGGACAGCGTACACATTATAGACCGGTCTATAACGGGAGGGCAAGGATCATAAGTTCACACGTTGCAACCAACTACAGAAATTCTTCACCTGACCAATGCTACTCTACTGCTATACGAAGGAAGATTATGGTTCGGGTTCCATTGCAAGTTTCTCAGACAAAAAATGAGAAACTATTTCTGGACCGATTCAATCATATTAACATACAAATTGTACTGAGGGTCCCAAACAACAGTTCCGTATTCGAGAAAAGGGCGGACTAGTGAAGTAAAAATATTTTTCGTAACGCAGAGATCTGAAAATTCCTTTGCCCAACGTTTAATAAAGTTCAGAACGCCATAAGCATTATTTACCATCGTAATTATGTGAGAGTTGAATTCAATTTTCTGTCCAAGAGAACATCAAGATCAACAAATGAATCCACCGATTCAAGAACATTGCCACCTAAAATGTATTTTGCTGAAAAGAATGATGGCCTAGAGAACAGCATATGCTTACATTTCGCAAAATGAAGCTCCATCAAATTGGTTTCGCACCACGTCTGGAAAGTAGACAAATCCTTCTGAAGTAAAATATATTGACAAGGATCCTTGTAAGAAAAATAGATCATCACGTCATTAGCGTGAAGTAACAGTTTAGAGTGCATTATGGAAGCGGGTAAATTGATCATGATTAACAAGAATAGAAACGGGTCAAGACGAGTGCCCTGAGGCACCCCAGATGACACAAATATAGATCTTGAGAATGATCGGCCAAATGATACCATCTGTTCTCGGTTCATTAAGTAAGAACTAATCCAATTCAACATGTTACAATGAAACTCCATTGCCCCTAGTTTATATAATAACAATCTGTGGTTAACTTCATCAAAAGCCTTACTAAAATCGGTAAAAATCACCTCAGTTTGATCTCCATTAATAAAGCCGTCAATAAGAGAATAGGAAAACTGAAGCAAATTAGTCACGGTGGAATGACCACTCCGAAAGCCACGTCGACATGGATCTAAAATAGAGGAAACATGGTGAGAAATTACTTCTGTGACTAACTTCTCAAAAAGTTTAGGAATGGCACTCAATTTTGAAATTCCCCTATAATTTGCAACATTTACTAAACTACCAGATTTGTCGAGAGGGATTACATAAGAACTCTTCCACTGTGCAGGAAAATGACCGAACGTCAACGAAGCGGTAAATAAGAGAGTCAACTGTAAGCTGAGAGAATTCAACATAGAGTCCGGGATACCATCAGGACTAGCTTTATTCGAGGCTTTCAATCTGCTTAAGTTATCTAGCAACCACGAAGAATTTACGACAGGTGCATCAAACGGAATGGTAGAGCGGACAGTGTACGGTTATGATTTGGAAACATCATAGGCTCGGGTGGAATAAATAGATGCGATAAAATCGGCGAAACAATTAGCAATAGACTCCTCACCTGAAAAATCAGTACCGTTCATTTTGATCTTACAAGGTATGGAAGACGAATTACGTTTCAAGTTAAAAAATCCAAACAATGATTTGGGGTTCCGTTTAAAATTAGCTTTCAACTTATCCAAATATAATCTGTAACTCTCACGAGATTTAGAGTTGTATCTTCTCCTAGCAACAATATAACTAGCATAGTCTGCTAACAGTCCAGATTTTGTATACTTTTTCGAACATCTATTCCTTACATTCTTGAGACTGTTTAGAGCCCTTGAGGACCATGGGGGACCAGTATTACCCATTATAGGCCTCTTGGGTACAGACTTAGAAATATAGCCATTAATAATATTATAGAAATCATCCTGGGCGATTTCAAATTCAAAAGCATTATCAGATTGGCATATACTATGCCAATCGGTATCACAGATAAGATTATTCAAAAGTATAAAGTTCGCACGCGAAATGAATAGGCCAACATAGGACGAAGAGCGATTGCAACCAACCTGCATGCTATCATATGTAGAATTAATTCCCAGCGTTGAATGGTAACTATCCTCAGGAGAAATTAACGGATCAATTCCAGAAATCTCAAAGTTGTTAGAATCATCCACTAAAATTAGATCAAGGACTCGATTCATAGAATTGGGAGTGTCGTTCAATTGAATCAAGCCAAGTTAGGATATATGCGTAACAAAATCAGATCACCAATCACTTGGTGTCAATGGATTCAGAGAATTGGTATCGGGTAAAGACACCCATGTCACACACGGCAAGTTAAAGTCACCCAATACTAAAATACGGTCCGTTCTACTGGCTACGGCAATAACTTTTGCAATAGCGTCAATATCCTCTTGATATTCCTCAAAGCATGAAGATGGCGGTATATAAGAACTCGTGCCAAAAAGTTTCAAATTGCCTAAATTAATGGACACCACAATAAATTCAAGCTCACCAATATCATTAATTCTAACTAACTCAGAAGATAAAGAATTTTCAATTGAGATTAAAGCACCACCACCAATTTTACCAACACGATCTTTTCTATAAACTACGTACTTATTGCAGAACAACTCAGAATTAAAAACGTCAGGTTTAAGCCATGTCTCAGAAAATGCAATGACATCAAACTCAAAACCAAAGCTATCAGCAAATAATCTAGACAATTTAGTATTCAAGCTCCCAATTAGTTTTTTGGAGCTCCCTTATTTCCAGACGGTAATCTAGCAAAATTATCAAGCCTACCATTATCCTGATACTCAAATTCCCTTACGAACGTTCTGTGAGGCTAAAATTCCGAATCCACCAGTTTGACAAATAGGTCATCCGGTGCAATAATTTTGAATGACGACCTACGTTGAGAAAATTGTGATTTCAGCTTGAAGCACTGTGTGGAATCGTTAGAATTATTCCCGACTAATTTAGACGATACGTAAAGTCGTATATCTTCTTCGGTCGTGTCGGGGGAAATTCTAGACACAAATACTGTCTTCCTTGCCGGTACGGTAGTCAGTCCTGGCACCTTGGTGGGATTACCACCCGGAGGCGATGACTTATCGCTCTCCGTGGAAGCTATAGCAATTACAGAAACGACTTCAGCAAAAGTAGAAGGGGCAGAAGATTTCATTGGACTTGAACTTGGAGCTGGAGAATTAACGTCCATTAAATTCGGCGAGGAATAAACTAGAAACTCGGACTTCATGCTCCTAAAAAATTTGTAGAAATCCACATCTAATTTTCTACTATCTGGGCAACCCCAACGAAGACCCTTGCCATCACTAAGATTGTCTGCCACTCTTGCATAAAGGCCAACACATTTGACATGTACCAAGCCATCATACGCCCAGCATGAAATCAAAGTATCGGTATCCGATCTAACCTTACGGTCTTTGTTCATGCAAGTTATCATAATTAAATCAGAGTAAAAAATAAATAAATAAGTAACAAGTACTAAAAACAGAATTTCAAAATCGACAAAATTATCAAAAACGTATGAACTTATTATTTCTTTGATATTAATTCCCAAAACCAGACAAATAACGAAACAAAGAGAATGAAAGTTAAAACAAAATTCAAACAACTACAACGTTAGACGTTCTCAACAATGACAAACAAATATTATTGTTGTTGTTTGGGTTTTACACGATCAACAGAATTTCCAATTGCACACAATAATACAAAATCAGTATAAACAAGCACTGCACTGAAAACACAATTATACCAAGCAAGGTAATTTTACTTATCTTCGCACTATTAACACAACAAACACTATTTAAACTTTTAAAAGACGAAAATAAAGTTAAATTCATGGAACACAACTAAAAACGAACTAAATCAGAGTAGAGTTGCCAAGTGCCATACTTCACAAATGTCAAACCGAATTGACATTTGGCGCTATAGGCAAAAGTTATAGGATTTTCCAACAGGGTAATTACTTTTGACCCCTATTTTACGTATCAAAAATTTTCCTGAAACGTCGTAATATCGGATTTCCCTGAATATCATCGTAAATGTATCATTACTTTTTACTTTTTCAAGGTGGCATGTTTAGTACGGGCCGTAAGAAACTAGAAGTATTCATATTTTGTATATATATGTTTTTGTGGAATGAAATTTTAGGATATATTAGTAATATAAGTAAACCTTGCTCCAAAACACCAAAAAATACAAGAGAATTGCTATCGGTGGAGCAACGGTTAGTGTGCGCGCCTCTTGTATTTACATAAGATCCTGGGTTCGATCCCTACTCTGACCACCTTACTTTTCTTTCGCCACTATTGCGTATTTAGCCCTGAAAAAGCTTTTCAAAATACCGTTCGGAATCAGTGTAAAAACTGTCAGTGATTATAAAACTAGAAAGCGCACAGCTCAGGGATTTTGAGAAGCTCTCCCCAATCCCTCCATGGGATGTGATAGGAAACCATGTATTATTAATATCTTTTAGGAAGGTAATCACAATGTTTTCGTACAATTTGGTATATTTGTGTTTACATATTATGACTTTAATCACTTCACTAACGTCATCCCGTCAAAAATTTTTTTTTTTTAAATCCCATTTTAGTTTTTTTTTTCACATATAAAAAAATTAGCACATAGAATAAGAAGCACTATTAATCAATCGTTATTTTATGACCACTTCGCTAATTTTCGGTTTCTTTCCAGACTTATTCTCTTGGGACTGTAATGTAAAAAGTCCAGAATGATTAAAATATTAATTAGTTTCCTTAATTTTAAATTTCTGGTAAAACCATTCACGATAACCAGCTAATTGGTCACTTATATCGCCATTTGTAAAACAATTAGGGTATTTGCAATGTTAAAACATTATATTGCCTATAGCAATCAGTAATTTTTAAAAGGTTTTGAACTTTAAGTAAATTTTATAATTTACATCGAATCGGCAGTGTTTTGGTTCACGCAAAAAAAGAGGAAATAGAGGAAAATTCAAAATTTGAATTCTGGTTAATCCCTGTGTTCTCTTGATTCCAAATGATATCTTTTGAGAATCAATTGATGTCTTTAGATGCTAAAAGATATCTATTTAATTCAAAATTGCTTGATTGAAAAAATATATTTATCATGATGTTAACGGGTATACGACGCGGCGGAAATCAAGTTTTAGAAAGAGAGAACAAAACGTGATAAAGTGTTGTAATTCGGCAATGCAACAATAACATATTCAGTCACTTTAGCTGAAAAAAAAACTTTTTAAAATCACCTTTACTTAATTTTCTGTCTCTTTCTTTATTTGGTATACATATATATCCATTCCTCAATCCCCTTCTGAAACAGTGGTGAAATTTCAACAATTAAAATAGTAAATATAATAAATAATTCTGGACTCAAATGAATTTAATTTACATACATTTTTACAACTATTTATTCATGGCACCTACAAAGCGTTGGCGTAAATAACAAAAAATCACCAGCATTTAAATAGATTCGACCAGATATACATATTTTAAAAATGTCTAACTGACCAGCCATTCAAACAAACATATTCGATAAATTGAAAAACACACATTGTATTAATATTATAAAATGAATCAACTTCTGGACAGCCGGAAAACTGGAAATGTCATTGAAACACTCACATACATATGGCTGTACAAGTGTTAAGCTACCCTAGTTGCATTTGGCAAAAGGGATTCGAATAAATCATTTAATGGCCAAAATGGAGTAATAGAAATCCGAATAACCAAAGTTAAATGGAAAAACTGGAATTGCTCACAAAACAAAATACGAAGAGAATGGCACAAATATATGGAATGACGAACTAAATAGGAGCGATATAGAGGGTATATGCCAAATAAATCATTCCAATGAAATTCAATTGAATTTCAATTCAATTAATAAATCCCTTCACTCTCTCCCCAACAGTAATGAAACAGCATCAGAACGGTGATGAAAATCGCGGATTGGGTATGATGTGGACAATATTTTTTTAAGTGAATAGAATGATGATCATGATTAAGTGTTGGTATTGAGGCGTCGATGCAAAGAATGACAATTCTACTCTGACACTCGACTCGTATGTAAATACGTGTTGATGATGAAGCTGTTATTGCTACCGGCATGTTGTTGATGGCTATGAAAGATGGCTGTTTTTATGGGGGATTGGCCTTCAAAATTCCGTCTGCGAACACAAAAACCATCATCGATCAATGACACATGCATACAATTAAATAGAAATTTCTACAAAATAGTCACAATTTATAAAACAACTCTCAGGTTTCGTTAACAACAATTTCCATTTAGCTATGATTTAAGGGTTGGACTTGTCATTCTAGACTCTTTCTATTACACTGTGTGTAATTCTTTAAGTCATGGAAATGTAACCATATTAGGACACCACTACGTGATAAAAGACCGAAAAGAAAGACCCGTGTCTCCCAGTTTTGCCCCAAGTCATGCATTTTTTTTATGGGCACCGTAAGATTTGGGGCCTAGGTGTTATTTTTGCAAAAAAAGGGATCATTTTGTCAAGCTCATATCTTGCAAACCGTTAGGAATTTTGATTTACTCTTGTCATAAAGAACAAAAATTGTGAACATATAAAATCAAACAAAAATCATCTTCAAGGCCAAAATCGCAAAAAACTTAAAAAAAATCGATTTTTTTACTTTTTTCCGCTGTCCAGGTCCACAGGTTGCAAACCGCTCAAAATTCAAGGATCTCAATAAACAACTTTCTAGAACATATGAACTTCCCAGGAATTATCCTTAATACCGTTTAGGTAGCCGAAAAAGTGACAAATTTCCCGAAAATTTTTTAATTTCATTTGTTTTTGGAACGAAGTCCCTTATCGCACGTTGTGGGATGGGGGCTAAAGGAAAAAAAATACAGCAGACAGTTGTCCGAGGCCTTCGGCCACGGACTGTGCCTGCAGGCTGTGTCAGAGACACGGCCATTAAGTTTAACGTAGAATACGCCATCCGATAAGACGGAAAACATATATAACAATAAATTCATTTGCTTATATTATTTATCATTTATTGTTATATATGTTTTCTGTCTTATCGGATGGCGTATTCTACGTTAAACTTAATGGCCGTGTCTCTGACACAACCTGCAGGGACAGTCCGTGGCCGAAGGCCTCGGACAACTGTCTGCTGTAATTTTTATATCTACCAACGGCATTTGATTCAAGTCCGTTTAAAAAAAAATATTATGTTCAATTTTTTTAAACTTAATTTAATTTATGTATTTTAATTAATATTTTTAGTGAAATAAGTTCTGCGAATGTTGGGAGGGCCGCCCATTTTGCTACACGGTACCTGTTCGATTTCTGTGAACACATTAGTAAATGTTACATTGGAAAATAAAAAACAGCGTCCAAGCATATGATGACGTTACATTTAAAGAATTTTAATACTTACAATTATTTAAAGGCCAGTGCAAGCACATGTGTCATTATTTTCTTCCTCAATACTTTTTGTTTTATTCCCACAAAAAAAAGAGAATATAAAGCAACAGCCACATGAACATACACACATTGTTACATTCATACATACGCTACACAAGTTCACAAAATTTTCGTTGCTCTCTTGCTATCTCATTTTTATAAACGTCATTATTCTCTTTGCTCTGAGAGTGCTCCGCACCCACATTTTATTTAACTTAACTTTCACAATAATAAAAAACCAACCGGTAAAATCATAATTTTTGACGATAAATTCTTTATATATGACGCCCATATTTGCAGCAGAAATTAGAATATGTAAACCCAATTTTGGTCGAATACCGTTAACAGGAGCAGAAATAATGGATCTTTAATTTGTGATTTGTATGGGAGGTACCGCGCCCCTTTATCCAATCCCGACCATATTTTGAGAGTTTATTTTTGTCATCGCCATTAGTTTGCCTGCAAAGTTTCAGCTCGATTGGATGACGAGAAAAGGGTTAAAAATCAATCCAAAATTTTTTCGGCATACATGCATACAGACAGGTGAAGTTAATATAAAGAATTTAAAAAGTCGTTCAATCATATGATGACGTTTCATATGATGGCGTCCATTTTCTAGCCCTAGCGAGATCAATAATATATCAACACCCCAAAAATTTTGATCCCTAGGTATTCCGAAAATCGACTAAAGATCATTAGATCACATTAGGGTATTAATCCTCAGGTAACAGAAATTGCAAAACAACAATTTGAGAGTGTTATGTTGGCGAAGCGCTTGTGGTGCTATCCTTTTTCGATAGATCACTAAGTGTTGACACGCACAAAAAAATGGCGGAGTCAATTCCATTCCAGGAAACGAAAAGACTTTGAAAAAGGCTACTTGCAAAGCTTCATATTTAAATGCCAATTTGTAGGATTTCGTTACCATCAACACGGAGCTATTTTTTAAAAAACTCAAAATATCTACAGATTACTTAATGCTGCTTGACCCTGATGAGTGGCTTAATAACATCGCTTATGTTAGTGGCCTTTAAATTGTCACACAGCTTAATATTACAAACGATTCAGCAGAAAGAAGTGTGGCATTAATAACTGATTTTAATAATTCAATATCATCGAATGAAGAGCGAAAACAATATTTGCTGCAGGTTGTAGATAACCACAGAACAAATTTCATTGTTCATTTGTGAGTTAAATTGCAGATTAAAAATTCCGCCAAAAATAATGGACAAAGTTTTGTTAAAAAATTTAAAAATCCAAAAATTGCCTGGATTATTATTAATGATCTCCCATCGAAATATTATCCATATGTCAATTGGTTTGGACAACACATTATTCAAAAGGCTTTAAGTCGTAAACATCCCTAAAATTAAATTTAAGCGATTTTCGGAATACCTAGGGATCAAAATTTTTGGGGTCTTGAAATATTTTTCATCTCTAAATAATCAATATTCTCCGAGCTTGAGGTCAGATTTTTTTTTGTTTTAATTGATAAATATTGTTTATATCTTCTGATGATGCTACACAAAAGAGTAGCGAAATATCGAGGAAAATAAATATAACAACAGCAAATCTGACCTCAAGCTCGAAGAATATTCATTATTTATTGATAAGGAAAAGGTCGAACAACAGAATAAAAATATTTTTCATCCCGTTAGGGGTAGAACTTTCAGAAAATGGAGTAATTTTTATATACGTATAACTACGTCATTATTCTCTTTGCTCTGAGCGTGCTTCGCTGTCGCTACATCAGTGTGTGTGTTTTTTCGCAATTTGAGAATCTGTGTTTCGCAGTCGGACAAATCTGTGATTTATGTCGGGGTGGGTCACCTTTCTTATTTAGGGGTATGAGAAATAGATGTTGGCCGATTCTGAGACCTACCCGATATGCACACAAAATTTTATACAAATCGGTCTAGCCGTTTCGGAGGAGTTTAACGGAAAACAATGTGTGATCGCTGTCGGACAATCTGTGTAATCGCTGTCGGATAATCTGTGTGAGCGCAGTCGGACAAATTGTGTTTGGATGTATTCACTTTGTGAATTTAGGCCGTACCCGCGCCTATAGATGTTAACACATCAAAAAAGCAGAATAATCTTATACTAAAATCTTTGGAAATTACAAGGGAACCGATGCCCTGATTCCACGCATTCCCATGATACCTACAGACATGTCCATCGATTTCAAAAGATCCGATTCCGATTCGATTGGCAATTGCGATGACCATAAATAAAGCGCAGGAGCAGTCGCTTCAAGTCTGTGGTTTAAATTTGACAAATTCCTTTTTTTCCCACGGACATGTTAATGTTCACGTGTGGGTAAACTTTCGGACTGATATGTATTTGCAGCAGATGGCAAAACTAAAAATATTGTGTATCCTTGAGCACTTGAATAAATAGAAAAAAAATCCAATGAGTGTTCGAACTCACGGGCGATGTGTTAACACCTTTTTGCTACACGGTACCTGTTCGATTTCTATGAACACATTCGTAAATGTTACATTGGAAAATAAAAAACAGCGTTCAATCATATGATGACGTTACAGTTAAATAATATTAATACTTAAAATTATTTAAAGACCCAGTGCAAGCACATGTGTCATTATATTCTTGCTCAATACTTTTTTTTTATTCCCACAAAAGTCAAAGAATGCAAAGCAACAGACACTTGTACATACATACATACATTGTTATATTCGTACGATATAACCGAAGATCAACATAAAATACTTTTTTAATATTACTCCAAATTAATACTCCAAATTTAAACACTTCAGTCTCGGCTCGCCGATATCGGATCGCCTTAATTTTTGGCGTAAAATCTTCGTCGAAACCCGCACTAGCTTTTTAATCCAAAAATTAATAAAATCGGCTATGAATTTCCGGAGAAAATCGCGTTGGAAAATTATATGACAATCGTCGAATAATCACTTTCAATACAGACTGCCAAGCAACGAACAAACAAACGATGATAAGACAAAACCGAAGATCAACAAAACACTTTTTTAATATTACTCCAAATTAATACTCCAAATTAAAACACTTAAATCTCGGCTCGCCGATATCGGATCGCCTTAATTTTTGGCCTAAACTCTTCGTCGAAACCCGCACTAGCTTTTTAATCCAAAAAATAATAAAATCGGCTATGAATTTCCGGAGAAAATCGTGTGGGAAAATTATATGAAAATCGCCCAATAATCACTTTCAATACCGACTGCCAAGCAACGAACAAACAAACGATGATTTACTCTTACAAACCTAACACTTGCGTATGTTTTAAATTTATAGTTTACTGCCGTAGAGGCGCGCGTATAGATGTTAACACATCAAAAAAATAGCAAAATTAATAGAAAAAAATAGCAACGGGTACAGCTAACATAGTAAAGTATAATGAGAAGCTTTTGTTCAGATGTTCTCGTATAGCAATTCTGTTTTACTGGTGTCAATAGGGTATGGTAATACTTATAGCTTTTCTCGGTCACTTCGTTTAGTAACTTTTTTACAGCAAATTTAGTGAAATGAGAATATTGCTAAAATTGCTAGTTGAAAAAATCATAAGTTTACGCTCCTTGAACCGAATTTTTCCATTTGTCTCGGTTTTTCCTTTTAAACAAAAATAAAGTCTTGCAAATTGGGTAATAAATGGCTGAGTTACGGTTATTTAAGTAAAACAAAAAACATATTTTTTTTTAATATTTACATTCTTTACTTCCTAAATTGATCAAGCGGCAGAAAATTGCGGTTTTTTTTTATTTTTGAAAAAAATTATATAATTATTTACAAAAAACAAATAAAACGCAACCATTTCTAAGTAAACACCAAAAAACCTGAAAAATATTTTATCACACAACTTATGGGCTTACATGTTTTAGAAACCTACTTCAATATCATTATTTTCAAAAATATAAAAAATTCAATTTTCTGCCGCATGATCGACTAAGAGAGTGAAGAAAATTAAAATTGAAAAAATATTTTTTTTTTGGATTAACTTAAATAACCGTAACTCAGCCATTTTTGCCGATTTTCAATACTACATTTTTGTTTGAAAAGAAAAACTCAGGTCTTTTAAACAAATGGAAAATATCGAAAATCGGTTCAAGGAGCATAAAATTATGATTTGTTGAACTTTAAATTTTGCAAATAGTGTCATTTTACTTAATTTGGTGTAAAAAAGTTACTAAACGAAGTGACCGAGAAAAACTATAAGTATTTCTGTACTCTATGGACTCCAGCAAATCAGAAGTGCTATGTGAGTACATCTCCATATTTCTTGGGTAGCACTATGTTATTATTGGATTTGATCATACGTTTTTAAACTCGAATCGATACAGAAAATTTTAATATTATATTTCAAATGTTAAACACAACAACCCCGGTATTATCTACCACCCCAATCATATTCCAGTTGGGACTGGGGTATTCCTATATTGACGAGGTAATATACACATACTTCTAAATATAAAAGATACATTGTACCAATTTCGTTATTAAATTTTTCGGCATCATCTTCATTCAGCCACCCAAGAATGGAAAAGATATGGCATTTTTTGGAATGTTTTCGCTCTGAATGTTGCGTGTGTTACTTTTGTTTTGATTTCCTCCCACCATTAATCTATAAAATTGATGTTGACTCATGTTTTCAATAAATTATGTGTTCAATAAATCGATAAACCGCGCTAGCAGAAGTTGAACCAAATTATCCTAAGGATTTCAAAACGTTTATTTTTTATATTTGTATAAAAATCAGGCAAAGCACATCAATTTCAGTTCCGGCTGATTCATCGTCTACTATTTAACCGTTGTTACCTTTTTGTCAATGTGGTTGTGAATTTAATTTGTATCAATATTAGGGTACCCATTTAATCGGGTTTTTTGATTAATCGGGTAATCGTTAATCGCAAATTTCAATCTGACAATTAACCGAACAAAACGCAATCAAATTATTCGATTAATCGATTATTCGAATAAAATTAAACAAAAAGAAGAAAAAATTGTTTAAACATTTATTAAAACAAAACAAAACGTAACAAAAGCAACTTCATTATAAAGTATAAAATATATATAGGTACAATTCACAAATCGTAGTTGCAGCAACATGAAAATTAGTGACTTTTGGTAACAAGCCAAAATTAAAAAATCCTGAAAGTTTGGACCCAAAAGTGTCACGCTTTCGGGTACCTCCCATAGAAATGGTAGGGGCGCTCTGAAACCATATTTTTTAATTTTTACAAAAATTTTGCAAAACGTAATTTTCTGACTATTACCCCACATGTTGGTGACAAGTGGGTCTTGAAATTTCATCAGACTATTACACCCAATTTAATTATCCAATTTTGAGACAATTTTTTTTTTATTTATTTCTATGAGCCAAAGCAGTGTGTGACGTTTTCTCTCAACAAACTATCAAATCTGTCCGAAATGTGTGTAAAGTTATGAAATTTGTTCGAAAATCGTTGTCATATGAGTTGCCACATTCTACGACTGTTTCAAGACGGACTGCTTGCCATAAACACATGCTTATATTCTATTAATCGATTAATAGCTCTGATTTGTTCGAGTTAATCGTTAATCGAAAAATTTAGTTATTAAAATGTTCGGTGAATTTGATAGCACGATTAATCGATTAACCGAATAATGATTAACTGAATGGTTACCCTAATGAATATCTCTTTCATTTCGTCTGTACATTTTCCTCCAAACATATCGAATCGTTAAATGTAGCACACAATATTTCTTGTACGTAAACGGTTTTTCAACAGAGACGCTACAAAATAAATCGATAGGGACAGCAAACGACGCCATATTTTTTCCCGCTCTTTTGAAATTTCTCTTCAGTAAGGTTTGCCATTTCAACATGGAAAGATATACGAGCCAACAACGAGTCGAAATTATTAAAATTTACTACCGAAATTTGGAGTCAGTGGCCTCAACTTCAAGAGTGCTACGTCCAATTTATGATGTGGCTCATTTCTGGCTGAATGGCTTCGTCAATAAGCAAAATATGCGTTATTGGTCAGACAGCAATCCACACGTAATCCATGAGTCATCATTGCATCCCGAAAAAATTACGGTTTGGTGCGGTTTATGGGCCGTCGCCGTCATTGGTCCGTACTTCTTCCGTGATGATCAAGACCGGCACATTACTGTGAATGCGAATCGCTACCGTTCAATGAATATTTGTTGGCCCCAATTGGATAATATGGACTTGGAGGACATGTGGTTCCAACAGGACGGCGCCACAAACCACACAGCGAATGCCACAATCAATTTATTGGAGACCAAGTTTGGTGAACGTGTTATCTCACGAAATGGCCCAGTCGATTAACCGCCTCGGTCGTGCGATTAGACGCCGTTAGATTATTTCCTGTGGGGCTACGTCAAGTCTATGCCAACAAGCCAGCGACGATTGATGAACTTCGTACGAATATCGAACGTGAAATTGCAGCAGTATCGGCCGATTTATGCTTGAAAACCGTCGAAAATTGGGTTCAGCGTCTGGACTTCTGCAAGCGTGCCCGTGGTGGCCGTGCAAAAGAAATCGAGTTCCATAAATAATGACATCAAACGTACTTTCACAGGAATAAAGAATTTCTTTGGTATCTAAAACCGGTTATGTTTTATTTACTGTTGTAGCGCTCTTATTGAAAAACCCGTTACATGGTAATTTTTCCATTTGATTTTTTTCACCAGCTTGTCGCTAGCGAATGGAGATGACAAAAGACAATCACAAAAAATAAACAATCATGAAACGAACCTGTAACCGCTACAGGCAAACGTGCGGTCTTGAAATATTAAACATTTGATTGAAAAATCTGATGCTTGAAGCGGAGTGAGTTCGGAAGAGGATTTGGTACAATGATGTTATATAAGGTAAGAGGTCTTATATCGAAATTCAATTTTGTTATTTCAAATGTGATGCTGTTGCTAATAAATTATTATTAAAGCATTAACTTCAGAATATTTTGACAAATGTGTAAAAACTATCATATAGTAACTTGAAGATATTTTTGTGTTCAAAAATTACAGTGTTTAAAGGGTGATGATCAAAACGAAGACATAGTTCTTTCGATGTCAATGATAAAGGAACTATTTACTGTAAAAAGTGTGTTTGTTTTTTTAGTTTAATTCAGTTGAAATTACTGTACTTGAATTTAAGAGGAATATAATTATGTTCGCGTTCGCCTAATAGTTGGTTTCCTAATTTTTAATGAACATTTTTTTTATTGACAAACTAAAACTAAATACTAAGAATGTATTATATTCCCTGCTAAACTAATTCTTCGACCACTCTCTATGGGTAGTTAAGCGATTCGAAGCGGTTCCTCATACAAAGTCGTCGAAAAATTTGTTTAGTTTAGTTCACGCCTGTTAATCGACATAACACGACATTCTTTATATACCTTGTAAAGTACACTATCACCCCTATTCTGTGTATGTGGTAACAGTCAAATTGTAATCACAAAATTGTTACAAAGTTGTCACCATTGTTTGTATCTGGTGATCTGGCATCATGGTGACATCGAAAAATTCACCACATAATAAATAATTCACCTCAATAACAGGTTGTCAAAAGCAGGGACAATAAAACTAAAACATTCGGGTTTCTGCACAAAATGAACGCCGTAAAAAATCGGAAATTAAGTATTTAATATATTTATGTTTTATTGAACTAAAATTAATACATTATTATTTAGGGAATTTGAGCGCACCCCAAAGACACAGGTGGGATGCTATATTGCCTTCCTCAAGGAACATCCAGAGATGCTAAGCTGAAAGAATACACCTGCGCATCCGCGCCAAATAGATGAAGAAATTTACTTTAGCGCCAATTGTGTGATCTACATCTAAATTCCACCACCGATAAAAGCTTCTGCGGTGAGTTTAAAAAGTTGTTTCCCCCCCCGCGGTCGTTCCAACTTGTTGAGATATACATATGCCTTTAAAGCTTGAGTATATAATCGTTCGTATCTCCGGTATCTATAATCCGATCTGCTTGAAATGGGTATCATTACAAAGGGCTTTCTAAGCTCTATAAATCAGTGAAACAAATTTATTTTTATTAAACCATTGGGGAGCTAATTAAAAAATATTTTTTAACCTCACTTTTCTACAATTATTTTTTTTTAAATGCCCTTGTATGCTTAGACATTAGACAAGACCTTAGCCTTTTTTAAAGGTATATTACTCACCAATATCCCTTCAAATACCGGAGATATTTGCGTTACAAATTTTGTAGTACATTTCGCGCTTTATAAATTTTTATAAAAAATGCAAGTTTTTTCTTCTTTCTGCTCCATTTCCATAGCACAAAGTAACAAAATTCCTTTCTCCATTTAATTATGCCCTCTTGTCGTTTTGGTACAAAATAAATATATTATTAATTTTTCCTGTATATAGATTTATTGTTTACTTACAGAATTTTTTAAATGTTTTTGTATCAACTTTCCGGCAAATACAACAGCTGTCACGCGCTGTTACCTCCTCTTTGGCAGGTAACAGTTTTTGATACTTTTGTCACAAAAAAAATGTGACAGAATCCCGGTTTGGGACAATTATCACATTGCTGTCAAATAGTAACCGTGGTGACTTTTGTAACCCTGCCAGAATTGGTCTGTATGTAGAGAACAAATTTTAAATATGCTGTCCAGAAGGTACCGTTAAGAATTCAATTTGCTACCCGTATTCATACATGTATGTATTTACCATCAATATGGGATTTTAAAAAAGTTATTAAAGCGTAAAATTGCTGACCACTTCAGCTTAAATGAAAGGTTTCCGAATGCACCTTGTTGTTATCCATCTTATTATTAGTAAAGATCAATATACAATGTGTCCGCAACTTAGAACAGCAGTAGTGGATGCCACCCGTGAATGTAATTGAACGAGTTATAACACATAAAAGTTAACAAAGTATATTAGAATCTGTAATTTAAACGCCACATCGTGCGTGATTAATAGGTTGCGAATATGTTATTTTAATTCAATCTGATATTGTATTTTGTGTTATAAGCTTATTAATAATATTTATGTGAACCTTGAACTCGTTCACTCTACGACGCGTCGCTCTAAACAAACCAATTCTAGAAAAAGCTCCTATTTCTAGGAAGAAACAGTATTTAATAATTATCCTCTCTCCTAGGGGGCTACACACAAATTTAACTATTTTGTCCCTAGTGTTTAGAAAGCTGTGTGTATCTCTAATCAAACAATAGTAATAATTAGTATTACTTCTTACCAGAGCATTATATCCGCCTCAGTCAAAAACTCCAAACCAAAAACCAAATGCGATTTATTCCAAATGGTTGAAATGCACTACATTATATTAGTAAATTTTGTATGTATAAAATATATGTAGGTACTACACAAATATGCAACATATTATTACACTGTATCAGAGCATACATTTTCGTCTTTGCTATGAGGATGCCCTGTCTCGAGTTTAAATTCAAATTGGTGGCTAAAATGTGGAAAATCGTATAATACACAATTTTTTCTCAGCTCTTATACCAACGATAACAAGGTTTAAGAATTTCTAAACTAAAAATAACACAAAACCTTCAACTTGTTGAACTTGCAAATTTATCCAGTTTCCATGCAATAGGATTCTTTTACGCTTTACGTGTGATGTGAAGCGGTAAAAGACCGAATGTCGTAACCGATGAAATCATGCATTGCATATACGGGTAGTTCATCCTTTTCGTTCGCCATAGGTTAAAGATCCAAGGTGATATTGCTGAAATATTGGTTATCCATGCCACATAACTGGTCACTTTTGCAAATCTATCTCGTCATTCTTTTGCATTTAGTGTTGGCTTTGTATTTTTTCCTTATGTGATGGGTGATCATGTATGTATGTACCTGAAAAGGAAAATGGAAAATGCTTAACCAACTACAGTAAATAACGCAGCAAATATTTTAAGATAATAAGTTTCATACATATAATTAAGTGTATTTTCACAATAAGATTAAATATACAAAATAAAAAAATAAAATATTTGGCCGTCGCACAGTGGGTTAGAATAGCATGTTTTCTTGGCTCAAATCACTAATGCTGTGTTCGGATAATTTTTCTTTATTTTTCAGTTAATACCATTAAAATAAGTAAAAAAAAAAATATTTTCTAAGTATATTTGAGTATAATTTTATTACATAATGCCCAATATCAGTGTAGGTATATAGTGCAAGGAGTACAGTATGAGAACTTAAACATTACATTTTATACATCTTAAAGTTAATCATCAACATCATCATCATCATCGTTATCATCATCATAATTATTATCATCATCATCATCAGCAGCATCAGCAACTTCAACATCACCTAAATAGTTCTTGTTCGGAGCTGCAGGTACAATTAAATCAATTGCCTCTTCTGGCAAGCTTTGAACCTTCTTTGTAGGCAATTTTCGCATGCTTGAAATAATTGGGTCAGAGGTTATCAAAAACATATTAAGAATGTCTTGGTTTGATTTTTCGCGACTGCACTTTCGTGAATGAAACTCTCTATATCTTTTAAAATCTTTATTTCGAGCTTCTTGCGCTTCTCTGATAACTGTCCAATAGGTAAAATGGCATTTGAAACAATTTCGGGTCCGTGAATAAAATACTTGTGCAAAGTGGGAGGCATATTGTACCAAGGATACGTTTCAACAAAAAGTCGTTCTGTATTGTGTGCATATATTTTAAATTTTTTATTATTAATTTCATGGCCACTGGATACAGCAATAAGCAACACGTGCATTTTTTTTATTAAATTAACATCTATTTTTGTTATTTCGGCAGATTTTTCAGCGTTTTGAAAAAAACGTCTTGCCTTATTCCCATCATTCGTGTTTCCAAAACCAGGTTTGGGTTGGTCAACTATTAATCCGATATTCTCTTTAAATTTTTTCTGAATTTCTTTTTTTGTTTCAGCTACTGTTCTTTTTTCAGAATCAGTTCTTGCCTGCCACTTTTGTAAAGGTATTTTATATGCCACGTGCAAAAGACATTCAAAAAATCTAATCCAGCCATGAAGAATGGAAAGGCCAAATCTTAAATTGTCTACATGTACAGGTCTTTGGATCATGGCTTCTATATTATTAAAATCCTTACTTGTAGCGCCACATAAGTAATACTTTTGTGTTGATGTGGTTTCTGTTAAGGCATTGCAAACTTTTCCATCTACCATTGCCAAATTAATTTGTGGAAAACATGTACAACTTTCTCACTAGTCGTGACAGTTCAATAGGTTAAATTCTGTATTTCATCTTCAACTCTTTTTTTTCACTAATTGACACATATGCGGTTTCTTTGGTAAATTCAATTTTCAAGGGTCTGCAAAATCTAGTTGAAGACAATCATGGATTTTGCCAAATTACCTTCTCCACAAACATAAGCCTAAGTGGTACAATTGTGGTTAAAAAAGCTGATGAATCACTAGCATCAGATCCATGAAAGGCTTGTTTGTATGAGCTATGGCCAGAGCTTCCGTCAAAGCCCCATTTTGAATTTAATACTACATTCGAGTTCTTAATGCCTAATCAGTCAATAACAGTTTCTTGAAGTTCTATTAGTCGCTCCGCTGTGTGATTAAGAAGACCTTGTAAAGTTACTTCAACGGAGGTCTCGCTTATTTTATAGCTGGTCGATTTTGGGTAAGTGTTTTGTTTTTCAGTTTGAATATTGTTGTAGGAGGGAAATATTTGAGGAGCAGCTTGTCTAACAACATTGTATTGATTTCGTGTTAGTTTAGCTTCTACAAAAACAGCCAAGGCTTTTGTATTCGATATTTTCTAGGTGGGAAGTGGTTGTTTCAACGTTTTTTTTTTAAATTTATGCCCTTGCAACACGTTTCATATATGGCTCGCAACATTTTTGATTCCTCGACATAACCTGCGCTTTGTAATTTAACCTATGAAGCATAAAGTATCTCTGGCAATGATATGGTGTCTCTTAAAATCGTTGTTTTTTTATATTTACTCCAACCACTGGACACGGTAAAACTAATTTCTTTTCGACCACGTTTTGCAGTCGGGGCAAGAGTAAAACCAATAGAGGATCCAACCAGATTTTATTTTGAGCAATAAACCTCATTTCCATTCTTTGCGCTCTAGTCCACCTAGATTTAAATTCATAAAGGAAAACATCAATTCTTTTATTAAAATCACACATATTATCCTCAGAGCAGTTGGTGCGTTTTTTGCTTTCTTCAGCTAAAAAATTAATGACAAGATCATTGTTTGAGCGCTTGAATTCATCATAATATCCAATAAGCTTTGACGAGTATTTAAAACAACATTCGAACTTGTTTCTATAAAAAAAAAATAATGCTAATGCAAAAAAAAAAACTTTTCAAAAATCCCTTTTACCCGATTAGTTGAAACTGCACAACACTATCACTATTTGTCAAAACAAAGAATATTATTAAAATACACAAAAACAAAATAATATTGAAACAAAGAATATTATTAAATAACATCATTAATATACTGAAAAGAAGAGCACAAATAAATAGAAAAACGTAACATGAAAAACAACAAAACACAACACACACCAACAGCAGCAGTCGCGAGATCAATGTGATTTTTAGCTAATTTGACTGCTGCAACACATGTATTAAACAATGCATAGCTTGTAAAAGGCACAAAAAGGCAGCGTAAAATTTTACAATATAATAGAGATTTATATCCGATTTATGGACGAATAATAACTATATATCCATTTAAAATATAAAAATGCAAATTTTTTTGGCATTTCCAATATAAATAACTAAATCTAAAACACTTCCACTCACAATTTGATACACAAATGTTAACGAAGTATTTGCAAAATAACCTGCACTTGATGGTTCCATTGAAAAATTGTTACCGTTTGCAATACTTTTAAAAATAAATAAAATTTTCAACGGAAAAGTTTTCACTTTTTTCAGCCTTTTTTGCACAAAAATTTCTATAAAGTTTGACAAAAACACCAGAGCACTTTTGACATTTATTTTAATGACAAGTGATGTAGAATTTTATATTCTCTAACCGTGTACAAAAAATTTTGACGATACTTAAAATTTTTTTTTTTTTAATTAATCCAAGAAAACAGGCTATTCTAACCCTCTGTGCGTTGGTGGTACAATGGTAGTGTGCACGGCTCTTATGCATGACAACGTGGGTTCGATCCTGCACTGACAACCTTAAATTTCTTTCGACGGCGGTCACCTCGCTTAGTGACGGCGACACTATCGAGTATTTAGCCATGAAAAAGTTTCTCAAAATACCGTTCGGAACCGGTGAAAAACTATTGGACCCAATCACTGAATGTAAAACTAGAACGCGCACAGCTCACTGGTTGGTGAGAAGCTCTCCCTAATCCCTTCATCATAAATATTACAAGGTGCTGCGCACTGTGATGTCAAAAATGCTGAAAGAATAGCTCTGTTTTAACTGCATCAATATTGCGCTGTTATCCATTTGCGTCATCACACATTACTTAATCGGTTTATGTATCCTCTTATTAAATCTAACAATACAGCCATGTTTTAAACAGAGAGTTTTTTGTAAAATATATCGCTATGCATGTACTCACATTTTGCACTAGGTTTTCACGTTTTCTTCTATTTTTTCGGTTTTGTCTCTCGTATTTTATGTATCGCATCCAGAAGAATAGCGTTGTAACTGATTTTACATCATTTGTCATTGTTGGAACGAAGTTCCTAATCGCACGTTGCGCGATGGGTGCTAAATGAAAAAATGTTAACCAACTTTTTTTTAACCGTAATATGCTATAACCCAGTATACAACCCAGTATTATTCTGCATACTTTTAGGATTTGAAAGTTGTACCAATTCGTTTTGTTATTTGATTTTATTGCATACCTATAGACATAATTGGTAATGATTACTGGATTTCTACATTCAGGGACATATATGACGGTTGTTTTCTTTCTTGTTGGCTTTGTGATAGTCATGCCCATGTGAAGTGTGCTGGCTTCAATGGTAGGCATTATGACATAATTACGGCTAAGGAAATCGGGCTTCGCTGAACATGTTGGAAGTATAGGAAATTCGATGTTGACTTTTATAAGCTATTTAAGCAGGCCAAGAATGGATTTCAAAATATAAATTCTGATTCTCTATTCTCTAGTAGTTCGAAACTTAAATCGTTGGAGGATATGTTTTACACTCTAAATGGCCTGAGGACATCTCGTCCTCCCCAAGATGGAATAATAGCTATAAGCTATGCTATGGAATAAAAGGATAATTTGGACAGTCTTTTCTTATCTCCGAAACAGCCGCCGTCTATTATCTATTCATCCACAGAAAAAAGATATATTTGTTTCATAGAAAATATACTATTTAAAGAGAAGATGTGTTTTAAGAAAAGGCACTTTGTTGTACGAAAATGTACTTTTTTAAGAAAAAGAACTTATTAAAAAAAAGAACTTATTTAAGGGAAGGTACTTTTTGTATGGAAATTTCGTTTTTTTAAGCAAAGGTACTTCCTTAAGATAAGGTATTTTTTTAAGAAAAGTTACTTTGTTTAAGAATATGAATAGGTTGTTTTTGAGAAAATTTACTTTTTTTTAAAAAAAGGCACTTATTTAAGGAACTTTTATTTTTTAAACCTCTTTCCTTCGGGTTTTCTAAATTTACTTTTTAGTGGGTTTAAACCTACAATGTATACTAAATATTGATTACAGGCTTCACCTAGAAAACTTCCCATTAAATAAGAAATTTGCCAACATATGTTAGTCTAGACACAAACCAAAGCAAAAATACCCAATACAGTTGATAATACTGGGTTGTAGCATAATAATGTTAAAAAAAGTAGTTGTTTATTTTTTTTTTCATTTAGCACCCATCCCGCTACGTGCGATAAGGAACTTCATCCCAATAAATATCATCCCATTAAAATTAATTAATTAAGGTTAATATTATATTTTATTCATGGGTTTCCTTATTTCTTATAATATTATTTGTAAATCGATATTCAGTACAAATTGATATTTTAAATGTTTTATGTACTTTAAACGTGATTCAATATAATTTAGAAAACAGAAAATAAAAAGTTGTCTTATGGTTTATTCCGTGGATTATACCAGCTCAAATTATTAATTATCTGGTATGAGAAAATTCAGATATACAGACAATTACATAAATATAACCAGAAAAGTAGAGTGTTAATGCACACTAGTATTTTGACTGGAGCAAAGTGGCTCATTTGACGAAAACTCGTGCCAAAAATCAAATTTTGAGTTGTTTGACTGGCCAAAAAGGTTTACATTTTTCAATTAAGAACTGATTGAAGTGTGAAATTCTGAAATATCATCCATTTTGAGTATATAGTTTAGTTTGTACAGCTGGTCAAAGTTGGGCTATTTTGAAAAAGAATGATAAATGCCAAAAAAATCAATATTAACGCAGAGCTAAACTAGCGTTTGATCAAAATCGGTTGGAATTGAAATATATATATTTTTTATAAAGACCTAATTTTTATAAATTTTTTTTAAAACCTTTATTTTTTGTTAATTTTCAAATTTTCAGTTGAGTTTTAAGAAAAAAGCCGGGCGTGCCAGAAAATTAGAAAAATTTTGTATTATGGAGGCAACGTCCGTGAAACAATTAAAAAAAACCATTACCACAATCGTGCCCGATTGGAGATATTTGACCTTTTATGAGTCAACACATGCCACATTACAGGTTGAGTAGTACCTATTGTACTAGAGTTATTACTTATTATTTTTGTTATATGATATGATAACTTCCTGAAAATTGGCGCATAACTTAATTACAAGAAATAATTTTGAACTTATATTCACTGACTAAGCCACGCCCCCTAGAAGAGTACTGCCCCATACGTAAACACTAATTTTACGCTTATATTGAAAAACTTTAATTTTCTACGAAACAGTCATCAATGTCAACAAAGCAACCATTTCTTGCGAATATACAGTTTTTAAGTCCGGTATTGATCTAACATGTCTCAGTGATGAAATTTTTGGGTCAGACGACGCTAAGAGCATGTTAAATAAATCCTCGTTCCAGCTTCACCGAGAAAACTTTCGAGTGTTTTAGAATCTGTACTTTTTATAATCCTTGTTCCTGGATTCTTGTGTCTCTTCTGATAATTCCCCAATAGCGAGAGATAGGTGCTCTATAATTTGTTGGCCATGATCTAAATCTTTATGAACCGTTGGGGTTAAAATTTTTTTGGAATATTTTTCTTTAATTAACTGGGCGGTTCTTGCAGCATAAAATCCATATTTATTTGCGTCGCCTTTTTCCCTGCAGTTAAGAACATTAAGCAAAACCTGCACCCTCTTTATGATTCCGGAGTCAATTCCAATTATACGAGCAGTGATGTCCACATTATTGAAAAATTTCCTTGCAGTGTTGCCATCCTTAGTGTTTACGAAACCTTGTTTCGGCTGATCTACTAGGATCCCAATTTCCTGGCGAAATTATTGTTGAATTTTCCTTTTGACATCCGCTTTATGACCTTCTTTTTCAGGCAGAGTATACGCAAGCTTTAAGAAAAATTCCATGAACCGAATTCTGGCATGGAAGGGAGACATACCATACTGGTAGTTGTGTTCATAAGCTATTGATTCATTTAAATTGATAAATCTGAACCGATTTCTCTCAATTTTGGTATGGATTGTCTCTGGCCCAAAAGACGAAGATGTGGCAAATTTCATTGCGATTGAAGCCAAATTTCGATCTGTACTTCGAGAAGAAAATCACAAAAAACAAAGGTCTGTAATCTACCACTTTCTCCGCCCTTTCCTTTTAGGCGTGGCAATCCCATTTTTACAGCACATAATCTCTGAAGTCTCAAGATTTATCAGTAAAAGTTTCAAATCCATATCTGCTGTAGTTCAAAAGTTATGATTTTTCGAAGGTGTTTTCCCAAAATGAGCCACTGTGCGGAGGTCCTCATATTCAAATAACATCACCACCATATAAAATGAAATAAAATATGTAATTCGACGTATGTTACTGACCCGAACCTGCGGGTAAATATTCTGTCGAAGTGACTAATGTGAGCGAGAATATTATTGCGGTGTAGAACGTGTAAGATAGAGACAAATGTTAAAGAAACTGCAAAATAATTTTCTGTGATTTATGGGAAAGTATGTGGCAGAGTCGTTTAGTGTGTGGATTTGTGTTTCCTGTCTTGCCACCGTCCTGGTTCCCAAAAATACTCACTTACTTTTGTAGATAAATAACTTCAACATTTAAAAATTGATTACAGTTTTGAGAAATGTGGTAATAAAGCTTTTGGCACTAACTCGATTCAGATTGCGGGACAGAGAAGGATACACATCTGTATTGGAAATGTTGGATAATTTATTGTGCCACATTCGTAACGTAGCTGATGATGATCCTGCCACTGCCGCATGTTAAACAAAAATTTATAGAAAATTTTACAAAATATTTAAATTACATATTTAAAATATAAAAATTACAAAAACAAAAAAAAAGTTTTTCCCACTCTACTTTCCACAATAAGCGAAAAATTTATTCCACGTGTACTGAAAATATTTTATTTTCTCATTAAAGGTAGAGAGCTGGCATACAAAATTAATGTATTTTGTTTTTGTTTTTACAAACACATAGCGACACCGACCTGCTTTATTGAAAGCTATCATACAACTGAATGAAAATTATAGTTTTTACGCACAGAGTTTTGTTAACAGTCGTGTTGTGTACGTGTAAAAAGCCGATCGCGTTCGGCCCCTGGGGCAATAGCATGATGACCACTGATTTAAAATAATCTGAAAGAAATATTGTTTACATACATATATAATTCTAAATGGATGCATGTATGTATATACATTCAGATATTCATATGCTACATAATCACTGGAAATATGAATATTCTTTTAATCATTTTCAAATATTTTTTAAATTAATTCTAAAAATATTTGACATACAATTCAAATATACATTTTCCAATTTTAAATTTTTTTAATATCTTGAAAATCTACTCATATGCTGACTCTACTCTACTCCTAGTGCTGACAAATCTATAAGATGGCCCCATATATATATAGTGTTAGCCCCTTCACATTTTATGTCACTTAAGCCAAAACTAGTGACATGTCAGCAAGATATCTTACACAAATTGTTATCACCTACTGACATTGTCCTATCGACATGCTACCGACAATGTCTTCAAAACAAATTTTTCAATTGGGATGTTCACTTACCTCGATTGCAGCCATTTATGCAACGTCCACAGGATGCTAATCGCTCATCAAGAAACCATCGCCTTCAAACTTTGTTGCTTTAAAGTACACACTTGTAAACCTTGGAGCAAATACATGCCGAACTTTATTAGACACGGCAGTGATTTCGCTAGAGTTTCCGCTTCACGAAACCCTATCTGTTATTTTTATAAAATTACAAAAGTTTTAAATTTTTCTCTATCATATGGATGTAATGAAAAAAGTTATAAAATTTGCAGATAAGTAAGCCAAAATATGGATATGTCCAGGCTAAGACTTATTTAGTTTCCTTAATATAAACTGTTTTAGGCTCAGGCTTGATTATTCTATGAAGGTGGTCGACATTGTCCATGATTACCTACATTTTGGATATCTATTAGAAGCGTTGATTACTTCACAAATTTCGATTTCATCTTTTGTGGAAAAGTAGCAAAAATTTACGGCAGCTTCAGGGAAAGCCAGCGATGAATTTGTATAGAACTTATTTGAATTTCTGGTGATAGCTTGCCACAGATTGGATATTAGACAAACCATTTTCCTTCTTTTTATTATATTTTTGATTTCATTTAGATCCCTGCAGGCTACTTGCGTACAAAAGCCAAAAATTATGTACATGATAAGATATGAATGATTTAGCACAGGAATGGAGTTGGAGGTAAGAAATAGTAAGTAATAAAGAGGTATTTCTGAAAGAAATAAAGGGGTATTATGAACAAAATCGTAAACCACACTTTCAGCTCAGTTTTGAGTTTTTTCGACGTAACAGCATTCATCCGAGAGCGTTTAAATATTAGTTCATTTCACTACTTTATCTAACAGTATTTAATCACATTCTATATAACTGTTTACTATAATTTATTCCATATTAATTCTTAAGATATATTTAAAACACTTTACCGTTGCCTTTCAAAATTGGCAACTTATCTTTCACCTCAATTTACATTCCACAAAGCCAGAGACAGATTCTTATTGGGTGATATGAAACGCAAAAGTCAAGTAATTCACTCTCTTCCACAAAAAAAACTTGTGTTGTACAAACTGAACTAATTAAAAACCACTTAAGAATCAACTCGCAAAAGTTCTCGAAAAAATAAATTAGCAGTCAAAACAATTTAGTATTCGGAAATGTGGTTGTTACGGCTAAACAACGTACTTAATTAAACAATTTATGGTAAAAGATATTAGGAAAATAAGTTAATGTTCGCTTGGAATATGATTTTTTTATGAAAAAACACTCAAGTGGAGAGTTTAATTTTAAGATAAACTGATACGACATGACACAAGAATTGGCATGGTGCAGAAATATGTTTTGTTTTTTGATATGGTAGTGTTTCTTAGCATATTGCAAATTTGGTTACAAAAATCAGAGGAGATAATTGATACTTGTTTCACTTGTCAATATAAAATCAATTCAAAATGTCACTGAAATGAATATCAACTCAGGCACAGTAGTTAGGCATCTGATGATGAGCTTGTCACGGAGTTCGAAACTAGTCATGCCAGTGAGTGTGCTTATCTGAATTGTCTATCATTTCCAACAAAAACCAACCATTTTTCAATTAGAAAAATGTTCTAGTATGCATTTCTCATACATTAACCAAAAACTAAAAGTATATTTTCTTAAAGATCCATTTAAATTATCGTATTTTTCAACGGGCCCCTTAGACGTGTTGGAACTAATAATATATAGCGAAAGGAACTTCGTTCCAACCGGGTGTCCCCTGAAACCTAATCTATAGGCGCGGGTAGGGCCTAAATTCACAAAGTGAATACATCCAAACACAATTTGTCCGACTGCGCTCACACAGATTGTCCGAAAGGGAAGTCAAATAAAATGTGGGTGCGGAGCACTCTCAGAGCAAAGAGAATAATGACGTATTATACGTATATAAAAATGAGATAGCAAGAGAGCAACGACAATTTTGTGAACTTGTGTAGCGTATGTACGAATATAACAATGTATGTATACAAGTGTCTGTTGCTTTGCAGACTTTGATTTTTGTGGGAATAAAACAAAAAGTATTGAGCCAGAAAATAATAACACATGTGCCTGCACTGGTCTTTAAATAATTTTAAGTTATAATATTATTTAAATGTAACGTTATCATATGATAGAACGCTGTTTTTTATTTTCCAATGTAACATTTACTAATGTGTTCATAGAAATTGAACAGGTACCGTGTAGCAAAAAGGTGTTAACACATCGCCCTTGAGTTCGAACATGCATTGGATTTGTTTAAGTTTTACCCTTTCCTGCCAAAGCATATAGTATTTTCCCAATGATGGCAATTTTTTTTTCCACTTTCAAGTTTTGCGTTTTTTATAACTTTTTACCCTTTGTTACGTTTTTTACCCACGTACATTATATTTAACACATTCCAAATTATTCCAAACTATTTGTATCGCATTTTGAAGTTTTACCCTCTCATGATCCTTCTATAGATTTTTCACCATTATTTTTAGTAATTTCTAATCGTTTCTAAATATTTTTGCCAATCATTCCAAACGACCTTTAGTGCTTTTCGGATAACCCTTTGCGCCAATTTGTAATCCTTTTTAACTACATACACTCCGTTTAATATATCCCCAACCATTGTCCAAACAAACTTTTGGTCTGTCTTTAGTAGCCTTATTTAAACTTATATTGCAATTATTTGTCGACCTCTGGACGACCAAGTTACCAATGGACGAAACTAATTATCTCGCTATTTGTAGTTTTTCACCACATATACTCTTTACTTTCTAGGGGTACATTCCCCATTGTCCCTTCCGACTGTTTCCGCTTTGAATAATTCTGTCCTTTCTGATAGACGTCTATTATTTCCTATACCTTCCACAACATTCCAATCGATTTGTGTCGCAGTTGCCTATTACGTATACCCAAATTCGAAAAAATTCCACTCGCGAGTCGAACAATTCGGCTCCTCTTCACTGTAAATCTCTCACTCCCAGTAAAATAAAAATTAAACTCCGACTCGAATTTTTATTTTTATATTTGACCCGCTCTCGGTAGCTATTGACATGAACAAAAATTTGAAAATTTAAATTCGCTCGAGATTTAAATTTCTTTAAACTCGGAGTGAGTGTTTTACATTGAGGAGGAGCTGAATTTTTCGGCTTGTGAGCGGATTTTTTACTTGCTCAGATTAAAACTCACATAAAAATTATAACATTCTGTCCTCTCAGCCTAATTCAAAGCGCTAAATATAAAAAGCTTTCATTGTTTGTGCAACTATATAGTTCAACTTTTGTAGAATAATTTATCTAATTCTACTATACGCTTGATTTGTTGCAATCAAAACTATATCATGAAGAGACTAGATCGTGAATTAACTGAAATTGCGTTTTAAACTATGCAAAATATAAATTTGATATTAAAGTTAAATGCTGCGAAGATTCAAATATCCAAATAAATTTAATATTTAGGTTTTCATCTAACTGCAATCTGAACAATAATAAAGCATTATTTTTCTCGACATGCATCACACCAGAAGTTAAAATACTATTGTATCAAGCGCTTATACGTCCTTTATTAACTAATGACTGTCTTATATGATTTAAGGAGTCACCCTCTTATATGACGAGATTTTGCAAATTTGAGAGAAATTGACTACGATCATGCACTTCCCTAAAGAGATCGGCAAATAAAAGTTGGAGCTTAAAAGTATATATTTTTTTGTTTTTTTTTCATATTATGTACTTATAAATAATACCAGGAGAATAAGTAATGGAGAGATTCACAACAGAACAAAGAACCAGAATTATATAATTTTATTGGCTGAACCCGGCAAACTTCCTTTTTTCCTTCAAAATTTTTGTAATAATTAGAAATA
Source organism: Phaonia tiefii (assembly GCA_963931995.1). NCBI lineage: Eukaryota > Metazoa > Arthropoda > Insecta > Diptera > Muscidae > Phaonia > Phaonia tiefii. The sequence goes on from OZ008368.1 coordinate 200,032,261, forward strand.
TTTGTTTAAATTTCGATTGTGTGCTGATTTGTTTAACAAGCATCTCATTATACTATAATAGCTGTAACCATTGCGCTTCGCTACCCCTGAATTATGGTTTTAATTAAACATCATTTTCTTATTTTTTTCTATTTATTCAAGTGCTCTAGGATATACAAAATTTCTAGTTTTGTCATCTGGTGCAAATATATATACATATGTAAGTCTGAAGATTTACCCACACGTGAACATGCAACATACGTTCTCCGTGGGAAAACACGGATTTGTCAAATTTAAGCCACCGACTTTAAGCGACTGCCCTTGCGTTTTATTACTGGTCATCGCAAGTGGGAACCAAATCGGAAACTACAATTTATTGACATCGATGGGCATGTCTTTAGGTATCATTGGAATGCGTGGAATCAGGACATCGGTTCCGTTATAATTTCCACTGGTTATAGTAGTGACATAAACTGATCTCTTATAATTTCCACTGATTATAGTAGCCCCTATAAGATTATTCTGCATTTGTTTAAAAAATGCATTATTGGGATAACGATATTTAGGATCCTCTCGAAACTGACCTCCATGATATTCATATTTATTCGTACTTGTGGTCACTTTTTTAACTTCATAGTCTGACCTTTTAAATAGCCGTATTTTCATTGGTTTTCCCCAAAAAGTAATTTGCATCGTATCAGTAGTATATGTACCGAACCTCACATTCCTACACTGTATCAAACAGTTGTTCATACACCAGGCAGTTGTGAACATATTTCAATGTATCTCAAAAGTTATAAGGCCAATTTGGCTCAAATATATTTTTTTAAGTTAGTAGCATTGAACTTTAAAAAATGATTTAAAACGAAACGGCCATATATTTTATACATATATTGAAATATGGTATCAAGTGCCTGGTGTACGAACAATTGTTTGATATAGTATACTTTATGTAATAGTCAAATATTGACGTGTGTGGGCTGCACCTGGGCCCTTTTTGTCAACTTGCTTCCAAATAGCCTTTTCGTATCTGTAGGCCAACTGGAATATACTGTGTAATTTTCAGGACGATCAAACGACTATTATGACTGCTTTAACGGTTTCTTTTAAAAGGGACGTGGCACATCCCGCTTCCACCGTGTCTGTAATTCATACTGTACCAACAACATATATACCAAATCTCATCTTCATACCTCTGATAGTTCAAAAGATATAGCTATTTTAAATAGTAAATGGTATGGGCGGTGCCACGCCCCTCTATCCAAACACTTCCAAATATAGCCAAGGATTGTCAGCAGGTCATCAGTACCTCCTTGTAAAATGTTCATAACAATCAGTCAATTAGAAAAGCCGTGAGAGCGTATTTTGAAAAGGGGGCGTGGCCCGGCCAATTACACTGGCTATAATTCGCACTGTACGAACAATATATATACCAAATCTCAGCTTCTTACCTCTGATAGTTCGTGATATAAAGCCATTTTAAATTTCAAGTTGTATGGACGGTGCCAGGCCCCTTTATCCAATAATTTCCAAGTATAGCCAAGGACTACCAGCAGGTCATCATTACCACATTGTGAAATTTTCATAACAATCAGTATATTAGAAAAGCCGTTAGAGCGATTTCTGAAAAGGGGCCTTGGCATGACCTGAGTCACCCTTATCTTTAAGAAGTATGAAAAATAGATGTTGGCCGATTCTCAGACCTACCCGATATGCACACAAAATTTCATACAAATCGGTCCAGCCGTTTCGTAGGAGTTTGGTAACTAGCATTGTGACACGAGAATTGTATATCTATACAGATTATTTAAATCTGCGATCAATTATTTAGATATCTCGTCGATATTTCAACGTCAGAATCTCGCCCACTGAAGAAATGATTCGTTGGTTAGTTCATCGTCACCGCCAACATGGCACCGTAAGGGGTTTACCTCGAACCGGTAGACCACGTTCAATTCGCATTGCAGAAAATATTGAACGTGTAGAGCAAAGTGTCAACGAAATACCAGCAACACCTACCAGAAAGCGTTTTGCTCAGCTAGGAATGTCTGGACAGCGGTATAGGTATATGATAGCACATTTTTTACGTCCTGCTCTTGAAAACAAACCTGAGATGTGGTTTCAGCAGGATTGAGCAACTGCCCACACTGCCCGAGACACATCGACACGTTTAAATCAAATTTTTGGAGAGAGAATAATTTCCAGAAATTTGTAAATTAATTGGCCGGGATTCCTCAGCGCCCGACTATTATCTTTGAACTTATTTGAAGGAGCCAGTACATGTGAACAAGCCCGAGACAATCCTTGAACGCAAGTTGCAGAAATTCGAGCGCTACAGCCACAAATTTCGAAATCTGTTCTGGAAAATGTTCGAAAACGAGCCCATGACTGCGGAGCAGAAAATGGGGGTAAATTAAATGAAATTGTGTTCCATACTTAGTGTAGAAAACTATCCATTTTATATATTTTATAATCTCAAAAACAAATGAAATAAATATATAAAAATTTATTAAATTTTGGCTAACCCTTTATATCAGGTGTATATCCAATAAAAATTTTATAATTCTTCAAAAATAATCAGAATTGATACCCTCATTATTAAAATCATAAGAAGTATCACAATTTTACCAAAATAATCTAATTATGGTCCCTTATTAAACAACTGGTGGGTATTTTGAAAGAACACTTATAAGAGGTTTTGTGCCACTTTTCTTTACTTGGATAAAAAGGATTTATACAAAACTCAATATGCGTTCCTATTTTCTATAACCTTATTATAATAGCAAATACGAAAGCTCTAGATAATAATGATATCGGAATTGATACTAGTACATCAAACAGAGAAATTAATGAGAGCGTCAAAATTTATAAAAGTAAGTACTGGAGGATACTAAGCAAAACTACGTTTAGTATCAACTCTAACCTGTTCTTAATAACTTTTATATAATCTTTACGCAATATATAAATTAAAAATAATATTAAGGAAAAATAATCTACAGATCGTAGCAATGCCTGAGTTCCCGATTATATGGTTATGCGCTTGAGAATAAAGATATAGTATCTATTTTGAATATTTTTAATTCTTAGTTGTAACGATGAATTTAATAAATTTAACGAAAACAAGGAAAATAAATTCTAGACTTATCGAAAATTTTTCGGGTCGCTACTCATCTCGGTGCACTCATGGGTGTGAATGGCATCCTTTACCATGGTGCAACAGCAACGTTAAACCAATATTGGGTGCAGTTGCTTGTGCAAAATTGCGATTCATAAAACGAGTACGAGAAGTCCAAATCTTTTCGAAGGTCTTGGTTGTATTAAAAATGGTATCTACGACATCGATTTGGTTGACAATTCTAAGTTTGATATTTGCCCAGCCAGACGAGTAGCGTTCAAAATTAGAGAAGACGTAAAATGCGAACTGGACACAATGGTAAAATTGGGTGTCATTGAACTAACTCTATTAATATAGTGGTAAGAAAATACAACAAAAAAAGAATATGCATGGATCCCACAAGTGTCAAAAAAAAAACATTAGAAGACGTCATTACCCTATGAATACCTTGGAGGAGATATCAGCTCAGTTGCGCAGGGCAAAATATTTCACATTATTGGACTGCAATCGAGGGTTCTGGCAAAGTCACAGAGCGTACCAAAAAAATACTAACTTTTTCAACACCATGGGGTAGATATTCCTGCTTAAGATTGCCGTTTCGAATATCATCTGCACCGGAAGTATTTCAAAGTGTAATGCAAGGACTTTTTGCCCCAATAACAAACGTTAAAGTGGCCATTGATGATACTTTGATACATTCTCCCAGCTTGGCTGATCTGCGTACAACAACAGCAAAAGTGATTGAAATCATTGAGAAAAATGGTCTGAAGCTGAATAAAGATAAATGCGAGTTTGAGTGCAATATTTGGGACACATTACACTGTGAGAAAAATTAGGTTTTTTGTAAAATGATGGGGTTCTGTCAAAGGATTCTGGTAGAAAGGTCGAAAAAAAATATACGTGTATCGGCGTTTTGCCACATCTGATCAGAATTTTTTTTTAGGGGGGGGGTCCAAGTTTCCGCCCCACGGAACATTCCCGCAACATATCGGCATGCAAAATTGTGTGTTCTTTACTTCTGAGGTACAAAACATGTTCATAAGTTTTATAGAAAAGATTCAGATAAACATTTTTGTGGAACTAACTAACCCTCTAACTGTCACCTATAACCATAATTTTTACTTTTTTTTGAAAACTCGCAAAAAACTACACGTGGCGTGGTCAAAATGTTCTACAAAAATTATCGCCATTTAATTTCACTATATGTGTCCGAACACTCCAAAAGACAATTAGAAAGAGTGAAAGCCAGGTGTCATGACATCATACATCATCCAAGGCGAAGGAGGTAATCAAAACCGTCGAAACTCTATTAATATTCCCCCAACTCAAGCAAAATTTATCACTCCACCTGAAGTAGTCCCCGAGGAAGTTGCGGCGAGAGAGAAAATACTTCCAAACCAAGTTGATATCGAATTCAACAAACCCCAAAGTGTAGTTTCAAACACTTCGCAGTTCTCCGAAGATCGGCTCCTTCAAATGATCCACCTTGTTCCAGTTTGTTTTCGAAAAGAGAAATGTGAAGGGCATCCTTTACAATGGTGCAACTCTGCCACCTATTCATTATTTAAATACCCGCTCGTTACTTTGTATAACACTTGCTTTGCCTACTACTTAGTATTATATCGTATATAGATCGACAACGCCTACATATAAAAGTAAACCACTATCTTGGACTGAAGTGTGCATTTACCGAATTTGTTAAATAAATATAATTATCACAGTAAAGTAATAATAACCTGATGTTTATTATTTACAATAGGGAACAGTTTCGCACTAGCTAATCTCTCATCGCTTACAACACTATTTACTACATCAACCATGTTAAATAGGTAACGTTGATCATCTCGGATGTACCAGTTTTCGATGTTAGCAGGCATATAGCTTACAGGTTGTGCTTGAAAACCATGCGCGTCCTAAATATGTTTGCAAATAATTTTGAGTCGAGTACACAAGTGATTACAATTTTCGCATGTATGCAGAATCGAAAGTACGCGAATGCCTTGGGGATGTATGAATGCGGTTAGACAATGTTGATATTTTAACTTACAGAACATTTTTCACATAATAAAAGTTCAGATCCAAATGTATCCGGCTAAATTCCTGGTCGAATTTGGTTCCCTAATAATTTGCAGCTTTGATTCCACTCCTATGCTTGGCACGCTCTCTTTGAATCTTGGTTTGATCAATAATAAGGCCGTCGAAAAACTTTATTATATTCTCTCTAATATCTGGATAGTCATTGTTTGGTTTTCCAGCAATGGATATCCTGAAATCTTTTATTAGAGTCGTGGCAAGTAGAGATCCAAACCGATCAAACGTATCCAATGAACAATTCTGAAGTGATATGTCGGATGTTTTCAGTTCTGATTCGACTGACGATGATAATGTATGATTTCCAGCATCAAAATCATTTTCTTCATCTGAACGTGGAACATATTCCGCACTGAATACTGATTGGTCAAATGTGTAAGTTATTGACTCAATTTCGAACATACAGCACACAAAAAAGTTAGTGGTAATATTGCTAATAAACAATGTATAATATCACCTATTAGCGTGGGTAACATACAGTTTGGTTTGGTTTGTGTACAAATTTTATGTTCGAAAAATTACCAATAATTTGGGTTGAGATAGCTTCCACTCATTTACAATTCATCAATTTCTGAAAAATAATTTACCTATGAATTTCGGTAGAAACAGCAGTGAGTATTTGGCAATATTAATTTTTTCATAAGTTAATATATGTATATATATATATTTGGTATTTATATATATTTAATATACCTATAATGCGATATTGCTGAATTATCCCTCACATATATGTGGTTTCTATTTGGATCATATAGTTATTTACTTTAAAGTAAGATTAAAATTGTATGTGCAGTGCAATAAGTGTTAAATTACATAAAATCTGAAAACCAATTACCAGCCTTGTCTTTAAACAAACCGCTAGCATTTCTGCATAATACTTTGTTTGGTTGGTCATAGCACTGACACGATAAATGCCACTATCAACTGGCCAACAGTTAGCAACTCCAGTGAATTGTATCTGGCCCACTTAATCCGAATCCAACTTGAATGAGACCGGTTTAAAGCATTACGAAATATTGTGGCATAATCCTGAACAGCGCTTGCGTTAGTCTGATTATTAGATCTCGAATTTGCTGGTCCACATCTCGAAGTGCTACTAATGCAATTTTTTTGTGAATGGTGACAAAAATGTTATGGAAAACATGCCGACATACGGCTTCCATTTTCGAACCCTTGTCGCCTATAGAAAGTTTGCAAAAAATTAAACACAACGGATCATCACCTCCAGCAGCAGAGATAGGGAATATCCTCAGAACGTTGTTGAACAAGTATTGTCATAAATCAATATAATTTTCACTTTCAAGAAACTCAAAGCTTAAAATCTTGAATCATATCCGCAATCCAAGAATAAAAAATTAAGAATAAAAAAAATTTAAGAACAAAATCAAATAATGAAGAGCCTATAAAAACGGTTAAATTAAATGAAATTAAAAAAGGATTGATTCTAGAAATACTACGAGGTTGACAGAATATGTAAAGTAGAAAGATCAAATTTGCTAAAAAAAATCAAATTTGCGGTAAGTATTACAAAGTATATGAACGCTGCCCTGACCACGACATTAAGATTATTCTAATGCCAAATAAGGCAAGGAAAGTGTCTTTCGACCAACCATCGGTAATCATTGTCTACATGATACCACCTCCGATAATGGAATAAGACCGATAGACTTCACCGCTGCAAAGAACATGGTAGTTAGTAGCACACGATTCCAGCATAAGGACATTCATAAGGCGACCTGGATATTTCCTGATCGACGCACAAAGAACCAGATTGATCACATGGTAATAGATGGCAGGCACTCTCTAGTGTAATGGATGTACATGTGATTCGAGGTGGCAATATCGACTCGGATCATTACCTGGTGGCTGCGAAAGTTCGCACAAGACTGAGCAGGGCGAAAAACTTACGAAGCCGAACACAGGAAAAGCTGGATATTGATAAGCTATAAATACCGGAGATATCAATGTCCTATCGACAGAAACTCCCTCTCCTGCTAGAGCAGAATATCCCCCCTCCCGAAGACCCAGATGCGCAGTGGAAGCACATCTCCCATTCTTTGGAAACCGCTGCAAGGACTGAACTTGGCTATCAAAAACCACAGAAGTATAAGCTATGGTACTACGAAGAATGTCGCATAGCAACTGATGAAAAAGACGCTGCACGTGTGGATACGAAACAGTCAGTTACAACGAGTGCTGCGAGTGAGCGGCATAGGTCTTATCCATCGCGTATAAGGTCTTATGTGAAAGGCTAAAAACAATTATTAAAAACCTGATTGGACCTTATCAGTGTGGTTTAGACGAGGCAAGTCCACAACTGACCAAATATTCACGCTACGCCAAATCCTGGAAAAGAACCACGAAAAGTAAATCGATACATATCACCTTTTTGTCGATTACAAAGCTGCTTTCGATAGCCCCATACGGGGAAAACTGTACGAAGCTATGTCTGAACTTGGTATTCCGGCAAAACTGATCCGCCTCTGTAGAATAACGCTGACCAACATCAAATCAGCAGTGAAAGTGGAAAAGGACCTCACTGAACCATTCTGTACCAAGCGAGGACTTAGACAAGGCGACAAACTTTCGTGCAATCTCTTCAACATCTTAATGGAGATAATAATGAGAAAGGCTGCAGTAAATACGAACAAGACCATTAACACGAAAGCCATATGTTGCTGGCGTATGACATAGACATCATTGGACGAAATTTGCGAGAGGTTACTGCAGTATTGGAATCGAAAAGGAATCAGCGAAGGTGGGTCTTGCTGTTAGTGAGGGCAACACAAAATTGATGGTGCCAACGACTAGAGAAACCTTTCGAGTTGGTCCGCACTTGAACGTTGACAACCAATTTAATTTTGAAGTGGTAGATGAATTTGTCTAACTTGGAGCCGCCGTGAACAAGGACAACAAAGTCAGCCTGGAGATAGATAGGAGAGTTGTGCTTGCAAATAGATGTTATTTTGGGCTCAGCAAGCAGTTTAGGAACAAAGCCCTCTCTCGACGGACAAAAGTCCTGCTATATCAGACTCTGATTTTACCTGTTTTTACATATGGCTCCGAAACGTGGGTCATATCGCAAGCGGATGAAAAACACCTGGAAGTTTTCGAGAGAAAGATTCTCCGTGGAATATATGGTCCTGTTATGGAAAACAGCGAGTACCGACGTCGCTGGAACGCGGAGATATATAATCTCTATTAGGTGGACGAATCAAAGTGGACCAACTACGTTGACTAGGCCATATTATCAGAATGGATGAAGATGAGCCAGGGCGAAAGGTTTTTGATAACGCACCCGATGGAAGCAGGAAAAGAGGATGACTAAGACTCCGCTGGAAAGACCAGGCAGAAGAATACCTCCGTATCCTTGGCGTTATCAACTGGCCAGAAAATGCGAAGGGAAGAGCCGGTTGGAAGAATATGTTGAAATTTGTTTAAGTTGCTTGTTTAATTAATATGTGTAAGACGTCTGACCTCATGAGGTTGTAATATAGTCAATAAAAGTAAAGTAAGTATTACAAAGACCATCTAAAAATTGAATTATCTCAAAAAGTAATTACTAAATCAAATTTAATTGAGAATGAATATAAACCTAAACCACAATATTCGGTTATCTCCGAAAGCATTTCTTATTTTTCCCCATTTCGATTTAAATTTCATTGAAGTGATAGGATTATAAAGATGAGGTAATAAATAAAAACAAATAAGGAATAGAAAAATGTAAATACCTCAAGCGAAATTAACCAAGCATAACTAGGTCATCGACTATTATAGTCCGAAAATTAGTTGCTAGGAATAGAATGTTGCAATCAATCAAAAACTAAATTCACTCATACACAATAATACATAAATGCAAATCAGTACATTTTAAAGCCACCGCTATATTCGACAGCACCGCTGCACAGTGGTTTAGAATCGATTTCTATCTGCCAAAATGCAATATCATTTCACCTTACAAACATTCTTAAGTTCTATAAAAACCAATTGTAGATAAGGAGTCAAGGATTATTGTGATATATCTGATTGGGTGGCTTTAGTATAACAGCTAAGTTTTGTTTGTACTAAAAACTGATATTTAGCTTTGGACCAACATAACTTCTTTGCACAAAAGCATTCAATGAATATAATACACAGTTTCACAGTCCAATTTCTCCCACAATTTCTCAGGGAAACTTTTTCTGGCACCCAATTGCACACAAAAAAGAATATGGGATGTCTGGTTACTTTCCGGGCTTCCTGATTGGGATTAGTTTAGGTTCCTTAAATTCTTGTGGAAAATAACAAAATTTGTTAACATGAATTGATATTTATGATAGATATGTTATATGCCTTTGAGTGGAAGAGCCTTTAGGCATTTAATATTTATGCCATGCCATCAATGCCGGCAGATTTTTAACTCCATAAACTGCTGATCATATCAGACAACTGTGCTGGATTTGTTAAATTAACTTCTGATAAATTTTCGCCTACCAATCGAAAGAAATTCAGAGTATCAGCAGTAACAATGGCTGTTGTAATCGGGTCGCCAAAATTGCCTCAAATTTAATGATTTTACGCAAAAGGCTGAGCTAAATTTTCACATGTTTGTTGGTACGTGGTATAATGATCGATTTTTTCCTTAAAGCTTTTGTTAAATTTCAGAATGGAGGAGAACCTTTTTTTATGAGAATAGTAAATAATTCCATGATTTCTTTCTAAACAAATCAATTTCAACACGGATTTTGAAGTTTAACATTTTCATTTGGTAAAGGTCATATATATTTCCATAACGTACCGAATTTCACCTACACCTATTCCTATACTTTATCATATTTTTAATATTGTAGGGTAGTGATTTCCTTCTCGTTGAGGGATATCTCTTAAGCACAGAAGACGAAATTGCATCCACTATATCGAAAACATAGAATAATAGTATCATATGTTCCTTACACAAAATGTTTTCAATATTTAGTAACAGCAGATGCCAATATAAGCATCAACAATCTCACACACTTGTACCCTTCGATCGGCCAACGAAATATCGAGGATTTTTCGACATTTTCGGGTGTATTGACCTCAATTGGCCGTCCAGAACGTTCAGCATCATTTGTACTTGTGCGATAACAACAAAAGTCAGACAACCACTTTTTGACGTGACAACGTCTTAAATTAGGTTGCGGCTGGGAGTCACTTATGAAAAAGTGTAACGCCCGGTAACGTTACGATGAGTCACCGAACGAGAGAGAGGCCCGCCGAATGCCTTGCGTCTCTCTCCCACTCAATAAATAATTCTGTGTGTGCGGATGTGTGTGTTTACTTGTGTGCCAGAAACGATTTGCTTTGCTGGCTTCTAGTGGCTGTTGGTCGGTGGTGTGAGTGTTTTTGTTTTTTGGCACATCATATATATGACGACTGAGCAAGTATGTATGCGCGTATATATATGCGTGTGTATGAATATTGATTTAGATCAGTCTGCATTGGATAAGGTATTATTTTTTGTTTTTTTTTGTTTTTTGTTTTTTGGCTTTATGATATGTGTAGTGTATGTTTGTGTGTAGAAATTTTCATATGAATTAGGTAGCCAAAACGAAACAGAGAGCTGCGGTCGGCTTTAAAAACGATATGCGAATATGATGAATTGAAATACTTTTTGGTTAGTAAATTATTTTCTTTTGTTTTTAATAAAAGAAATGTTTATTTTTTATAATAAAAGAAATGTTTATATTTTATAATAAAGGATATGTTTATTGTTTATAATGTCACATTTGATAATGTGTTCATAGAAATCGCACAGGTACCTAGATGGTGTTGAAATTACTTCTATTTTCCTAAACCATAAGTTTCAATAAATGTTAAAACATCGCCCGTGAGTTCTAACACTCATTGGTTTTTTTTTTTATTTTACAAATTTTAATTAATTTCAAATTTATTTAGCAAAAATTTGAACCTTCGATCTGAATAAATGTTTTGATTTTCGAATTGATTCTTTAAAATTACAAATATTAAGAAAAAGTGGCAGATATAAGAAAACTTGATTTAAACTGTGTTGAGCAAGAATTTTAACATCTAATCAATATGAAAATCAAATCAATCTAAACAAAATATATTTCTATAGTTAAAATTTGTGCAATTCTTATTTTCATTCAATTCCTTGTTCCTATTGTGCAATTTAATTATATTCATATCAATAAATATTCTACCGAGAAAAAGACGTTGTCACGTAAAATCTTCGCCCGTAAAACCGACTTTACAGGCAACAATTTTTTTACTATTGAAATCGATGGTATAAAGTCCCCGTAGTATCTATCAAGCTTTTCCTTGGTTGGATTGACGTTAGTTTTCGGAAAAAATAAATTCGCTTTTTTCCATTTTTAAACAAATTACGAGTATGTTTTGAACAGCTGTTAAACGCGAACTAAATAACGGAACTTGCTCAAAATTTGACAGTAGTCTATTATTAGGTGGTTCTTGATGGTACTGTTGCATTTCATATAACTACGTTGGAAGATCGAAAAGTCACGGATTTAGTGATCCGTCCTCTAGCTCTATTAAAATCAAAAGTGCAAAAAGTCAAAATACCAGGTGCATTAGTTAGAAAAAAGTCAAGTGAAGATCCCAGTATATTTGCACTTGAAGGAATGTGAGTATGATCACATGGATATATAATGTCAATATTGCACGATTTTAACTTTTTGTGCAAAATGTTACCCCAGCAATTACCGCTAGTGCATCCCCAGGGCTGGTGCCTACAATTAAAATCGACACCGGCATATGTATCCTATCCGCTAAGTCTACGAATGTCAGACGCGAATTGCTGTTTTCTCATTCCACGTGCTCCTGCTGCGCCACCAGGATAGTAGCAGTAATATATGTTAATGGAACCCAAGGAAGTAAAAATTTGTAAGCCAATGTTCCCAATAGCAGTCGTGTCTATAATGGGTAGTAATTTGTGGGGTAAATTTTTCCTTATAATTATTACCACTCCACCTCCTATGCTGTTTATCCTATCGTTGCTGTAGATTTTAAGTTCACTTTTCTGATGAATAGATTTGAGTTTAAACCTGTTTCCGATACTATATATATATGTATACTAGCTGACCCGGCAGACGTTGTCCTGCTCATTTTGTTCAAATACCGTTAGCAGGAGCAGAAATAGTGGATTTTTAATTTGTGGTTTGTATGGGAGGTACCACGCCCCTTTGTCCAATTGGACCGAATAGTAAATCTAAACCACCCAGGGCGCCATCCAAACGCATACAAACAAATTTATTCAAATCGGTCCAGAAGTTTAGGAGGAGTTCAGTCACAAACACACGTGCAGTAGAATTATATATATCAAGATTAAAGCTTATCAAAAACTGAAACAATTCTAAACGTTTATTGCGACTGCCTCTAGCATTCCAAGTAGATCTTTACGCCACCCAGCAAAGGCGCTGCCGTTTTTTTCTGTGCCGCCGCCTGATTACCTAAATACGGGTGCGGCGGCTGCGTATAGCTTTTTGTTTAAACTTTTGTATAATCGATCAATCTATGGCATTATCCTGATTTACAAAACACGTTGCTACCACAACAAGCAACAAACTATACACTATCGTACACACTACCACAAACAGAATATTTCCTACCAACATTGAGCTTAATTTGCCCAGAATTAACTTATGGAGTTAACCGACAATTCGAATTTTAGATAACAACAGCCAGGCGACATTTCACTGGCTACAACACCAACAGACAGTCCCATTCCCTAACAGGTTACATCACACATTACAACTAAGTATAACAATAGCAGGTCAAATTTCCTAAGAATTGAACTCTGCACAATATCAGCCGGGTCAATTTTCTAATAATTAGGAATACCAAATACAGAATTTAAAAAACCGGTGTTAGAAAAATGTCGGTTTTCGGTATCTTCGAATAATTCAATTTTGGAGAAACCGGATTTCGGTTAAACCTAGGTGTAAAAACTGGGTAATAACCGGTTTCTAGTTTTATGTCGAAATGAAAAACAAACATTTTATAACATTCGATTGTTTTTAATTAAGTCTTTATGATATTAGAAATTGAATTTATTATAATTTACAATTAATGTGTTTTACTTTTAAATTACTTCTTTGCTGAACTTTAAAATAGAATTTTGCTGAAAGTCAACGTTATGCTAATTGTATACATGATATTATACTGTTTATTCAACCCTGGTTAGGTTAGCTTAGTCAGTAATTGCAATAAACAGCCTCCAATGATATCTCATTCTGATATTCTAGGATGTGGCTGAAGAAGTGAGATTCCAAGTCTAGAAGCGAGTCTGCACTGAAAGAAAAACGCATCGTCGCATGGATGAAACATTTTCGTTAATGTTTTTACGTTGTTATAATGAAAAGTGTAGTATATACGACAATTTGGTTGTCGGATATTTGGTTTATCTCTTACTTTTTATAGTTTATATTTATTATTTGTTTATTTTGAAGGGTTTTCAACATCTTTAGTTGACGAAATAATTTAGAGATAGAGAGAAAAGGAGTTGAAAAAATGAGCGAGCGTAAAAAAGAGGCCAGCAAGAGAAAATGGTGAGCGTGAGTGGTGGGTCATGTACACATCTTAAATCAGTTCCATTGCAACAATCGAAAATGGTAGACATATTTCTCCGTCCGAAAAATTTAAATAAATTTGTTAAAATAGACTAATTAGTTATACTTAGTAATTATATTTTATTGTGAAAACTAAATTGTATGAATTTATGTGTTTGCAGTGATCGTTTGTGTAACTGGCGAATCTATAAATCAAATAGATAAAGAAACAGAATGCAAGGAGCAACATTACAGCAAAGAAAGTGATGCATCGATAGCAGAAAAACTACCCAGAAATATGTAACTGAAAAGTTGTGTGTGTGTTTGCGAGAGACGGTACTATAGACTAATACTTGTAGTAGACTTAATAATTCTCTTTAGGTTCGATGTAGAAAAGAATTGCTTTACTACTACCAGATTGAGGCAATGGTTCAAAACAACGAACAAAATAACAACAACTGCCATTCGTTTTGTGTGTTAAAATTATTGTGTTAAATACAATACAATAGTGTGCTAAGAATAACAGTCAATAAAATAGTTTGAAACGCATTTAAATTTCGAAGTTTTGAACCAAAACTACATGAAAAATTAAAGTTAGAAGTTTTTGTAATTCCACCTGGTGTATGCCACTTTTCGTCAAACATATCTCTATCACACCGACTGCATCACGAAGAGTATGAAAGGAAACGTCAGATGAGCCAAATATTCTCTCTAGTATGATGTACTCTATGGACGGTACAAATCGCAACACAATGTTCGTGTTTTTGTATTTCGATCATTATCTTAATAGAGATTATTCTGAGAAAAGCAGCTGTCAACATGAAAAGAAACATCAGCAGCAAAAGTAACATGCTGCTCGCGTATGCTGATGATATAGATATCATTGGACGCAGAGTTAGAAAAGTTAATGCGGTGTTTTCGAGAATTGAGAAGGAGTCAGGAAAAGAGGGTCTGACGGTAAATGAGGACAAGACAAAATTTATGGTTTCAACGAGCAGGGCCTGCAGGCGATTAGACCAAAGCGTGAACGTTGATAACCGTTATAATTTCGAGGTGGTGGACGAATTTATATACCTCGGATCTACCGTAAACAAAACAACAATGTCAGCCTTGAGATCAAGCGGAGAATTTTGCTTGCGAATAGATGTTATTTTGGGCTAAGCAAGCACTTTAGAGATAAAGCCCTCTCTCGAGTAACAAAGGTCCAATTATACCAGACTCTGATACAACCTGTATCGACTACCACAATCGACAAGTGTTTCAACATGGAATGAAACAACTTGAGACCATTTTCGAAACAAAAATTCAAAAAATTGTTAATAAAACACCTGCAATGTAATACTATCAGTGTATTTATGTACAATTCTTAATAAATAATTTCAAACACACTTTAGAATATTCATTGCAGCAATGAAACAAAATCATATTGTAGTAATGAAACAAATTCATTGCAACAACGACTCAAATTCGTTGCACCAATGAAATAAATTCATAGCAGCAATGACCAAATTCATTGCATCAATGAAGCAAATTCCTTGCAAGAACGATACTCATTCATTGCAACAATGAAACAAATTCATTGCGGAAACGAAACAAATTCGCTGCAATAATGAAGCATATTCATTGCAGCAACAACCATACTTTCAGCACAGTAGCGAACAATTTTCAGTTGATGATCACATTTTCATAGCGGGAATGAAGCATTACGTTTCCTCACTTTCGATGACAAAAGTTGATGGGGTGATGAACATTTTCATTCGTTTGGCAATGCTTATCCGTTCAGTGTACCTACTAAACACAGCACAGTATTTCACAGCTACTAGCATTGAAATATTTTGTCTAGGAATGGATGCCAAGCTTATTGTACGATTCGAGTCCTAACGTGACCATACTTGTCTGGTGATCCTGAATTTTGTGCATCGCCTGCCTGAGAACTTCGGTTTTAAACATGAGCTACCATGAAGAAAGGGGCATACCCACATACTCCAGATCCAGTGGAACAAATGAGGTAGTCACTAATCTCACCAGTTCAACCGCTTTATAATTCGCTGGAATGTTTATATGTTTATATCGCTGGAATGTTTTACGTCAAACAACATGAATATGGAACTGCATGGTGCATATGCGTGTCTTTTTTGGAGGTCAGGAATACAGATTCTCAGAATAGATGTAGAAACCCCAGGCGTTGGGGACATTTCGACGCAGACAGAGTTACCATGAATTCAGCTTCAAAGTCAAATGACCTTTGTGTAAGGTCGAAACCTAGCTCTATATCATAAATTACAATCCCTGCGTTGCAATCTAGTTTGGAGCCCACAGTACAGAAGCCTAATAAGCTTATACAACTACAAAAATAGAAGTGAGTGTCATATTCGACTAATATTGTGCATTGCCGCACATTCCTTAGAATCGTCCCATGCCGATATGAGCTGGTGATCTATAGTAAAGAGTGCCTTAGGTAGATTCCCGACGCTTTAGCCATTTTTCTTTCCAGAAAATTTACGGGTTATATGTGGAGGATAACCCCCAATCCCTCGATAGGGATTGTCGGAAGGGCACCCGTTATACCCACCATTGCCATTCTCTGGCCAGTACGGCCAACCAAACGACAATACGATAAAGTAATATCGGGCGAATGACAACTGTATATTACCAGTAGATTATTTTTTTTAACATCCTCCGCTGGCCCTTTTACACGACACTACCCATAGTGTTTGACTTGAGGATGTCTCTATCACATCAATTTAATGGCTGAATAAACGAAACTTCTGCTTCCCGCTAAAGAGTACGAGCTCTGTTTTCTGTGACTAATTTCTGGTATACATCTCTGAATATGGAAGGGTATTTACCTTTCACAGCAATTTTCACGTCGTCAGTGAATAATTATAAGACTGTGTAACCTGATCCGCTAACTATAGTAAAATACTATCCAATACTAAATTCCAGAGAAGTGGAGATAGGGCTTTCACTTGAGTGCCCCTTTATTCACACTTCGAGTTAAAGTCGTGAGACATGCGCCTCGGTCAGATACAGTTGATTTTATCAACCCCGGAAAGATGTTGTGAAAGGCACCTTCTATATCCATAAAAGCGACAAGATTGTATTCATTCAGGTAAAGAGAATAATCTATGAAACTCACTAAAGCGTGCAGAGCCGCTTCCGTAGATTTGTCTTAATTGTAAGAGTGCTGGCATGCGGACAGCTGAGAAGTACCTACCCCTATATTAGCGTTCACAGCTAGGAGGCTACCTATTGCCTAGTGTAGTGTGTATTTTGTCCCGATATTTCCCGTAACCTGCGAGATGACATTGCGAGTCCAATGTACCCGCCAATCATTTAAGTCGTAAAACATTTTAACAAAAAGACAGAATTTGAGGGAATCCCCATATTAGTTTAACCACTGAATTTAATTCTGTTCCATACAACAAACTCCGCTTAAACAAATTGTCATTTAGAATAGCATAATGAACAAACGTTACGAAACTAAAGTGCTTTAGGCTGCGTTTTGCGGGATGAATATTCAACACCAATTCGTGGTAAACTGCGTACAACATCCGAATGGATGAACATCAAAATTCATTGGAATTAAAAAAAACCATCCACAGTTAATTACTTAACAAACCGCCAATTACAATTAGAGACTCTGCAGCAACAACTACATTGTTTGTGGTAACGGTTGCAGCGAATTCTACTTGTGGCGACTTAGATCGGACTTAAAGCTTAGCATCCCCATCTAACGGCACACAGTAACCAACAGTTGGACGGCATAGACACACTCAACAAGACTCATGCCAGCAGTGACTCAGAGCAACAAGCAAATTTAAATTCGCTTAAATGCCCTCAAGATAGAATCTGAATGAAGTCGTCTGTGGGTCTTAGTTGTTTGTTGGAAAATGTCGGATAATTAATTACCAGGAACTTATTTGATATTCGTACGTATTGTTGTTTTCTCATGGTTTTTGTATTCGTCGCAATTCTTATTTCCATCTGGTGTTTATTTTAAATACTGTTTTTTAAGGAGACACACAAGGATGTTGATGCTAAATACTCGTATACAATTAACAGTATAAGTCGTTGGCCGTTGAATGGCCGCGATTGTGTTAAGAATTGTTAATGAATTTTTAAAACGAGAGATCTTTGTATTTATTCATGGGCTCAAACGAATACAAGATTTATTCCAAAAGCTAACGAAATGGGCAATTAACAAGATTTAAATGGCTAAAATTTAATAAAATTTAAAAGCGTCCTTTTTTGGTTTAAAACATGGGTAGCCTTAGGTAACAATTAATTTAGCAATGTTTTTAGTATTATTTTCTGGGACTTGATGGTTGCATTTCGTTAGTAAAAAAAATCCTTGTTTGGGTCAAGTAGAATGCACACAAAAAGCTTTAGAATATAGAGGAAATATAGGTATAGAGGGAACATCCGTTCCAACTGAAGTTTTATTTCACACAGTTACAATAACAGTTGTCTTAAATTCTACGTGTCGTTTTGGTGGAGAACTGGGAAAATTAAATGTATTTTGATCCTTCTTTATCTTCTGTTGTTAGTATACATTTGTGTTGTATTCAAAACAAATATTTTAATACAGTAACATGACATGCTATTTTTTTTTTCCTAGTGGTGGTTTTGAACTAATGTCTCTATCTGGTAATATTTAAGCAACATCCAACGTTTATATTCAACCACGGTTAATATCATAAATTTACACTAAGAAATATTCCCTCTATACCTATATTTACTCTAAGCTTCATTTGAAATAAAAACTAGATTCCATTTTACATTTTAGTAGTTTTATGATATGAGGTAACTTCTTTATTGCCAGCGTAATGATAAAGCATACTGGCGTTGTTAATGCCAAATCATTAGCATTAATTCCTTCTCTAATGCTAAGTAATGCATACCCTGAAATAATTAAAATACAAAGGTGTCGAAATCACTGTCTGTCCCTTTCCCCCCATTAACGCCTAAACCATCTGTCAACGATTGTGAAATGTCACAGATACTTATTTCCGATAGAAAATAAGATCCCTACTCCTTCTTGTAAAATCAGCAGCCATACTGGTAAGACGATCCTCCAACATCTTGAATTAATAAAGAAGTATCCAAATTCTGACATTGTTCGTTGTATCTTCTATTCATTTCATTTTGGATTTTCCGCTTATTCGAGATTCGCTGAGCACAAAATCAGCTATTTAACTTTGTTGGGCTCAGAGCGTAAAAGTTGTCTCATTCTCCAGATCCATTCGCATTCCACGATTTCCAAAAGAAACATTGGTCCCATCGAACCGGATTACTAGACGCTCTGGGAATTCTGTCATTGGTTGGAGGAGATCTTACAGACGTACTCTCTCATATTTCCATCATCATCTCCCTCACATCATCATCACTTGAAGGAGAATTAAAGGTACGTTTGGTTTTTGCCTTTTCTAGTGTTTCATATTCGTTTCATAGTGCAAAATAGATAGAACCATATGGTGACGCTTTGTCCCAATGCAAAAAAGGAAATAATTAAATTAAACTGAATATTTAAAATTGGAAAAATAAAAGATACCTGAAAGTGAGAAAATTTAAAACATTCAATTAAATGGTGTGAAATCCTATAATTCCTGGGAAGATAGCCGGAGAGTTCATGACGAAGAGGAATACAAAACTGAAAACAAGGACATAATAAGATACTCTGCCGAGGAGAGAGGATACAAATTTATGAAAACGTTTTTTTTTGATCATTTGGTGGTGAGTCTATAAAGATAAATAGTGCTTATACGGATATAATATTTAAAGTACATTCCGCAGTATTTCTAACTATTCCTATTCTATTCTTCCACCAAAGTCTGGTTGAAGCTTCTTCCTTCTCCTCTCTAGCTCATGCGCTTATTTATGTACAGAAGAGAGTTTGGTACAGCCACATACCTACACATTTTGTTACAATAGACCGTTGGCATAACCTAGTAACGCCTTTTTCCGCTTCTTCATCCCCTTGCATTGGCTATTGCCCTTTACATCTCTCCAAATACTTACCGAACAGTTGATACTCAACTTATTAACGATATTATTTCTCCTTTAACATTATCCCTTATTTCATTACTTACCATTACCTTTGCTTGTCTATTCTTATGTTTTCAAATAACGTTTTTTGTTGAGGCACTGCCTCTCTTTGCACGCCCCTCTTATCATGATCAGCAGAATAAGAACTCGTATACTTGCAATCTTCTAATTAAGTTTGCTCTTTTGCAATATTCTCTAGTGTCAAATCTCCACAGTTCTTACTCATACATATTTTAAAATAAGTGATCATCATCGCTGATGCCATTGCCCCTGTGTACTCGAATTCCCTTTCACCCTTACAAACTATCTTACATACTTTACATTCAACCATATTCACCTAACTCTCAATATATCATTATTTGCACGAATGCTTGTGATGGTCTCTGAGAAATATCATCTGGAAGCATTCATTATATTTTGTTTATTATCATTTCTCTGCAAACAACAGTGATGGGACTCCAGTTGTTTTAAATTGTACGACAATCACCAGGAATTCGCAACAGCGGTGGCAAAAATAGTGAATGTAAAAAAATAAAAATAAATGGTTTCCCATTACATCCCATGAAGGGACTGGGGAGAACTTCTCACAATCACTGAGCTGTGCGCTTTCCAGTTTTCACTCACTGATTGGGACCTACAGTTTTACACCGATTCCGAACGGTAATTTGAGAAGCTTTTTCATGGCTAGATACTCGATAGTGTCGCCGTCACTATGCGAGGTGACCGCCGCCGAAAGAAAATTTGAAGGTGGTCAGAGCCGGGTTCGAACCCAGGATCTCATGTACAAGAGCCGCGCACACTACCCATTGCACCACCGGCGATAGTGAATGTAATACCGTGTAATGCTCACACGGTTTATTGATGTGTTAACATCTATACGCGCGCCTCTAGGGCAGTAAACTATAAATTTAATACATACGCAAGTGTTAGGTTTGTAAGAGTAAATCATCGTTTGTTTGTTCGTTGCTTGGCAGTCGGTATTGAAAGTGATTATTGGGCGATTTTCATATAATTTTCCCACGCGATTTTCTCCGGAAATTCATAGCCGATTTTATTAATTTTTGGATTAAAAAGCTAGTGCGGGTTTCGACGAAGAGTTTAGGCCAAAAATTAAGGCAATCCGATATCGGCGAGCCGAGATTCAAGTGTTTTAATTTGGAGTATTAATTTGGAGTAATATTAAAAAAGTATTTTATGTTGATCTTCCGTTATATCGTACGAATATAACAATGTATGTATGTATGTACAAGTGTCTGTTGCTTTGCATTCTTTGACTTTCGTGGGAATAAAACAAAAAGTATTGAGCAAGAAAATAATGACACATGTGCTTGCACTGGGTCTTTAAACAATTTTAAGTATTAATATTATTTAACTGTAACGTCATCATATGATTGAACGCTGTTTTTAATTTTCCAATGTAACATTTACGAATGTGTTCACAGAAATCGAAAGGTACCGTGTAGCAAAAAGGTGTTAACACATCGCCCGTGAGTTCGAACACTCATTGGATTTTTTTACGACAACATATTTTTGAACCATAGAATACACATTACTTGATTTTTTTCAATTCCTTATAATTTATTTATGTACATACGTAACTGTTGCTGAAAACTTGTAATGCAACTTTGAATTCCTGTGTTTTAAAGAACTGTCACGAATGAGCAAACAGGACCTATTGAGCGGCATTATCTAGGCCCTGAGAATCCCAAACACAAAACAAAACAAGTTAATTTGTATTACGGATCCCATAACTGGTGCACAATTGGAAATCTGTTCCAATTATATCATATCCTAAAGGAGAATTATATGTACAGTGTACGTGGTATCCATTCGAGTAGTGGCGGGAATCACACGGGTGTTAAAGTGATGATATTATTGGTTCGAGAAATCATTAACATTATTATCAGTCGGCCAGTATTTTTACGTTACGAACATGTGTAACCACTTTGCTCCTAATCGATCGTCTTATACTTGCCGTTCTGTGAACCTCAATTAGTGGTAGTTTTTTCATTGGTCGCATTGAAACTGAGAACAGAATTCCGTAGCTATCCGAGAATTGATAGTAAAATTAATAGTTCATGACCAGGGAAGAAACTTCTTTCGTTTGCTTACATAGGTCCCACTATTCCCCAATTTCTGTATCATTAAATGTCCATCGTAGGTATTTAAGTACATTGCTAAGAGGTTAAAAGCTTCAACATGTAAGATTTGAAAACTTACTTTCTAACGTATTAATACTAATTTGCCGGTCACACCGATTTGCCCATCCCTGTCAAATGTTCGAGAGAGTCAGTCCATATTCCATGCTCTCATTCCATTTCCATTGAGATACGGATAACTCTCCCCACCACTGAAATCAATTTTCAGGCGCCTTGCTTTGTGTTCAGTCTCTGAGAGTGCAGAATATACAACGAATAATTGGAGTGACTGATACTTTCCCGAAGCATTCCAGAGTCAATGAACCTTGTCTGTGATCATATGTTCTGGTATTTTAGCTTCTTGTATATCTCATATCAGAACAAGTATCTAGATACCTCAGAGCTTACATGTTTGTTTTTTTCGATTTCTTAGCGGGAAATAACAGAACTAGGGAATTTTCTACCGATTCTGTTGTATTAGAGGAAAACATTATACGATTCTACTATTTAGTAAAAGGTGTGTATTCCTTATTCGTAATTGACGATTATACTTCGAATATTGTAGGGGCAGTTCCTAGTTCCTGATTTAAACGATAATTGCTCGAATGACCACCATTCCCCTCGTTCGTCTGAGTCCTCGAACGAACACTAGTCTCTGATATTAATTTTTCAATTCCGCTCCAAATATAATGGTGACAAAGGGAAATCCGGTGTGGCTGACATTGAGAAGTACCATGTTTGGTACTGAATAATTACAATATTTCAAGATTTTTGTTGGATTGACCTCACAACAATTACCTACTCATTCCTTAATTCAATAGTGCAAACGTTCATATACAGTTCTAAATAACTTTTAACTTTTACGTTGAGGCAGCACTATTTAAGTCTGTTTTGTAAAATTTTCTATTTAGGCTGTGAGCCTGTAAACTTTTAATATCGATTATTATCTCAATACCTGTTGTCTTCTCGGCAAATCTATTTTTTTTCACCATGTCTCTGGCACATTTCATTCGATTGGCTGATAGCTTAGTCGAATTTGATTGTGACTTAAATGACAATCGTTGTCCTTTGACATCTCTGCATGCCATTGATTTGCATAGGTCAGAGATCAAGACAACGTGGTCTCGAATCAAATCCGCCTACGAAAAATTTCTATTCGATTCGGAGAATGCTCCAAAGGATACCGAAACGGGCAAAGGGGAAATCAGACTCCTATAGACTTAGAATCATTTAAAATAAAATACAAGAGTACATATATTACTTACTGCAACTGTCTGGCGAAATTGTCCGAGCTTCATGACGAGAAACGACTTGAATCTCATTCTGCGAATGAAGGTTCTTACTCTCCATCATCTCCTCCGTCCGCAGTTTCCACTGAGAATCTTTGTACCAAGTCAAACACATACAGTTTCCACCTTCCTCCATGCGATATTGAAGTTTTCAATGGTGATTACATGTCTTGGCCTACTTTCCGCGACATGTTCACTGCCATATTTATAAAGAACTCTAGGCTGAGTCAAGTTGAAAAGCTTTTCCACTTAACCAATAAGACTACAGGCGAAGCGAAAGATATAGTCAAGAAGAGCCCATTGACTAATCAAGGCTTCGACTTAGCATGGTCAAGTCTTTGTGCCCGATTTGAAAATCGTAGGGTACTTGTTAATGGTCAACTCAAGCTTTTATTAAACCTTCCAACTATCGCACCCGAGTCAGGCCAAGCAATTAAACAACTTCAACGGGATATCAACTCTTGTATTTCCACTCTACAATTGTACAAGATCGACGTTGAAAGTTGGGACCCCATTTTTGTGTTTTTCTGTTCTAATTGCTTGCCCGATAATACTCCTCATCTGTGGGAACAAGGTCTTGTGGATAAAACATCTATTCCAAAATGGGTTGATTTGGATACATTTTTGACAAATCGCCATAGGACCCTGGAATCAGTCCATGAGATCCGCAATTTAGTCTCTATTAAACCTTCGCATGCAAATGCCAAAAGTCCTACCAAATCCGCCAGTACAACCAAAAATATTAATTCATTCCAGACCAAAGTGGCTAGTCCACAATGCCACTTGTGTCCAAACGATTCCCATATAGTTCGAAAATGTCCAAAATTTTTAAAGATGAGTCAAAGTGACAGATTTGATGAGATTAAAAAGCAAAGTCTCTGCCTGAACTGTTTTTCTAAAGCTCACACTCTAAAAACCTGCACCAGCAAATACAGCTGCTATAAATGTAATAAGCGGCATAATACTCTACTGCATAAAGACGCAGACAATTCGAGGTCAAATACCTCCAACGGCCACCATACCAACCGCTCTCAGTCCTCTAGCACGATCCATGACTCCAAATTGAATCCAAACTCAGTTCCATTTTCTTCTAACTCATCTTCCATACAGTCCACTTATAGTCCAGGAGCTGAAGTGGTTCAATCCTGTTTCGCCTCCAATCAAAGGGGTGTCCTGTTGGGTACGGCTATAGTAAATATTTGTTATTATAACGGCACACGTAAGGCGCGAGCTCTTATCGACTCAGGCTCAGAAGGTACATTTATATCTGAGCAGTTGTTTAATGATCTCAAGTTGCCTAGTAAGCGGTTGAACAATACCATTTCGGCAAACGTGCAACGTGAATGTTCCTTCGTTCTAAATTCTCCATTGAATGACATAATTGAAATTCCAGTCAAGGCATTAGTTGTTCCACATTTAGCCGGTGATCTTCCTTCTCATAGTGTTCGTGTTTCACTTTTTGATAGTCTCCCACAAATTGACCTGGCTGATCCACAATTTCATAGCAGTTCCCATATCGACATATTAATCGGTGGAGACCTAATCCCATCCGTAATGCTTTCCGGTATCCAACATAACATTTGTGGATCTTTAATGGCTCATGAAACCGTCTTTGGGTGGATTCTTACAGGTCCAGTTTCCGCCCGTTCTTCCGATTCGAATCTCACCATATCGTCATTTGTTTGTGAAATATTATTGGACAAGGAGATTTCACGTTTCTGGGAGGTGGAGAATCTTCCACGGAAGAGTATAATTTCCCCATCTGACAAATACTGTGAGGATTTGTTTGTTAAAACTACCAAAAGAAATCAGGATGGTAGATATGTTGTTGCATTGCCGTTTAAAGAGGGTTATCCTGCCAATCTGCACTTAGGGCAATCGAGAAATAGTTCCATGGCTCAATTCTATAGAAATGAGGCTAGACTACTCCGGTCTCCCTCTTTAAAGGAAGAATATGATAAGGTCCTGGAGGAATATATTCAGTTAGACCATATGTTCAAGGTCTCTCATTCTTACTTATCCGATTCTGCGAACCATTTTTATTTACCCCACCATGCAGTCATAAAACCTGAAAGCAGAACAACAAATTTCGCGTTGTTTTCAATGCTTCTTCTGGTTCGTCCAATGGGTTAAGTTTAAATGACATCCTACACACGGGTCCGGTTTTTCAAAATGACTTGGCTCTATTAATCCTCAAGTGGCGTTTTTTCCGCTATGTGTTCAATGCTGACATCCAAAAGATGTACAGACAAATATTAGTTGATCCACAGCACACTCCGTTCCAAAGAATTGTGTTCCGAAAAACTCACAGTGATACCATCGACGATTATGAATTAAAGACGGTTACTTTTGGAGTCAATTGCGCCCCATACTTAGCTATTCGGACACTTATTCAACTCGCTGCTGATATCCAATCCACTTATCCATTGGTAGTATTCTCCGCAACTCAATGTATGTTGATGATGTACTAGCTGGAGCCGACTCCATAACAGAATCCATAGAAGCAAGAAACGAGCTAATCCTTGCTCTTGAGACAGCTGGATTTTCATTGAGAAAGTGGACAGCTAATTCTAAAGATATGCTTGCAGATCTCCACCCTGAGCATCTACTAATCTACTAAATCAAGACTTTTTGGATTTTGATGACACCAGTACGGCGAAAACGCTAGGCATCCACTGGAATACCCGTTCCGACTCATTCTATTTCTCAACGAAGCCGATCCCCGAACCATCGAAGAACACGAAGCGAGAGGTTCTATCGCAAATCGCGCGATTATTTGATCCTGCAGGCTGGCTATCTCCTTGTGTTGTAGTGGCCAAAATACTCATGCAAAGAATATGGGTTGAAGGTACTGAATGGGATGATATCCTCTCTCCCGAGTCCCTTGCTCAATGGAAAATATTCCAATCGAATTACTCATAAATTGATGATATTCAAATTCCTCGGTGGATTGGGTTTACTCGAAACGCTGATGTGGAATTTCACGGATTCTGTGATGCATCAGAAAAAGCATACGCAGCAGCATTATATGTCCGAATAGCTAACGGAAATTCGATATCCACACATTTAATTTCTTCGAAAACAAGGGTAGCACCTGTTAAAACATTATCTATTCCGCGATTAGAGCTTTGTGTAGTACTTCTCCTAGCGGAAATGATTGACAATATTCTTCCAAAATTAGAGGTGGAAAAATATTAAATTTTTTGTTGGACTGACTCCACCATTGTCCTTTCTTGGCTTGCTAAACCTCCTTGTTCCTGGTTGACCTTTGTTGCTAACCGTATTTCTAGAATAGTTGAAATAATTGATCCTCTGAATTGGTATCATGTAGCATCAGAGGATAATCCTGCGGATTTAGCAAGTCGCGGAGTTCTTCCCAAAGATACTATAGGAAACAAGTTATGGTGGTATGGTCCAAAATGGCTTCAGCAGTCCAATATTTTGCTACAAAGTACTGAATCGCGACTCCTGAGAGACACAGACGTCGAAAAGAAGACCATTAAAGTCCATTTCACTTATTTTAACAATTTCGACGACGTTTTGGAAAGGTTCTCATCCTTCTCTAGGGCTATGCGCGTGATGTCTTACGTTTACAGATTTTTCTATAGTACCCATCCCAGATATTGTTCTAATTTCTTCAAAGATTCTTATGTTGTGACCAGCTCTGAGATTCGATCAGTACGTGATCGACTCATATCAATGTGTCAGAAAGCTTGGTATCCAAATGAGTACAAAGCTCTTTCATCTCATCAGGACATATCGTCTTCAAGCTCCATTTTAAATTTGAATCCTTTTATAGATCCTGAAGGTATTATCCGTTCATGTGGCAGGCTTGAATATTCCCCAGAGCTCTCTTATAATGAAAAAGATCCAATTATTCTTCCATATTCATGCAATTATTCTAGATTGTTAGTTCTATTTGTACATAACATCAGTCTGCATGGCCGAAATCAATTGGTGCTTCGAATTATAAGGTCTCAGTACTGGATTCCGAAGGTTAAGCACCTTATAAAAGCTACTACTAATAAGTGTAAGCCCTGCCTTCTATATAAAAAGAAATGCCAAAAGCAGCTAATGGCTGCATTGCCACCTGAAAGATCTGAAATTTCGAGACCATTTACCCAAACGGGATTAGACTTTGCTGGCCCATTTGATATCAAAACATACGCTGGCAGAGCTTGTCGAATCACCAAGGGATATGTATGTGTCTTTATTTGTTTTTCCACAAAGGCTATACACCTTGAAGCCACATCAGATTTATCCACTTCCACTTTCTTAGGTGCCTTCAGTCGGTTTGTATCTCGTCGTGGTTGTCCTCTCCATTTATATTCTGATAAGGGCACAACCTTCGTTGGCGCTTCGAAAATCCTTGCTAAGGAATTCTTTGAGACTTCACGTCAATCCTTAGCCGCGAATTATGCACATCAGAATATTACTTGGCACTTCATTCCACCAGGTGCACCACATATGGGAGGATTGTGGGAAGCAGGAGTGAAAAGTTTCAAATCTCACCTGCGTAAGGTATCCGGAAACTTCAAATATACGTACGAAGAATTTGCTACCTTGTTATCCAGAACTGAAGCTTGTCTGAACTCTCGTCCTTTATCTCCCATATCCGCAGTCCCAACGGACTTGTCTGCATTAACACCAGGACATTTCATCGTAGGTTCTCCGATACTAGCCCCAATTGATCCACAGGTAAACGAACCCTCTTTACCCAACCGAAATCGCTGGCGAAGAATGGAGTTAGTACATCAAAACTTTTGTGCGCGATGGAAAACCGAGTACCTCAAAGAACTCCAAAAACGCACAAAGTGGAAGACGTCTGAAGAAAATATAAGGGAAGAGGATCTCGTCATAGTCAAAGAGGAGAATCTTCCTCCAAACTCCTGGCGCCTTAGCAGAGTATCTAAAGTCTACGTAGGGTCGGGTAATCGCGTTAGAGTTGCGGATGTCATCACTCAAAGAGGCATCGTTACAAGACCAATAACTAAATTGGTCCTTTTGTCTTACGACCCTTAATAACATAGTCTTTATTCGCGACTTTTTCAGCTCACCATGCTCAGAAAATCATCAAACAAAGGAACTAATCGAAACCTTACTCGTCGTCGTCAAAATGAGCAACCGGAACCATCTTACAAACACCATTCTTTTCTGTGCAAATTATGCAGTCGTCCTCACCCGCTCAGAACTTGCTGGAAATTCTTGTCTATGAACGTGTCGGACAGAATTCGTGCTGTCCGCACTCACGAATACTGCGGAAATTGCCTCGCCCACGATCACTCGCAAGGAACCTGTTTTACCTGACACGGTTGTAGGACCTGCAAGAAATTCCACCACACGCTTCCCCATATCCATCCCAGGTTAGCCAGGAAATCTACAGTCTCTTCTTCTTCACGCTCAGGGTCACATGCTCCACCTACCACATCCAAAAATGTTCGCCCCAAGAAACCGTCGCTATCAAAGACAGTTTCGAAGCCCACATCACTGACTGCTATTCTACGTCAGAATAGTGTGATTCTTCTTCCAACCGTTTTGGTCAAAGTTAATAATAAAACTACTCACGCACGTTGTCTACTAGACTCTGGTTCTCCAATAAGCCGAATTTCTAAAAAGTTCAGTTCAGAACAAAACTTATCAACTCTGACGTTGCAGGATGAAACAATTTGTCTGTTGACGTTGAAGTCGAGGTTCGATTCAGCTTCAAAAATTGAGGCCACGTTTAGGGTGGATAATCGACTCATGCTTCAGACTCCCGCCCAATCACTCCCGGAGTCGTTAAAGAAGAGTTTCCGTGACATTTTCTTAGCGGATTCTAAGTTTTACGAATCGTCCGGTATTGACGCCATCATTGGAGTTGACTTGTACCCGAAGATTATTCGTGAGGGGGTTATTTCCAAGACTGGCTTCCCAACGGCTCAATGTACAATATTTGGCTGGACTATCTATGGTTCTTGCTCCACTTAAGGTTCGAAATCTTTATGAATGCATGCACTATCTACGATTGAAAAGCGAAATCAAACGTACTTGAATTGTATTATGAATTAATTTGTGTATACAAAATATAATTTAAAGTACACCCTATTAAAAAAAAAGAGAAAAACTTGAATATAAAATTATATGAATTCTTACAAATTTAAGTTCCACATTTTCATAATCCATTATTTATGAATATATTTTGTTAACTAAATTCAAATTAATTGACAGAAACAAGTAACTATGACATTTCAATCAGTTCTATTGGTCCGTGGTTGCATTTATATTGCAAGGCGGGCGGTAATGTTAATGCCAAATCATTAGCATTAATTCCTTCTCTAATGCTAAGTAATGCATACCCTGAAATAATTAAAATACAAAGGTGTCGAAATCACTGTCTGTCCCTTTCCCCCCATTAACGCCTAAACCATCTGTCAACGATTGTGAAATGTCACAGATACTTATTTCCGATAGAAAATAAGATCCCTACTCCTTCTTGTAAAATCAGCAGCCATACTGGTAAGACGATCCTCCAACATCTTGAATTAATAAAGAAGTATCGAAATTCTGACATTGTTCGTTGTATCTTCTATTCATTTCATTTTGGATTTTCCGCTTATTCGAGATTCGCTGATCACAAAATCAGCTATTTAACTTTGTTGGGCTCAGAGCGTAAAAGTTGTCTCATTCTCCAGATCCATTCGCATTCCACGATTTCCAGTGGTTCAGAACCAATTTTCATCGGTCAAAATCTGTATCTTTTGATCTAGAAAACAGTTTTGAGTTCTGTAAAAATTGGTTGCAGACAAGGAGTAAAAATTACAATGACAGATCAACATTGCAAATCGCACAGTGGGGTATATTTTAAAAAAATTTCCAAAATTGACTACTTCTGGTTTTTTTTTCGATATGCAAGAAAACAAAAATTGTAATTTTGTTATATTTTTTTGAGTTGTTTTGACGCATTTGTTCATAGTGCGTACAAAAAAAAAATATGATGCCTGTGTTAGATAACACGGGCGCATAGGTCAGACGTAGAATAAATCTATCAAATTTATCTTTAATTTTTATGTTAAAAATTTAGGATAGTTTTTAACAAAATTTGGGTACACTTTATATCAATTCGATGCACTTTTGAAAACAAGTGTAAATACATGTGGCAACACTGGTTCTGTAATGTTCACATAAAACATGCATTGTCATTATACTTCTTCTCTTTCTCACACTGGTTCTGTGATGAACACACAGATAATCGTACTGCTCTTACACATGATGTTATAATACATAAAATACAAAGCATATGAAAATTAATACAAAATTTGAAGGAGTTAAATTTTGATTTACTTATAGAATCAAAAAAATTATATGTAGCAATATGATTATTTAAATACAAATCAAAAGAAGACATATTAAATATGTTACGACCATACTTGAATTTTCTTCAATGCATGCATAAAGTAATAAAAACTTATAATGAAAGTGACAAACATTTTCTCAAAATTTTGTGCTCCAGATCAACACCCCTACCTTACCGTATAACGTATTCTACGTTAAAATTTAGTTTTTTTCCTTTTACAAATATTAGGTTTTTTCAGATTTTTAAAATTCAAAGAGTTAAATTTAATTTTTTGATTTTTGAACTGTATCTCGAACAGTTTGAGAGCTATAGCACTCAATTTTTGTGTGTTGGTAAACCTGGTTTCGTGGCTTTAATACGACATCTAACTTTTGTTTATCCTGGATATTTAAGTTGTAATAATTATTTTCAAAAATATCGATTTTGAAAAATCAATTGAGTTTGGACCAATATAACTTTAGTACGTCAGATCACGTCAATGAATTTGATACATAATTGGAATTGATAATATGTTTCCCATTTTCTGAGGGAATAAATCAAGATAGGACCAATTTAGTAACAAAACTCGATATGTTTTTTTCTCTAAAACGTGAATAACTGCTTTTTCTTCAACAACTGCGACAAACTGAAACGAGAAAATTCAAAAAAATATTCCAAATATACCGATAGGACATCATTTGGCTTCAGCATTTAGCATGTAAATCCAATTACTGCACCATAATTGCACACATGTAGTACTGCAATTCAAAAAAGAGCAAACATTGACATTGTTTTATTGTCGTAATAACTGAATATAGCTGAATTACTTCAAGGATTACTTTGAATCTAAAGATCATCTGTTGGGCAACTGCTGTTATTTCTGAGTTTACAAAAAATCTCCCTGAAGTCATTTGTACTTTATTACCTTCACCCTGTTTTGTCTGATCGATTATTAAACCCAGTTTACGAAATTCTTCTTGGAAGTGTAGTTGTTTTGTGAGCCGTTTCTGCTTATTTTGCTCATTGTTCCTCATTGATCCAGATGGTCGAAACTCTAGATCGTAGCTAATTTTTAAAATGTTTTCCATAAAACGAATTTTGGTTAACTGGATTCAGTGTTAAATCTTTAGCGGAAAAAAATTTCGTGATATGCTGGGAAGAGATCAAAATGTTTTTCCATTGCTCGCTGTCGTAACTGAGAATATAGATGCTTGCTTAGCTTTAAGATCAGAATTAATGCAAGTGCCTCTTCTTGTGTGAATATCTTTTCATCTTTCGGAGTAGGTACACTATTCCGAATTCTTCTTATTCTCAACTGAGTAGCAGTAATTACATTTTCAATGATTTCCGCTTTTATATACTTTATTTGTGATTTGAGTTGGTGCATACCAGCTTCTTTTATGTTATCACTTCCGATGCCATCCTTGAGGTCTTTCAGTTTTCTTCAATTGGTTCGTTCGCATATTGCTTCAAATAATTTTGATGGCCTTCCAAATTTTGCGCAATTTGTATCGGTGACTTCTACTTCTGCTACTACTTCAAATTCAAACATTAGTTCCCCTTCTAGCCACTGTTTGCAGGACGTATTAAACCTTTCTTTGGAATAACAATATGATTTGTAGCGACGGTTAAATTATCTACGAAGTTTTTAGGTATCACTTTAATGTTATTTTTTGATTCACTGGTAAGACAATCGTAAGAAATTTTATTTTTAATCATAGATAAAATATCGTCTATTTCCCAGTTCTTCATATATGCTTCCGACAACTCTTTATATACGAACGATTCCATGTTTATTTCTATAATTGAAACTAAATTAAATGTTCGTTCATTTACTTATATACTTTTATATGCAGGTAGCATGAAAATAAAACTTGTATGCAAAATGTTCCTAAAGGACATTTCTAAATGGCCACAACTGTCAAGTGTGACATATCTACCTGCTTCAGTTTCCTGATACAATACGATAATTTGGGTTTCTCCCTTTGTGTTCTAAGAATCATAAAAACGTTCATCAATTTCCAATGTTTTTTCCGATCCTAGTATTGTAAATAGGGTTTTGCCAAAATCCGTGTGTTACTAGTATTTTCTGAATTTTCAATCTTAATTTTGTTCATAACATCGGGCAATTAATTTCATTCAAATGAAAATATTGATTACTCTTTATCACCTAACGTATAACGACAATAAAAAAATGTCAATGTTTGCTCTTCATTGAATTGCAGTACTACATTGTGCAATTATGATGCAGTAATTGGATTTACATGCTAAATGGCGTAAGGAGATTTTTGGACATAACACAGTCAAAATTTCTCGCCTTTCCATCTCTGTATTTAGTTTTTCAAAGTTGTTGAAGAAGAAACAGTTATTCACGTTTTACAGAAAAAAATTGCGATTTTTTTTTACTAAATTAGTACTATCTTGCTGTGGTGGAGGTTTTTCGCAGGCAAAAGTTACCCTCAGACAATGGAAAACATCTTTTCCTTTCCAATTATGTATACAATTCAGTGACGTGATCTGACGTACTAAAGTTATATTGGCCCAAACTCAATTATTTTTTTGAAATCGATATTTTTGAAAATAATTATTACAACCTAACTATATCCAGGAGAAACAAGGGTTAGATGTCGTATTAAAGCCAAGAAAACAAGTTTACCAACACTAAAAAATTGAGTGCTATAGCTCTCAAACTGTTCGAAATACAGTTCAAAAAATCAAAAAATTTAATCTAACTTTTTGAATTTTCAAAATCTGTAAAAAACCTAATATTTGTAAAAGGAAAAAAAATAATTTTTTTTTGTGCGCACTATGAACAATTGCGTCAAAACAACTCAAAAAATATAACAACCAAAAAATTGTAAATTTTTAAAATATACCCCACTATGCGATTTGCAATATTGATCTGTCGTTGTAATTTCTCACTCCTTGTATGCAATCAATTTTTTACAGATCTCAAAAATATTTTCTAGATCAAAAGATACAGACTTTTTGACCGATGGAAATTGATTCAATTCCTTATCTATTTCTGAAACTACAGATAATTTATAAAATCGTTGGACAAAGAGTTTGATACAAATATACGATTGGTACAAATATACGTAAACATTCCTTAGATTCATAGCGGTAATGACCTGTTCTACAGAATCTATCCTAATCAGAATTCGTTGCTGTAATGGAACAAATTCACTGCAGCAATGAAATAAAATCATTGCAACAACGATTCTTATTCATAGCACAATGAAACAAACTCAATGCATCAACGAAACAAAATCGTTGCAATAATGAATGAGCTTCATTGTAGCAACAACCATATTTTCATTAAAGTAACGAACAATATGCAGTTGATAAATACATTTTCGTAG
The DNA here is from genome assembly GCA_963931995.1 of Phaonia tiefii. Taxonomy (NCBI): domain Eukaryota; kingdom Metazoa; phylum Arthropoda; class Insecta; order Diptera; family Muscidae; genus Phaonia; species Phaonia tiefii. The sequence continues at coordinate 200,066,141 of OZ008368.1, forward strand.
CGGGAATGTAACTGTACGTTAGCTCAATTTCGAGGACAAAAGTTGTTGGAGTGATGAACATTTTTATCCCTGTAGCGATGCTTTTACATTCAGTGCTGGATCTTCTGTCAGATCTAACAAAATACAATTTCTCTTTATGCACTTTAGAGAAATATTTACATGTAAGACAAACCCTTGACCAAAAATCTCGGTTTTTGTATCATTGCGGTCTAGTGAAGACTAGAAAGCAATGATGAGGATTTTCTCAATTCCCAAGCACGCGTCCATAAGCTACAAAATGCGGCTTGAGCAGCGGGGGCACTAGTACGCTATAAAATTTTTCGTGTGGCTTATCATAAAATTATGTAAAATAGATTTTGTAATATGTACAAATGTATATAGAAAAGTTTAAATACATTTTCAGACTTAAAAAAAACAATTCCTTAGTGTGAAATTGTGTTGTATAAAATAGTTTCATAAAAATCTAAGCCAAAATAATTATTTGCATTATCATAATCTTTGACCGGAAAGTACTAAGTCGTGGATACGTGGCTAGGACGTTAATAATAAGGACCTAGAATCAGTAGTGAATTTATGTGGAACAAATTCTGTTCCAATAAAGTGACGCCAATTTAAACTTTCATTATACACGCTCAAAAATCTGTCGTTTTTTGGTGTTTTAATGCAAATATAACGTGTGTTTTGAGCTTTTCAAAAACATAATATACTTGTGTCCAATCACATTGTGTTTGCTATTCAATATTACACGTTTGCGATGCAATTATTAATATGTTATAATATATGTGTTTGCAACTTAAAAACATCTGCGTTGTGATACAAATGCAGCTGTGGTTGTTGCACTGTTTATGCTCTCTCGAGAGCAAGAGAATAAAAGACGGACAGCGATAGAGTCTATCTTGTAACTGTGTATCTGCATTTTCGCTTTATTCTCTCAGCTAGTGATTCATAAATATTCCTCAATGACCGTGTCAATTGCAGATTAAGTCAGTGTTTCCTATTCTGGCGGATGTATAAAATACATTATTTTATTCTTTTGGGTGATTTAAATGCAAAACATACATCATTAAATAATTAAAATAATTAAATAATTTACAACAAAACCACAACTTTTTTTGTGTACTATCCTAATAACCATACTTTGACTCCCCACCAAAGAATTCGCAGCTCTTCAACTGTTGATATAGCATTGAGAAACTCCTCAATGAATATTTAACTAACTACATTGGGCTACGAAATCCCTTCAGATCACCGTCCCATTCTGAGTTCCATAGAATGTTGCTCTTTTAAAACGGTCAATCTTCAACACTATTCATACAAAAATGCGAATTGGATAACTTTTCAGAATCGAATTAATAATTCCATATCTCTGACTGTTGAAACCTATAGATCGAAACTTGGTATTGATAAGGAAATTAACAAATTTATCAACCTTGTGCTCGATGCTAGAGAATCATCAATCCCCAAGTACTCTCAGAATGGAGGAAATAAGTAATAAAAATGTAATAAAATATATAGGTGAAAGGAAAAAGTTCAAAAGAACATCTAAATGTGCAACGAACATACAAGAAATCAACTGTTATGATCAATGCTCCACACTTCTTAGTTATGTGATTAATCGAGATTTTCTAAAGAAAGAAACAATAAATGGACTAGACTATCATAGTATGAAGTCAGGAGACAAACGCTTCTGGACGACAAGTCACTCTTTGAGGAGTAACGTAAGAACCAAATCCCACATCTCGTGAAAGACGACAATAAAATTATCAGTGATTCTGAAAGACCGAAATATTAGCCAATACTTTTGCCAAATCGCACATACTAACCAGGAGTTTTGCGAACTCTTTTGACAATGGCGTTATTTCAATAGTTGAAAATTTTAAGGCAGAACCGCCAACTACAGATGGAGCCATTTTGATTACTTTCGAGGAATTTAGTAATGTTTTATCAACTTTAAAAATATCAAAATCTCCTGGTTTTGACAATGTTCCAAACATACTACTTAAAAAACTACCAGATATGGTTATTAAGCTACTGGTTATATTACTTAATAGTTGCGTCAACCTCCACTACTTTCCAACAGCCTTCAAAATGCCAAAGAGGTCGCTATAAACAAACCGAAAAAGCCAAAAAATAACCCCAGCAACTACAGGCCAATAAGTCTTTTGTCAATTTAGGAAAACTTTACGAGAAGCTTATCCATTCCAGACTAAACGAAATTACTGAGAATCACAATATAATTCCCAATGAAGAGTTTGGCTTCAGAAAAGAACTCAGCACAGTAGATCAAATATCACGAATCATAAACAAAATTCAAGGTAACAAACGCAATAAAAAATCTACTGGCATATTTCTGTCAGACATGGCACCACGGACTCGTTTTTAAGCCTATCGCGGATTTTTTGGAAAACAGATCATTTAGATTTCTTCACGAAAATTCTTCACGAAATGGAAAATAAAATTAACAACAGCAAAACTCAAGCAATAGATTTTCCTTACAATAAATATCCTAAGAGACTACCAACAAGATCGCTTAAAATTGAAAACAATACTATACGCATTCAGAATCAAGTCGAATATCTTGGAGTTTATCTTGACAAAAATCTCCGCTTTCATACACATAGTGAATCAGCTTGCGATAGGGCAATAAAATCATTCAGAGCTTTGTGGCCCATTTTCGGTACTATACATGACAAATAAAAATGTATTATTCAAAAGCGTTATTAGGCCTATTCTTACATATGCTAGCCCCATATGGTACAAAGCAGCAACTGTCACTTAAAACGAACACATATCATACAAAATAAATGCCTAAAAATTATTCACAAAAAACACTGGAGATACGCTTCATGGGGAAACCGGCTACGAGATGTTTAATGACTTTATTACTAGGATAAACACAAATTATTGTTCGAAAATCGCGTATTCTCCTTATCCAACGATAAGAGAATGCAGAGAATTACCCAAAACCAAAAACAGTAATTTGTCAAATAGAAAAATAGAAAATGGATACAGTACAGGCGAGTATTTACCTGAATATTCCTCTTATATGCATTGTGTTTTCAAGAAATATTTGAATTCCACTTTTTGATCTCATATAAAGGTTTTCCCCCACATTTTGCCTTTAACAAGATTCTATAAAACTGTGTTAATAAAATATTATTATGTAAAGACTTACTTGTTGTAATATCAGATAGATAATAACTCAAGAATACTGTAATTTTATGTTATAACTGTACCTGATATGGATGAATAAATAATTGAAATTGAAAACTCTTCTTGAAAAATAAGGGCATCCAAATTTAATGAGGTCACCAATAATATAAATTTCGACACTGACGTCTTTGAATATAAAGAATTAAGTTAGCACTTTGGCATCCTTTTTGGATTTATTGATAAGATTTAAATGGTTATGGAGTTATAAATTACACATAAAGCCATGAACCGTCTTGGTGAGTCGTTACATCAAAACGCCAACAACCACATGTTTGCAAAATTACAAATTAAATGAAAAACGTTTCAAACCGTAACAGTAAAAAAATCGGTTCAATTTTATCGTCATTACACAGAAAAAATTACACCAATTTTAAAGCAACTGACATGAATTAGTGGCATTAGTTTTAAGTCGTTAACCTTTGTTAACCTGACAAATTTATTTATTTTTTCAACTAACTAACTAACTAGCTAACAGGCAATGGTACAATTACAGTTGGCGACCGTTTAATTTAATTAAATTTTATCAGAATTCATTAAATGGTAGCATTTTTCAGTATAAGGTAGAATCTATATTATATAGAAACAATCTACTACCCAGCAAAAATTTAGCTAATTTAAAAACTGAATTAATCATTAGATTCACCGTAGTACTCCTGACTAATAAATAGAAGCTGCAGGTGTTCTGAGACCAAGTTCCGCAAGAGGTTAAATGATGTGAGGTGATTAGAGCCGCCAACTTTAAACGGGATAAAGAAATACATTTGCCATAGCAAAAAACACACAAATTTTAGAAATATTACTTTCGCCTAACCTTACTTATATTAATTTCTAATATATCGCTAAACAACTAAAGGGTTTTTCAACAGAGACGCTACAAAAGTAAATCGATAGGGACAGCAAAAGACGCCATATTTTTTCCCGCTCTTTTGACATTTCTCCTCAGTAAGGTTTGCCATTTCATCTTGGAAAGATATACGAGCCAACAACGAGTCGAAATTATTAAAATTTACTACCGAATTTGGAGTCAGTGGCCTCAACTTTAAGAGCGCTACGTCCAATGTATGGTCTTCAGCGATGAGGCTCATTTCTGGCTGAATGGCTTCGTCATTATTGGTCAGACAGCAATCCACCCGTAATCCATGAGCCATCATTGCATCCCGAAAAAAATACGGTTTGGTGCGGTTTATGGGCCGGCGGCGTCATTGGGCCGTACTTCTTCAGTGATTATCAAGACCGGCATATTTCTGTGAATGCGAATTGCTACCGTTCAATGATAACCGAATATTTTTGGCCGCAATTGGATAATATGGACTTGGAGGACATGTGGTTCTAACAGGACGGCGCCACAAGCCACACAGCGAATGCCACAGTCAATTTATTGGAAATCAAGTTTAGTGAACGTGTTATCTCACGAAATGGCCCAGTCGATTGGCCGCCTCGGTCGTGCGATTTGACGCCGTTAGATTAATTCCTGTGGGGCTACGTCAAGTCTATGGTCTATGCCAACAAGCCAGCGACGATTGATGTACTTCGTACGAATATCGAACGTGAAATTGCAGCAGCATCGGCCGATTTATGCTTGAAAACCGACGAAAATTGGGTTCAGCGTCTGGACTTCTGCAACCGTGCCCGTGGAGGCCATGCCAAAGACATCGAGTTCCATACATAATGGCATCGAACGTAATTTCACACGAATAAAGAACTTCATTGGTATCTATAACCGGTTTTGTTTTATTTACAAAAACTTTTGTAGCGCTCTTATTGAAAAACCCGTTACAACAATTTTCTTATCTTAAGAACCTTACTACATAGATTATAATAATTGCAAACATAAGCGTCTGCCTAAATTGGATATCACTTCACCCTTCATGTGTCAAATTACAAAACGCAATAACATAAAGTCTTGAATTCCTACAGTTATGCGTATACACACACACAGTCATTGAAGTTCCATTTTATTAAAGGATCACTAACATACAAACATTCATTGTGTGAATGAATGTGTGTGACCTATGGTGAAGCAACAATATTTGCGAAAACTTGATATGTGGTAAGTTTACATTACGACACCATGACATGTGACATGTTTGACTACATGAATAAACTAACATATAGATTCTTACTCAATTGAAATTTCACTTACTCCCACAAAGTCAGTCATAGAAGCAGTAACATATATGTCACTTTAGACTCTAGCACATGATTTATAACGTTTTTTTGCGTCGCACAAAAATGCTGCACGATTTTACGGACTACCCCAGTCGGCCACTTCTTCATGACATTTGAAACGACTGGTGCGCGACCACTTTAAATCGTTGGCGACAAATTGACAACATTCCATGCAAATCATCGACGAAATTTTAATACAAGTGTCTGCAAAATCGTAAACAATCGATTGAGCAACACTTCGTTTAACGCGTCGTTAACGACCCTGTGGGGGATATATTGCTAACCATATCAATACCGGCCTTCCTGGAGACACTATGTTCGTATAATCACCAACGACAAAGTGGTCGATATCATGGCAATGCTATCTTTGTCGACCAACCGACCGATATTTTTGTCAATGTGGTCAACGACGTGTTTTAATAATAATTCGGTTGCGCCTGTTTCGTTGTGTTGGTATTTGATTTCAGAAAAAACGAAAGGCATACATACATTCGTGCGGGCAGTCGAAGTCGATGAATCCGAAGAAGTCAAACAAAGTGTTTCAAGTACGACGAACATAAAAAATAACAATTCAACGAACAATCAAATGAATCCAAAATGCTTGCAGAGCGGTCACTGGCCTAATGACGGAGATTTGGCGATACAATTGAATAAAACAAAATTGCATGTTTTAACAAAACAATGATGTGGTTCTATGCTAAAGTAGTAGAGTATGGGAGTAGTGCTTATATTAATGGAAAGTACAGACATAGATATGCACATATTTTAATAATACATCTTAATAAATTCCTCACATTCGTTTTTAATTCCAGGACCTAATACGACGGCCACAATAGCACTCAACCCATCGACTACCGCAGTCTTCTCCAGACGAGTGTTTCAACATGGAATGAATATAACCTGTTTAGCAACTTGAGACCATTTTCGAAACAGAAATTAAAATTTTGTTTATCAACACACCTGCAATGTAATACAAACGGTGTATTTATTTACAATTCGTCGTACGGGAGTTATCGGCACGTACATCCAAAAAAGTTTTTTTTGGGAAATTTAATTTAAAGGTTCAGAAAGGTATATCAAAAAAAAATCCAATGAGTGTTCGAACTCACGGGCGATGTGTTAACACCTTTTTGCTACACGGTACCTGTTCGATTTCTATGAACACATTCGTAAATGTTACATTGGAAAATAAAAAACAGCGTTCAATCATATGATGGCAATACAGTTAAATAATATTAATACTTAAAATTATTTAAAAACCCAATGCAAGCACATGTGTCATTATTTTCTTGCTCAATACTTTTTGTTTTATTCCCACAAAAGTCAAAGAATGCAAAGCAACAGACACTTGTACATACATACATACATACATTGTTATATTCGTACGATATAACCGAAGATCAACATAAAACACTTTTTTTATATTACTCCAAATTAATACTCCAAATTAAAACACTTCAATCTCGGCTCGCCGATATCGGATCGCCTTAATTTTTGGCCTAAACTCTTCGTCGAAACCCGCACTAGCTTTTTATTCCAAAAATTAATAAAATCGGCTATGAATTTCCGGAGAAAATCGCGTGGGAAAATTATATGAAAATCGCCCAATAATCACTTTCAATACCGACTGCCAAGCAACGAACAAACAAACGATGATTTACTCTTACAAACCTAACACTTGCGTATGTATTAAATTTATAGTTTACTGCCCTAGAGGCGCGCGTATAGATGTTAACACATCAAAAATGGTATGAAAAAAGTGGTCCAATATTTTTTTTTGAATTTTGTTAGATTCATTGTTATATGGAATAAAATTAATGGTCATGGTGAAAATTTTTGGAGTTATGGGAATTTTCTCCTTCAGAAAAATTTTGTGATTTAATCGTATACGCCACTTTTTGTGAGAAATTGTTCAAAATGTGGGATATACGTGGCAATGAACTAAAAAAACATTTTAGAAACACTAAGATTCGTGTTTATATTGTTGCTATTTCATTTGTTGTATTATTCGAAATTAACCCTCAGTAGGTATTTAGAATTACTAACGTTACAGTGCTTTGAGTAAGATATGACCCAGTAGTACAATCTTACTAAAAATTACTGAATTGATGATTATAAATAGTTAAAAAGATAAGATGTAGATGTAGAATTTAGACATTTTTAATAATATTATTTCAAAAATATGTACATGAAAACAATTAATTAAAAGTCAGTATACATCTCCTATTTACTGAAAAATTACCAAACAATCTTTTTGAAATTGAATTTGATAATTCAGTGCGAAATAAAATTTCATCAGAGAAACAAAAGACATTGACAGTCTGTATATTTATTTTCCGGAAGAAGATGTTAAATTCTTTTCTAACTTAATATCTGGTTAATAAGAGAAAACAATTTTGACGTGACAACGTCTTAAATTAGGTTGCGGCTGGGAGTCACTTATGAAAAAGTGTAACGCCCGGTAACGTTACGATGAGTCACCGAACGAGAGAGAGGCCCGCCGAATGCCTTGCGTCTCTCTCCCACTCAATAAATAATTCTGTGTGTGCGGATGTGTGTGTTTACTTGTGTGCCAGAAACGATTTGCTTTGCTGGCTTCTAGTGGCTGTTGGTCGGTGGTGTGAGTGTTTTTGTTTTTTGGCACATCATATATATGACGACTGAGCAAGTATGTATGTGCGTATATATGTGCGTGTGTATGAATATTGATTTAGATCAGTCTGCATTGGATAAGGTATTATTTTTTGTTTTTTTTTTGTTTTTTGTTTTTTGGCTTTATGATATGTGTAGTGTATGTTTGTGTGTAGAAATTTTCATATGAATTAGGTAGCCAAAACGAAACAGAGAGCTGCGGTCGGCTTTAAAAACGATATGCGAATATGATGAATTGAAATACTTTTTGGTTAGTAAATTATTTTCTTTTGTTTTTAATAAAAGAAATGTTTATTTTTTATAATAAAAGAAATGTTTATATTTTATAATAAAGGATATGTTTATTGTTTATAATGTCACATTTGATAATGTGTTCATAGAAATCGCACAGGTACCTAGATGGTGTTGAAATTACTTCTATTTTCCTAAACCATAAGTTTCAATAAATGTTAAAACATCGCCCGTGAGTTCTAACACTCATTGGTTTTTTTTTTTATTTTACAAATTTTAATTAATTTCAAATTTATTTAGCAAAAATTTGAACCTTCGATCTGAATAAATGTTTTGATTTTCGAATTGATTCTTTAAAATTACAAATATTAAGAAAAAGTGGCAGATATAAGAAAACTTGATTTAAACTGTGTTGAGCAAGAATTTTAACATCTAATCAATATGAAAATCAAATCAATCTAAACAAAATATATTTCTATAGTTAAAATTTGTGCAATTCTTATTTTCATTCAATTCCTTGTTCCTATTGTGCAATTTAATTATATTCATATCAATAAATATTCTACCGAGAAAAAGACGTTGTCACGTAAAATCTTCGCCCGTAAAACCGACTTTACAGGCAACAATTTTTTTTTTTTATTATTTATATTCAGCCGAATTTTCATAATGAAAACTTGTGTTCGGGTGATGTAAATTTGTCTTTATATTCTGATTTTTATAAATATTTTAGTTTATAATAATTAATGTTCTACAGAGTACTGAAATTGAAAAATTAATTAAGTTTATGATTAGAATTCAGTTTTTTTTTTAATTTATAATAAAGTTGTTAAAATAATACTTACCACGCTTTTCTTTCATGAGTAATATATATACGTATTATTTGCACATACGTGGAGATAACGTAACAATTTTTGAAATCGCAAATTTCATATTTTTTTCATTGTATATCCACCAAATTGTTATACACGATGTTATAACGCATTTTATTTTTTGTTTTTATGGATTTTCAATTATAAAACGGCTAAATATTGCATAATCCATAAGAGGTAGCGACCTGGGGACTAGACAGATTGAAAGATCTTGAAAAATTACCTTAGAAAGTGATCTTATCTCAATTTTTTGGATTTTGTGATATACGTGCAGATAACTCCGGTACGACGAATTGTCAATAAATAATTTGAAACACACGTGAAAACATTCATTTCAGCAATGAAAAAAAATCTTTGTAATTTTGTTGTCTTATAGATAGCAATATGTCAAAAACGACTTTTTGCGAAAAATACCTTTTTTATTGTTGAATATGAATCTTTGGGGACTCAGAAACAATATTTATTCCACGAGTTTTTTTTTAAAAATTAGTTGTATTTCAAAATATAACACAGTTTAACCATTTTCGTGGGCTTAAAAATTAAAAAATTAAATTAAAAAAAAAAAAAAAACTGGAATTTTTTAATTTTTTACAATAAACTGGGTTAGTAGCCTTTCATTTAAGATGAATATTTCATTCGTACACTGAGAGAAAAAAAATTATTATAATAATACGTGGTAAAGGTAGATTTACGACTTTTTCATTTAAAATGGCACAAAAACGGCTAAAGATTTTTGGCCAAACTTTCTATTTCTCGTTTAGAACCTTAAAATCTAAAATTCCACCAAGGCGCTTCACGTCACAAAGCTTAGTTTGGACGTTATGAGTTGAGGAAGGTAAAAAAGCTAAAAATTTTGGATTTTTTCCATTTTTCTTGAAGTTTTTTCAATTTTTTTTCCAAACGAAACATTGTACTGCGAAGCGCCTTCCAGTTTTTCGGATATTAATAAAATTACAGGAAAAAATTCGTAATCAGTTGAAAAATCAATGACAACAAGAACACCCTATAATTCACATATCATGTAATTGAGGGCCACCCTGATGAGCATTTCAGATAGCCGAATGTATCCCCAAATCAGTACATATAATTTGGTACATATATCTTTAAATTGGAAAAACCACTTTTTTTGACATATTGCTACTTATAGATCCTCGTTATTTTTAAAGTTGTAATTTCCTTTTTAAGGCTAAGAGATAATGTTTTCTTCGGTAAGTTAAAAAAATTTAAATGCCGCGGGCGGGATTCGAACTCACATTCGCTCGACGATCGTTTCGATGTTTGTGAAGCATCATCTTCAGCAGCGTCTAGCCCGTTACGCCACTGCGGTGTGTATTGAAACAAGTCACTAACCGAAGACATTTATTGATTGTGCAGAGTGATTGGTTGTCGCTACTTAGACTTTGCTTTCCTACCTACACGCACTGATGACGAAGTTTTTGAAAGTACTATTTATAGAACACACTATTCTAATTGTAGTTGTCTCATTCTGTTTTGGATCTCATAACCTTAAAAAGGAAAAAATCATTGTAGTAATGACACAAATTCATTGGAACAATCACATAAATTCGTTGCACCAATGAAACAAATTCATAGCAGCAATGAAAAAAATTCCTTGCAAGAAATATACTTATTCAGTGAAACAAATTCATTGCAGTAAGGAAACAAATTCGTTGCAATAATGAAACAAATTCATTGCAGCAGCAACCATACTTTCACCACACTAATGAACGATTTGCAGTTGATGAACACATTTTCATTGCGTGAATGAAACGTTACGTTAGCCCACTTTCGAAGGTAAAAGTTGTTGGGGTGATGAACATTTTCATCCGTGTAACGATGCTTTTCAATTCAGTGTAGGACGATTTTGCCAACTGGGAACGTATGTTCTATCAGCATTTTCAAATTTAAATGCCGCGGGTGGGATTCGAACTCACATTCGCTGGACGATCGTTTCGATGTTTGTGAAGCATCATCGTCAGCCACGTCTAGCCCGTAAAGCTAGACCGACGTTTTTTTATCGTTTCGAGTGTTTGTACATACAATTTACATTCCTACTGACACGCACGATAAGTCCATGTCCATGGAAATCGTCGACTACATTTTCATACAAGTGTCTGCAAAATCGTACACAATCAATTGAGGAACATTTCGCTTATCGTGTCGTTGACGACTCTGTGGACGACATAATAGAAATCTTATCAGTAACGATATTACTAGCCAAATTATCGTTCATATCGTCACCAACGCCAATGTGACGACATCACGCCAATCATTTCAATGACGATTTGTTTGGCGAGACTACATCCCACGATATCAAACACGAGAGTACAGTTAGCAGGAATTAGTAAAATGTAAACGTAAGTTTTGTTATGATAAACTAACAATGAAATTTGAACTAACCTTCTCGCTTTGACACTGATTCACTGATAATTTTAAGTATCGATTATTTTTGTCCCCTTTCTGTATAAGTTAATGTGTCCCGTAAGTTCCTTTTTCATATTTCATCTTGTTAGTTATTTTTAACATTATTTTTGACACCAACTTCTAATTGTTTCTGATGGGTGACAACATAAAGACAATTTAGAGTGCGACGGGTGACATCATAGGAAGTTGTCGCTCATTTTGTCTACAACAGTGTTATATTCACGACGATCATACTAGTTTGTCATGCAGCTGGCCCTTAGCGAACATGTTCATTACATCATGTTCAAGTGTGACAAACATTAATATGTCTAAAAGAAATCGTTGACGACTATTTCGTCTTGGACGACTTTGCCAACTGGGGTGCGTTCGTTGCTGACAGCGTCGTCAATATCCCGAGGAGCTTAGAAGAGACTGACGCCTAGATAGGTTCGCCAATGGAAGTATTTTATATGTGTGCGAAATAATTAATGTCTAAACTCAAATCGAGAGTGAGAGTCGTTACAACAATTGCGGAAAAGATGTAAGGGGAGAGCACATTAACAATGATTTTTTATAAAAATATAGCTTTAAGGAACCATAAACTGGGGTGGGGTAAACCATATCTTCAGACTTTCCATGGTCATTCAAATAATTCTTAAAATACTACAAAATTAAACATTTAGTATATCTTAAATTACTATGCATATATTTTAATTTTGTCTATCAGTAAAATGGCAATGGAAATTGAAACGGTGTAAATCTGTAGGTCCCAATCAGAGAGTGTAGAGTTTAGAAACCACACAGCACACTGTTTGTGAGAAGCCCTCCCAGTTCCATCATGGTATATAACGGGAAAACAAATCCATGAGCCACAAAATGCGGGATGTGGGTTGGCTGCCAATGGCTGTGCATTTACTACCACCGCTATAACTGTCGCAAAAGTTCCCTTGGAGGAGCCAAGATTATGACCGAGTCCAAATATTTTTGCAACCTTAAAAGTTACTTATTTATTTATTTATTTATTTATTTATTTTGCTATCAATAATTCATAGTAATAGTTTATTATTTACAATGTTTTGAGTTATTATCTGTAAGATACTACAACAAATAATACAATTGTTAGAAAAAGCTAAACATTTAAAAACTAGATCGAAGTATAGGAAAAAGATAGTAAAAAACCTATATTAATATCACAAAAGTGGGGGAGGGATAAATTACAAAGAAACTTTAAAAGCCATGGCTTCTACATTTTACTCTATAATAAAGTGAAGAAGACATTTCTAAACCAAGTTTCTCAGGTGGGCATAATTAGACCTTCTGCACTTTTCCTCAAAAGTCAGTGTCAGATCATTTACTAATTCGTCAATGGTTTTCTGTTTGTATCTGCTGTGTAAAGTTCTGGTAGAAAATCTCCAAGGTAGGTTAAATATAATCTTAAGATTTTTATTTTGAATTATCTGTAATTGTTTTCTGTGAGTTTTCGCACAATTTTTCCAGATCTGACAGCCATACGTTAAGATTGGACGAATACAGAGTTTATAGATTAAGAGTTTATTCTTTTTGTTAAGCTGTGACTTCCGATTCAGCAAAGGATATAATGCTCTGCTACAGCGTATTGCCCTAGTAGACACGTCGTTCAAGTGTTCTCTGAATGTGAGTTTTTGATCAAGCGTAATTCCAAGATATTTGATTGTTCTAGAAAGTGCGATATCGTCACCTTGAAAGGAAAGTACACGTGAGGGATTTCTTCTCGGAGACTTGTTGAATGGAAAAAGAATTGCCTGCGTTTTGTCCTTGTTTATTTTAATCTTCCATTTCAAAAAATATTCTTCGGCAGAACTTAATCGAGTTTGAAACTTTACCACTACAAATAAGGATAAAGAGGATAAAGTGCTGGCGCTATTTGTAGATCTTGGACATACCAGAAACACTTGGAACTTGAACAAGAAATCAGCAAGAAACCAAAACGCCGATATATATCCAAGCTACGAAAAATTACGCTGCGCCAAAAAAAAAGTTATATCCTAGTCACATTACAGTCACTGATTATTATGCTGAAGTGCCACCAAAATCTTGTGGACCAGACAATAAATAGGATCATGGAAGCTCACCCTAAAAGGTTTGAAAGCCCATCTACAAGTAATAGTGACACCCATTTAACTGTTGTCTACAAATGGGGGTCTAATAGCAGCAGCGGCCATTCCACATATAGACAAATATAGACATGGTCGACCAATATTTATTTTCAATTTGCATTGTAGCACTGCGAGTGCAGAACAGTTTTTTGGAAAAACAATCGACCTCCTTCTACACGATACTGTCGACCAATCAAACTACTTTGCGAGAAGGAAACGGCGGCCCTAAGTCGCAGAGAAATTGAAAATATTAAGAGCCAAATACTAGATATTGTACCAACATATGTAAACTCATTGATTATTGATCACAAATTTCACATGACCATGCTTGATGGTAAAACTTTCAGCGTCATTTCAGAATCTTTTTCGCAAACATACGGAATCTGCAACGCACGACCGAAAAATATGAATGATTTAAATTTGGTGAAGAGCTTTCCAATTAATGTGAACCTCTTTCAATGTGGGCTATCCAGTCTCCATGCCTGGATAAGGTTTTTTGAATGTATTTTGCACATATCCTATAGAATACCAATAAAAAAGTGGCTGCCAAAAATATTGTTGGACAAAATAAAACCAATATACCGCAGAAGCTACGAGAAGAAATTAATTTGTTGGGCGACATACCAACAGCTGTTACCAGAAGTATCAACAACCAGATCTAGCCGCTCGTATAACTGGAGTGAACGAAAATTTAATATATCGATTCAGCGTCGTCTTACGAGCACTGGCATGTGGATATGATATAAACACGGGGGCATTCAGACTTTACGCATTGAAAACTGCTGAAATTTTTGTTAGCTTATACCCCTTGTTTTATATGCCCTCGTCTGTTTACAGAATTTTATTCATGGAGCAGATATAATCAGTCATTTTTCGCTTACAATTGGTATGATGTCCGTGGAAGCGCTTGAGACCAGAAATAAAGATTATTGGAACATCCGTGAAACTAATACCAAAAAAACTTGCAGGAAAAATACAATGGAAGATTTAATCACCGCTCTTTTTGTTTCTGCTGATCCCTTAATATCTTCATTGTCCAACGGCTCATCAATTTCCTATTCCAGAAATATTAGTTTGGATAAGGAACTTAAAAGCTTGCTTAGAATGCATCATCTTGAAGATGATTTCTCTGAATCTGATACTGAAGAATCTGATTAATATTTCTTCTATAATATGGGTTTCTCTTTGAGTTTATAATTTTTTTCTTATTTTATATATGAATATATGGTGGAAAATATTTATTGAATTAAAAAAAAAATAAAAATTAAAAAAAAAATTAAAAATAAGAAAAAAAATTAAAAAAAATACAGCAGACAGTTGTCCGAGGCCTTCGGCCACGGACTGTCCCTGCAGGCTGTGTCAGAGACACGGCCATTAAGTTTAACGTAGAATACGCCATCCGAAAGGACAGAAAACATATATAACAATAAATGATAAATAACATAATCAAATGAATTTATTTATTTGATAGTTACTTTTGATAATATACATAAGCTTATGGTAGGAAAAATAGGATAAATATGTTTTTAAATTAAAAGAGTAAGGATAAATGATAAATAACAGACGCAAATCAATTTGATTTATATTTTTTATAATTATATATCCATGTGAAATTCAAATTCACATTTAACATTTTGTTTCACTTAAATGCATTAGTAAATATACGAAATTTCAATATTTCATCAATCAAAACAACAGCCGAAAGTTTGTGTCCACACTGAAACAGCAGCATAGTTTGTGTTCACGCTACAAACTCAAACACTCAACCAAACACCACACATATGTTTGAGTGTATGTGTTTAAACAATTTTTATTTGAGAAATTTAAATATTAGGAAGATATCAACCAATATGAAATGTATATCAAACGAAAGATAACATCTTCATTTACGTACAAAAAAATTTTTAAAAAAAGTTATCTCGCCGTTTCCTCATAATCAATGAAATAAAGATTACAACAATACCAATCTGACATGACTCCCTATGCAGTAAGGTAAGACTTATTCTACGCCAAAAATTTAATTTGTTCGCCAAAAATTGTTTGATTTTTTCTGAATTGAGAAAAAACAATTTTTAAAGATATCTTCTTTACTTCGGAAGCTATGAATAAAATTCCGCTAGCTAAGCCAAAATGGCCACCGTGCGACGGCCACAATTCAGAATTTCAATAAGAATCAAAAAAATATATACATAAAATACAAAACATTATATACAAAATTATAAACATTAAATAAAGACTGAGAAATCCGTAAACTAATTATTTATATGTTGAGTTATTTCGCCTTTAGATTTAAAATTCCTTACAGACTACTGCTTAATAGTAAATAATTTCCTATGATATTTACAATTCACATAATTTAGAATTAAATTCAATGTCATAATTGGAATTAATTGTGTTAAATTCTCTAAGGGCCCTAGCAATGGGCTTACTCATACAGTAATTTGTTTTATGGCAAGGTATATGAAATATATCTAAACTTCTTAATCGCCTTACTGGAATATTGATAACTATGAGATTTAATATATGACAGCAGTCAATAATTCCACAAATGACTTAATAAATAAACATAAGATATTGAAAGCAACGCGGGTTTAATAACGATAGTAATTGAATTCTGAGGCGTCGAACAGACGTCCACGGGTTCCAGATAATAGAAGTATGCTCAATTCTGTATCTCACAAATGCAATAAATAAAGTCCTACTCCCATAAGGATGTGTCAACTCAGAACTATGCCGCTTTATAAAAGACAAAGTTAGTAGGCTTTGGGTATATTGTAATCAACATGGTAAGCAAATTTCAATTTAGGATCAAAGACAACACCAAGATCAAATATTTCATTTACTCGCATGACTCTAATATTATTAGCATAGTATTCCTTATAAATTGGACACCGTTTTCGTTCATACCAAACATAAAATCATTTACTTACGTTCAGAAAGAGATTATTGATGTACTCGTCTTAAGGTCTATAGGCAGGGATAGGGCAATATATTAAAGTGAACACATGCAAACAACACACAGCGCTAGCATCACATACGTGATTGTTGTACAACTATAGTCTCTGTTTGAAAATAAGTATGATGATATTGATTTACCGGCAGCAAACAACCAAGCACGTCGTCATCTCCAAAGAGTATTGAATAGTATAGAGAACTCATGGTACAAATTGCATGACTCAAATGCACTGGCGAATGATTCCAAACGTAATACTCTCTTTTGTCGCAACTTGGCCCATTCATAATTTTGATACGAAACATTGATGCCTTTTGAAACATTTATACTTTTTGTATTGTTTTATGTAATAGCGTTGTCGAAATGGGGCATTTACACTGAAATATTCTTTAAAGAGAATAAGTCTGGTTTATGCTCTTTTACTGAGACTCTCAATATGAGAGCGGAAATAGAGTGCAATAAGTTCTCTATAATATTCAATACTTTTTGTCGTCGCTCTGTTTACGACAAAACAAAAACATTTATTTCAGTGAGCTAAATATTGCTTTTTATTCAGTTGTATGTCAGCATTCAATCAAGCAGGTCGTCCTCGCTCCATTTATGATAAAACAAAAACAATTATTTCAGCGAGCTAAATATTGCTTTATTTATTTTAACAATATTACATCTAATGTTAAAGCAGATGTACGAAAAAAGAAAGTGCAATAGCAAAAGAGCCTTCAGCACAAAAACTAATCCTTTTTTTATTTTCCAATGTAACATTTACTAATGTGTTCATAGAATTCGAACAGGTACCGTGTAACAAAAAGGTGCTAACACATTGCCCGTGAGTTCGAACGCTCATTGATTTGTCTTTTATAGTTTTGTTTAAGAAATCGACACATAGGGTCGACCGCCTTTTTCTATCTCTCTCCAAACAGTTTAATGGAATATACATACCCACTTTCTCTAACTGTTGACAAGGGTGCAATACAATATGCACTACATATGGCCAACACAAAACAAAAACTGTACAAAATAATAGTTTCTTTAAAATATATATTTTTTTTTTATCTTGAAACGTTTTTACGTTACCGTAAAGCAAGATATCTTATGAACAAAATCATTTAGAAAATCGATGTGTGCTTTTCGCTTTTATTCAGAGCCATATTAGACCCTTAGTATCTTGGGACGAAATTCGTTTTAGGACTTTTTAAGACGTTTGCGCCATATCTGTAATCTGTAAATGCCTACTCAACTGGAGGAAATGGGCGAGATTGTCACGCCCATTCTGGTACCTCCCATACAAAACAGGGTGTTCGTCAGTGTTGTCAATGCGATAATTCCGGTTGATAGATACGATAACTCTCGAAAACTACAACCGATATTAATAAAATTCGGTACTAGGCAATATTTTGCTAAAACCTACTGTGTAAGTAATAACTGACTATTGTGTCACGCCCAGTTTCGTACCTCCCATACAAAAGTTGGGCGTATTTTCGGTATGCCGACCCGACATCTTCAATAAATCATAACCGATCTTAATAAAATTTGGTACTGATCAAAATTTTTGGCAACAACTTGCCGTGCCCAGTTTGGTACCAGGCATATATATATTGGGAGGAAACTTACTAATTTGGGTATTCAATAATATTTAGTGCAATGTCAATCTGTTATTGAATATGGTCACCTTTGGGTAGGGGCGTTTTTAACAGAACTCCCACGTTATGGATGACTTAGGGTGAGGGTATGATTAAGTCCGTTCACCCCACTGAAACTTATTTACTGGTTTAACCAACATTTTACTAATTAACAATTCAATTCAATTAAAATTTGTTGCAAAAATGTCATGCACAACGCGAATTAATTGTGCGCTGCTATCGAAAAGAAACCCAATCTATTTCATTTATTTTAAACCGATTTTGCTATTAAAAGAAATACTTTTTATGGCAATAAGATTATTTTAAAATACGGAAAGTTTTAAGACTCCTAAATGGAGTCGAATGCTATGAAACCCGACCCCATATGACGATGAAGTTATTTGTAGAGTCCGAAAAGCCAACCCGTTTCTGACTTGAACCGAAATTAATGCTATTTCAAAGCACTGAAACTCGCAGAATATCGCATAATATTCAGAACCATTACACATAGATTAGAAGTGGCTGGTCTGCATGGATGTGTTCCTCGAAAAAAGTTGTAAGGCTCAAGCAAAAATTTTGCTAAACGATTGAAATTTGCAAAGGAGCTTTTGCAAAAACCGATTAATGTTTAGAAAAAAATCCTCTGGAGCGACGACTTAAAATTTAATTTTTTTTGGTTCGGATGGAAACCCTTACGTAAGATGACCACTAAACAAATTGTTGGATTCTAGATACACGATAAAGGCCATTAAACACAAAGGAGGAAATGTGATGGTATAGTTTGAATTTAGTTGGAATGGGGTTGGTCTAGATGTCCAAATAGACTAACACCATTATAAATATATTCTGGAAAATGGAGATAAACCAGTTTCGTTAGAAATTATGTTAGTTACATATATTTTCCAGCAGGACAACGATCCTAAGCATATCTCCCGAATTGTGAAGCAATGGTTTATGGATACGCAAATCAATATTTACGTCTGACCACCATAAAGGTCGGACTTAAATTCAATTGAAAACTAATATCCAGATGTCAGACGACATTTTAAATCAAAAACCCCGACAAATAGTGCCGAGCATTATCAAAATGTTAAGGCAGTTTGGGGAACCGAACTATGCTTGCAATGCCGGCAATTGGTAGAAAGTTTACCACAGAGATTGATCAACGACATAAAAAATAAGGGCTGCCCCGTAAAGTATTAAACGCCTTTTGTAATATTTTATTATATTTTCCTGTAAAATTGGGAACAAAATATATTTTATATCGTCGTTTCTTATTGCATGACTTTTAGACATCTAATAGAAAATGTAGTTTCCACTTTTCAGGAATATAGCTAGATATCGAAATATTTGTAGAAGGTTTAGCAGCAAGTGAGTCTTACAATACTGAATATTTTCTTTTTCAATTTTTGTTTTATGGAGGGAATTGTGTTATACAATACAAATTCTAAAGTGGCGTTTCTAATTTCATTTATGTGATTTATATATTAGCCTAGGTATATTAGCCCTATTATGCGAAAAATTAAGGGATTATTGCAGAAATTAATACTAAAGTCTAAAGTAAACAGAATAAAAATGTACAAAGCGCATTATGATTGTCTTATGCAGACGATATTTACCTCCGAAAGTAGTTAAGCTTCACATCGGATTTTTAAGCATAGAGAAGGAATTTGGTAAAAATGAATCGGCAACAACCCCTATTTTACCGATACTTAAGGGCGTTCTCTAAACACAAAACTACAAAGAAAAGGTCACATGAGGTTCTGTTGGTATGACCAGGACGCTGAATATCTAAAGAGTTAAGTACTAAACGCGTGTCAATAAATCTACTTCTTAAATGTAAGATAATAGTGTTCCTTTCACTTGTAATCCAACACCCTGTAACTACTCCCAACCATTCTGGTTTATTACGCCAGATTTTATTGATAACGGCTAAAGAAAACAACGAAACAATAAAGCGAGTGAAAAAAAATTGTGGTTGTCAATGTCAGTTAGACATACGGACAGGCGCGTCTTTGTTGCCGACATATACGTCAGTGTTGGCTTAGGTACTATTGATGTTAGCACGGTTAAAGTTGACACCACCAGTGATATTAGTCGTTCTGCTACTATTGTTGATACCGCTGCACAGTGGGCTCAATTTAAAAGAAGGACAAAAATCAGAAATCGAATTCTGGTTTTATCGAATTTATTTTTTTCTGATAGACAAAATGTTTCTGCACACTATGGTGAAAGAACCATGTTTATAACTTGTAAACTCAGCAACTGACAACATTCAGAAATTTACACTTTTCCAGCGCTGCCCGCGCTATTTCTGGCCCGAAATATTCGCCCTGCGCGAAGTGATATATTTTCTATTCTACGCTGTCGCTTTGAAAACGGTTTGAAAGACGGTAATGTTAAAGGTTTAGAGATTATTTTCGTATGGTAAAATTATTTAAATATTGTATATGACACATTTAAATTAGCGCTTAAGGTCAACATTTCAAGCATGAAAAAAAAAGTGAAATAACGTAACGTAAAGGTGGACAAGTAAAAACGCCGTGGACTTCCGAGGTTAGTGTATATTGCAGCGGCTTGTAAATTTTATTGAGATTCTGCATAAAAAATTCACTGTGCATCCAATTTAAGAAGCATAGTAAAATAATAAAACGTCGTCGGCGCGGCGTACCTGTTCGACGCTCTGAGAGCTGCGAATAATACGTGAAATTAAAAAAATAATTCGTGATAATACGTAAAATTAATAAAAAATCAATTTCTCATATATATATGTATGTCTATCAGAGCTAAAAATCTTAAAAAATTCAGTAAGCCCCCAAAAAATAGGACAATATCTCAACCAAAAAATTGACTTAATTTGGGACCATGAAGAAATTTTTTTTTTGAATACAAAAATAGTCGAAATTTTAAATTCTATGATTCATTAAGTACAATTTTAGTTTTTTGAAGAAATTGCTTCACAGATTTAATTACAGATCGACGAAGATTTGTCGACATTAAATCGGAATTGAAATTACTTTCAAGTTATCTGAATATCGTTTGTTAATACACTATATAGTTTGGGAGCTGCTCAAAAGTATTATGTTTATAATTATTTTCCTGTTCAATCGGAATAGCAACATTTCAATTTAACGACTGCGTGTTTTGTGATTCTTAGAATTAATAAATGTGGTCGTCGGTTGTGGAATGGGTAGTGTTTGCGCCTCTTGGACATGAGATCCTGGGTTCGGTTCCTGCTCTCATCACCTTACATTTCTTTCAGCAGCGGTCCTAACCTCGCACAGTTACAACACTAGAAAGCGCACAGCTCACTGGTTGTGGAAAGCTCTCCCTAATCCCTTCATGGGATGTAATGGGAAACCATTTATTTATTTATTGATGTGTTAACATCTATAGCGGCGTATAGGGACTAAATCTATCAAAGTCAGATTTATGCTGCTGCTAAAACCAGATTTTATGCTGCTGCTAAAACCAGATTTTCTGCGACTGCGAAAGAGAATAATGATGTGTTAAACAAAAATGAGCGAGCAAGAGAGCAATGAAAGAGTGGTGTGGCAGGGGTGAGGCAAACGAAATTGTGTCTATAGCGTATGTATTAACATAATAATGTATGTATCTACATGTGTCTGTTGCTGTTGTTGAACGGAGATAGAAAGCATAGCCACGCTAAATTTAATTTGCAAGCTTGCGCAGTCGACATAATGGTGACACACTAATACTTCAGCTACTTCGTACAAAGTATGTGTGATGTTGTGTGTTTGGTTGTTTCGTTGTTATTGCTATGGCCAAACAAAGCGAGTTGTTTGATGTTCAGCATTGCCCGGTGTATTCAAAAAAATTATTATTTTTTATTTTCCAATGTAACATTTACTAATGTGTTCATAGAAATCGAACAGGTACCGTGTAGCATAAGGTGTTAATCCGTGAGGTCGAACACTCATTGATTTTTTTTAGAATTAATAAATGGCAACAGATGGTAACACTTTTGAATTTTATGACTCTGTTCTTGAAAAAGCTCAGACAAGGGGTCTTGTGAAAGCGAAATTTTCATATTTCAGTAGAACACTGTATCAGGTATGTAACCCAAATTTGAATATCGCGTACATGCAAAAATCTTTTTTGGGAAAATTTTGCATAACCTTTTTTTTACAAGTGCTTTAATTTAACATTGTGCAGTTACATTAACGTTCACCCTGTCAATCAAGAAGTGTTTGTGGAATTGAAAAGTCAAATAAAGTTAATAGTCATCCTTCTTACACAGTAGAAATAAAATCTTTGTTTTGTGAAAAATTTAAAAATTAATAATAATGACCTAGAAATGCAGAACATTCTTGTGTGAGAACAATTTTTCTGAACCTGATTACAAAATTTCATTTACCCATATATCAATTTCTCTTGCTCTACTTCTTTGTGGCTCTAAGCCGGTATACAGTTTTGTTAAGCGCAATGGAACAATAGATACTATAAATGAATTAGCATCTGATGAATTTTCGGCATTATATTGTTTGTATTGTTTCTGGCCAGAAGATCCACCACATCACCATTTAGAAACTAAAGTCATGCTATTATTTTTAAGATTTTTCAAATGATCATTATCAAGCGTATTTAATAGTCTATCCGCAGTATGTTCCAGAAGATTTTGCAATTTTATTTCTGCTGAACTTGAAGTAACACTTATAGCCATTTGTGAAGGTAGGCATTCCTTTTTGACAGAAACTACATCTGGATACTCTGGAAGAATCCCATAGTTCTTTTCATTGGTTTAATTTATGCTGATTTTTAGTCAACTACAAATGCAAAAATAGTGTGAATGCTTCTTCTAGAGAAAATGATTTATCCTTCTTATCTTATAATTGATAATACAGTATGTATGACATTATAGCGCTGAAACTGTAGTGAATATTAATTATGAAAATATTGTTATAACTACTATTTCCTGCAAGTACCTAAAATATATAAAAGTCAATAACGCGAAAATGCATGACACGCCCATACGTGAGAACCAAAAAGGACGATCACCGACTTTTTCACAGGTAAGGGGAAATATCTGCGTGCTATATTCCTCACCAATAACATGACCACGTCGACAAAAGTATAACCAACAGCCAAACAAACAGATTTTGACAAATGCGGTGAAAGGACAAATAACTACCTGCAATTATTCACGTGACAATAAAAAACCAACAAAAATGCAAACAACCCAAAATGGGAAACAAAAAAATTACCTGGTCAAATTAGGGGCCCTAACTGCAATATGGTAAACAAATATCTTTTTTAGATTCTTTAGTTATCAATTTCTGTTGCTCTACTTGGTTGTGGCTCTAAGCCGGCATACAGTTTTGTTAAGCGCAATGGAACGATATATACTATAAATAAATTAGCATCTGATGAATTGTCGGCATTATATTGTTTGTATTT
Organism: Phaonia tiefii; assembly: GCA_963931995.1. NCBI lineage: Eukaryota > Metazoa > Arthropoda > Insecta > Diptera > Muscidae > Phaonia > Phaonia tiefii. The sequence continues at coordinate 200,089,803 of OZ008368.1, forward strand.
TTTCTGGCCAGAAGATTTGTTTAAAGAGCACAAGTACATCAAAAGAAAGAACATTGCAAATCTGTACAGAAAATATATTTTTGGAAATCTTTTGTATTCATAAATTTGCGCCAAATAGCTCACCTTGGCTCAAAAAAATTCTTCTGGTTCACACAGGCGGATCTTGGCGTTTTTGTAATGGGGTATTGTGTCGACGAGGAGGGTTCGGGAAGGTTCATGGAAAGGAGTTATGCTCTATGAAGTACGCGATTTTCGGGCAATTTGGATTTTTTAAAATTTTTTTTAACATTTTTAAGAGTGACAGAATTATATTTTTTTTACCCTTAAAAGTTAAAAATGTAAGTTACATTATTATACCGAATTTATCTTGCTTTAAAATGTCTGAAAACAAAAGAGTAATAGTCATTTAATAATTAAAATTTTCGAAATAATTTTTAATTTTTATCAAAATACGGAGAAAGTCCATTTTGGATCACCCTGTTCGCTACGATATGGTTAGAATAGAGCAGTTATTTTCTGGTTGTTTGGTGTAGTAGGCCGTAGTGGTAGTTAATCTGACATTGGCGTACGCTCAAGTTCTCTAAGTCTGGTGTGTGGTTCTGCCTCACGCAGAGTATCGTACGTGCAGTTTCTTGTGCAATTTTGTTGTGGCGTAATCGTATAACAGACAAGTATTCTAATATTCTGGGTTTTAATTTGTTAGTTAGTTTGTGTCAAACTCGTACCCACTGGAAGTTATTTTGTATATAAAATTGGACTTTTAAATATTAACCGAATTCAATTTTACTAACTCACTTACTTACTTATTTGGCCTCAAAACACACTGAGGGGTCAAGGGCCTTACAGAATGAGGATAACATGTTTTCCAACTAGCTCGATCTTCTGATTTTCTCCTCCAGTTGGTAAGACAAAGCTCTCGCAGGCAATATTCCATCTGAAGTTTCAAGCAAAGTCTTGCTCCTCCTATTTTTCGATATCCTTCTAATACATCGTCAAATACTTTTCTCACTGGTTCATTCTTATCCATTCTGCTGACATTGCCTTGCCAGCGTAAGCCCGCTATCTTGATACACATAAGTACGTCGATGTCGGGATACAGATTATACATCTCGTGGTTCATCCGTTGTCGATACTCGCCGTTTTCTACTATATGACAATATATTTTCGAAACATTTTACTCTCGAAGACTCCCTCTGATGTTTCATCAGCATGCGATATGACCCAGGATTCTCCGTCACAATATATAGTCGGATCTTATCTACGAAGTGCTCACTTAACTCGAAATAATAACTGTTTACAAGCAGAATTCTTCGTTTAGTTTCCAGGCTGACGCTATTGCTTCTGTTCACGGAGGATCTGAGGTAAATAAAATCGTTCACTATCTTGAAATTGCATTTTCATATTCTGCATATTCTACTATTAATTTTGCCTTGTCTTCGTTTATTGCCCAGCCCACTTTTGTTGATTCCTCCTCAATTTTCGAAAATCCTTCAGTAACTTGATGTCTCAATGATGTCTCAGTCATCAGAATAGGCAAGCAGCATGTGACTTTTGCTGCTGGTAGTTTTATTCGTATTGACTGCAGCTTTTCTCATGATGATCTCAATTAATATGTTGGAGATGATAAGGTTTTACAACTTCTCCCTTTGCTAGTACCATAAACTTCGATGCAAATATGAGGAAAGAGCTTAGTGGGTATATATATGAATACACAAGGTTTTCAACTGTGAAATAATTTTTTTTTAAATGTTACTGGCTGGACAACGACGATATACTCTCTAAAACTATTGAAATTCGGCAAGATTTTATCTCTTTGGAAGGAAATACAACAATAGTACATGATGCTGCTGCTCGATCGAGTTTCTGTTCTGCTGCTGAAGGTTCGCGAGAGCTATTTTCTTTGCGTGTCTCTAAGAATAATGAGATTCCTAATGATGGTGATATAGCAGCAAACAATTTGGAATGGGTTAAGGTATCACACAGGAAAAACCGTAATTCAAAAATTTTTAGTTGTTGGAGAAAGCGAAAATTTGGAACTTGATGTTGTGACTAGAAGAAAATGGGTGCATATCTCGTCATTCAAGCCAACTGTTATGGATCATCATATATTGCGATATATTGAACATCATCTGGAAATCAGCAGAGATCATTTGCTTTGTCGAAGGCTTGTGAAGAAAGATGTCAATGTTAATGATTTGAGGAGTATAAGCTTTAAATTGGGTATCTCATCGACGTACTATGATGAGCTCTTGAAACCATCGTTATGGCCAGTGGACGTTAAGGTCCGTCCTTTTAAGTTTTTTCACAACGGTCACCCAGCTTCAAAACAAACGTAATTCCTTCTCAGAATGAGAAATTATTGGCGATTTACTATCAGAATATGTCGGAGATGAGAACAAAAAGCTACGATATTTTTATGCAATCCAGTCAATGCTGCTATGATGTTATTGTTCTAGTTGAGACTTGGCTGAATAAAGATTTCAATGATGAAGAATATTTTGATATGAGTATTTTTCAAGTTTTTCGGAAGGATAGAGATGCTAGGTGGTGCCGTTCTGATTGCTGTTCGTCGTAAAATCCAGGCTGTTTTAATTAACTTGCCGAATGCTGATTCCTTGTTGGTTCAACTATGTGTGCACTTGGTTGGGCAAATTAATTTTCATATCGTATATACCGCGTTCTAGTTCAAATGTTATATATGATGACCATGTTCAAAATGTGTTGGATCTTGTTGATAAATATAGTACTTCAGAATTGATAGTTTTAGGAAATTTTAATCTAAATAAGCTAATTTGGACATTCTTCTCTAATTTCCAATATATGTGTGCTACAAATGTTAATACTTGTTATGAAATTAATTTCATAGACAGCGTTTTAAGTATAGAACTGTGTCAAATAAATAGGTTCGTTAATGCTTTAAATCGAATTCTAGACCTAGTGTTTATTAGCAGAAATATTACTTATGATATAAAATCACGTGCTCATCAATTCTATGGCACGGATATGCATCACATTCCACTTGAAATTAATATATCCTTTTTGAAGTTTCCTAAAATTAATTCGGCTTATTCTACCTTTTTTGATTTTAAGAACGGTGATTTTGGTTTGGTGAATAAAACTATAATGGATGTTGACTGGGAACATTTGTTTTTGAATAAATCTGTAGACCTGTGCTACTCTGAATTTGTAATAATTATTAATTCCATTATTAGAGCTAATTGTAGTATGCGTGATCATAAAATCTATAAATTTCCTTGGTACACGCCAGATTTATGTAAACTCAAAAACTTAAGAAATAAGTTGCATAACAAATATAAATCTACAAATGATATGGATATCAAACAATTGTATTTCCAATACTCTCTTGAGATTTGTTTTCTAAATAAATTGTTATACAATCTCTATATACTGGGTTTTCAGGATAAAATTAAAGAAAATCCAAAATCATTTTGGCATTATGTTCAGTCTAAGAAAACATGTCGAAATTATCCATCAGTAATGCATTTTGAGGATATATCCGCAAGTTCAACCTCGGATTTAGTAAATCGTTTTGCTCAGTTTTTTCAGTCGAATTCGTCTGATGCTATGCAAGTTTGTAACAAAAATTTTTTGGAACTACTCAATTCGTGTATAGATTTAGGATTTATACAGGTAGATGAGAAAGATATTCAGTTTGGTATTGAAAGTACTAGACAGTCCCCTAAACAGTGATGGGTTGTCTACTTTTCTTTTGAAAAAATGTTGCCTCTAAGCTTAATTTTTAGCAGATCACTTCAAGAGGGTTATTTCATCGATAGTTAGAAACGATCTTCAATAACATCAATTTTCAAAACCGGAGATAAATCAAATATTTGCAATTGCCAAGGTCTTTGAATACATTATGCATTAAAATTTTTTTCTCTTCTGTTAAGTCTTTTTTATCACCCAATCAACATGGGTTTATTGGGGCCGATCGACGACAACGAATTTTTTAACTTTTTCAAACTTCTGCCTGGCAGCCTTTGAGAAGGGATATCAAGTGAATTCTATTTATTTAGACTTAACTAAAGCCTTCGATAAAGTTTCACATCAAGTACTTTTTCCTAAGTTGGCTAAAGTGGGATTTCATTCAAAAATTCTGGAGTGGATAAAGTCATACTTATCCGACAGAAAATATTATATATCGATAGATGGCTGCCCTTCCACCCCATTTACTACTGCATCTGGTATACCACAGGGCAGTGTTTTAGGTTCTTTGTTGTTTAATTAATTTATTGATGATATTTTCTCTTGTATATCTTTTTCTCAGTGTTTACTGTATGCAGATGACATGAAGCTTTTTAAATGTATTTCTAATCAGTTTGATGCTGCATTATTATAACTTGATATTTTTTCAATTACTCGGTGGTGTGAGATGAATTGTCTATTTTTGAATCCACGGAAATGTTTTGGCGTAGAATATGTCTTACCTTACGGTATAGGGAGTCATGTCAGATTGTTATTGTTGTAATCTTTATTTCATTGATTATGAGGAAATGGCGAGATAACTTTTTTTAAAAATTTTTTTGTAAGTAAACGAAGATGTTATCTTTCGTTTGATATACATTTAATATTGGTTGATATCTTCCTAATATTTAAATTTCTCAAATGAAAACTGTTTAAACACATACACTCAAACATATGTGTGGTGGTTGGTTGAGTGTTTGAGTTTGTAGCGTGATCACAAACTATGCTGCTGTTTCAGTGTGGACACAAACCTTCGGCTGTTGTTTTGATTGATGAAATATTGAAATGTAATTAAGTGAAACAATGTATTTAAATGAAACAAAATGTTAAATGTGAATTTGAATTTAACATGGATATATAATTATAAAAAATATACGAATAAATTAATTAATACATTTTGGCGTAGAATACGTCTTACCTTACGGTATAGGGAGTCATGTCAGATTGTTATTGTTGTAGTCTTTATTTCATTGATTATGAGGAAACGGCGAGATAACTTTTTTTTATCCTATTTTTCCTATTATAAGCCCATATTATCAAAAGTAACTTTCAAATAATCAAATTGATTTGCGTCTGTTATTTATCATTTATCCTTACACTTTTAATTTCAAAACATATTGATCCTATTTTTCCTACCATAAGCTTATGTATATTATCAAAAGTAACTATCAAATAAATAAATTCATTTGCTTATGTTATTTATCATTTATTGTTATATATGTTTTCTGTCTTATCGGATGGCGTATTCTACGTTAAACTTAATGGCCGTGTCTCTGACACAGCCTGCAGGGACAGTCCGTGGCCGAAGTCCTCGGACAACTGTCTGCTGTATTTTTTATGTGTGTTATGGAAGGTCACACTGTCCACTTTTAAATGACTACTACATTGATGGTAGGCTTATTAAGCAAGTATTTGAAATATTGACTCTTGGAGTAATATTTGACTCTAAGCAAAATTTCAATGCTCATCTCGATTGTATAATTCCTCATGCGTACTCAGTTCTTGCCTTTATTATACGTCATAGCATAGAATTTGTAGATCCATATGTACGTAAAATTGTATACACTAGTTTCGTTTGATCTAAACTAGAATATGCACCAATTGTGTGGAGCCCATCTACATCAACGCAAATTAACAGAGTTGAAAGAATATAGAAGAAATTCATTAAATTTACTTTGATATCATTACAATTTGATCAGCCGATACCAACGTATGAATCACGCTGTAGATTGATTCACCTGCCGCTGTTATGCAAGCGAAGAAGTCACCAATCTACAAGGTGGCGCCGAATGAGCTATATGGTTGGAATTCTTTATAACTTTTTGATGTGTTAACATCTATAGCGGCGTATAGGGACTAAATCTGTCAAAGCCAGATTTTATGCTGCTGCTAAAACCAGATTTTATGCTGCTGCTAAAACCAGATTTTCTGCGACTTCGAAAGAGAATAATGACGTGTTAAACAAAAATGAGTGAGCAAGAGAGCAATGAAAGAGTGGTGTGGCAGGGGTGAGGCAAATAAAATTGTGTCTATAGCGTATGTATTAACATAATAATGTATGTATGTACATGTGTCTGTTGCTGTTGTTGAACGGAGATATAAAGCATAGCCACGCAAAATTTCATTTCCAAGCCCATGGACTAGCGCAGTCGACGTTATGGTGACACACTAATACGTCAGCTACTTCGTACAAAGAATGTGTGATGTTGTGTGTTTGGCTGTTTCGTTGCTGTTGATATGGCAAACATGTGGTTATGTGACACACGTATACGTCAGCTACTTCGGACAAAGTATGTGTGATGTTGTGTGTTTGGTTGTTTCGTTGTTACTGCTATGGCCAAACAAAGCGAGTTGTTTGATGTTCAGCATTGCCCGGTGTATACAAAAAAAATATAATATTATTTTTTATTTTCCAATGTAACATGTACTAATGTGTTCATAGGAATCGAACAGGTACCGTGTAGCCAAAAGGTGTTAACACATCACCCGTGAGTTCGAACACTCATTGATTTTTTTAATTATTATCTTTTCCTTTTTTTTTCTCAGAAATTTGTGAAGAAGACTTGGGGAATTAATTATGACTTAATTTACGATCGAACAACGTGCACAAATAATAAGTTTGAAAAGCGAAGGAAAATCCAGATTTTATTCACAATTTGGTAATGAGCGATGAAGCCCATTTCCTGTTAAATGGGTATGTCAACAAGCAAAACTGCAGGATTGGGGCTACGGAAAATCCAAGAGCAGTGTATCAGCGAGAATTACACCCACTTAAGTGTACTGGTTGGTGCGGTGTATCTTCCGAAAGGATAATTGGCACATATTTTTTTGAAAATGAAAGTGGTGTCTCATTCTCTGTCAACGGTGCTGCATATCGGACGATGTTGGGAAATTTTATTAGGCCAGCTGTGGAAAACCAAGCAAACTTTAGGTTTCAACAAGATGGAGCCACAGCACATACTGCACGTGCCTAAATGGCTTTGTTAAGGGACATATTCGGCGAACGCATTATTTCGCGCACAAGCAATTTTAACTGGCCTCTACGTTCACCAGATTTAACAGCTCCTGACAGTTTTCTTTGGGGATATTTGAAAGAAAGAGTGTACGCTAACCAACCAAGAACCATTCTCCAACTAAAAACCAACATTAGAAATGAAATCATGGCCATTACACCCGAAATTCAGCGAAAAGTTATGGAAAATATGCTAAAAAGAGCACGTATGTGCGAAGCAGAAAATGGACATCACTTACAGGATATAATTTTTCAAAGTTAATTGCAAAAAATTCCCCAATAATATAATGTATTTAAAACAAAATAATTATTATAATCGCATAAATAAAAAAGTCAGAAACCATTTAAACCATATAGCTCATTCGGCGCCACCCTGTATTATGTTTATTTGCAAAATCATTTGTGGAATTATTGATAGTCCTTATTTGTTGAATCTAATATGCTTTAATGTACCTTCGAGAAGATTGCGTCAATTTGAATTCTTTCATATACCCTGCCGTAGAACGAATTATTTCATGAATGAACCTATTTTACGATGTATAAGAGAATTTAACTCAATTTGCTCACTGTATGATATTGATTTTTCTATATATATATAAGTGAATTTAAAAAATCCAATGAGTGTTCGAACTCACGGGCGATGTGTTAACACCTTTTTGCTACACGGTACCTGTTCGATTTCTATGAACACATTCGTAAATGTTACATTGGAAAATAAAAAACAGCGTTCAATCATATGATGACGTTACAGTTAAATAATATTAATACTTAAAATTATTTAAAGACCCAGTGCAAGCACATGTGTCATTATATTCTTGCTCAATACTTTTTTTTTATTCCCACAAAAGTCAAAGAATGCAAAGCAACAGACACTTGTACATACATACATACATTGTTATATTCGTACGATATAACCGAAGATCAACATAAAATACTTTTTTAATATTACTCCAAATTAACACTCCAAATTAAAACACTTCAATCTCGGCTCGCCAATATCGGATCGCCTTAATTTTTGGCCTAAACTCTTCGTCGAAACCCGCACTAGCTTTTTAATCCAAAAATTAATAAAATCGGCTATGAATTTCCGGAGAAAATCGCGTGGGAAAATTATATGAAAATCGTCCAATAATCACTTTCAATACAGACTGCCAAGCAACGAACAAACAAACGATGATAAGACAAAACCGAAGATCAACAAAACACTTTTTTAATATTACTCCAAATTAATACTCCAAATTAAAACACTGCAATCTCGGCTCGCCGATATCGGATCGCCTTAATTTTTGGCCTAAACTCTTCGTCGAAACCCGCACTAGCTTTTTAATCCAAAAATTAATAAAATCGGCTATGAATTTCCGGAGAAAATCGCGTGGGAAAATTATATGAAAATCGCCCAATAATCACTTTCAATACCGACTGCCAAGCAACGAACAAACAAACGATGATTTACTCTTACAAACCTAACACTTGCGTATGTATTAAATTTATAGTTTACTGCCCTAGAGGCGCGCGTATAGATGTTAACACATCAAAAGATGTTAGAATTAATTTACTATAAAGAAGTAGTCTGTAAGGAATGTAGAATTCTATAAGACGTAATTAAATTAAATAAATAAAGAATTCTCAAGAGGTTCTCTAAATATTTCAAGTCTAGTATCACAAAGTTTCAGACTTTCATACAATAGTTCCTTCGCTAACTAAATAATAATTCTTCCTTTGTCGCGTGTTTTTCTGATCCTTGTTCAATCTTCTGTATATCATATCGCTGATTATCTTCTTCATCCCCTTATCATATTCTGGTTTTTCCATCGCTATATTTGGCTATTCTTTGTCCAAGATACAGATATTTCCATTTTCCTCAAACATTTTGAACTTTCCTCCACTGTTCCCACTGTGTATTTTTGTCACTGCGTCAAATGTTTTTGTATCCATATGACTCTCTATCATTGTTATTAATGTTCTCCTCATGACCTCTTGTTCTTCTTTTTCGTGTAATGTTCTAATGCACTCCTCTTCGTCAAAAATGTATTTCAGAGGTGATAAGTCGTTACTTTGCACTTTCAGTGTATTTTATAATTTTTCGCATTGCACATAAGCATTTGTTAGACAAATAATCTATTTGTGTGTGTAAGTGAACATTATTTAAAAGAACAAAAGTAAAAAAAGAAGTGCATCTGCGTCGAAGTATCTATCTTGTCAACTTATTTTTGGCCATTCTCTGTCCTAAATTCACTTAACGTCCCTAAAACGAACAAACAAAAGATTCGCTAGAATTATTAATGTCTGCGATTATCTGTTCATTATCCACTGATGTTGATGTTGTGGACGGATGGGAGTAATAGTTTCTTATGTATACCCTTATCAAGGATATTTATAGGAATTGCGAGTTATTGGATTTTCTATTTAAAGATATTGAAACGGAAGAGGTCATGAGATTGATTTAGTGTTCAGTTCAGTATTTGATAAATGTGTCAATTGATGTTTGCTTGATCAAAATTAACTTGAGGTCATTCTTACAATTACAAACTGTATACAACTTAGATTTATTACAAGTGATATGGAAAGAAATAAATGAAGCTTGGGATAGATTCAATGACCACTTGGAGATACTTTTGTAGTATTTCGTTGTATACATATGACATGTAAGTAGAAGGAGCATTTAAATACATGAACACTAAACTCCGTGAGATATTGGTTTTTTATTACGATATTTGTATCGTATACACTTTCCTTTCTAATCTAAGAATTTTACAAAATTAAATATACATACTAACATCCCCTTTAAGAAGATTTAGCCCACTTGATTTATTTCCGTAACGCCATCAGTTTGTTTACTTTTGACGTGACAACGTCTTAAATTAGGTTGCGGCTGGGAGTCACTTATGAAAAAGTGTAACGCCCGGTAACGTTACGATGAGTCACCGAACACAAGTAAACGCAATGTGTTTACTTGTGTGCCAGAAACGATTTGCTTTGCTGGCTTCTAGTGGCTGTTGGTCGGTGGTGTGAGTGTTTTTGTTTTTTGGCACATCATATATATGACGACTGAGCAAGTATGTATGTGCGTATATATGTGCGTGTGTATGAATATTGATTTAGATCAGTCTGCATTGGATAAGGTATTATTTTTTGTTTTTTTTTGTTTTTTGTTTTTTGGCTTTATGATATGTGTAGTGTATGTTTGTGTGTAGAAATTTTCATATGAATTAGGTAGCCAAAACGAAACAGAGAGCTGCGGTCGGCTTTAAAAACGATATGCGAATATGATGAATTGAAATACTTTTTGGTTAGTAAATTATTTTCTTTTGTTTTTAATAAAAGAAATGTTTATTTTTTATAATAAAAGAAATGTTTATATTTTATAATAAAGGATATGTTTATTGTTTATAATGTCACATTTGATAATGTGTTCATAGAAATCGCACAGGTACCTAGATGGTGTTGAAATTACTTCTATTTTCCTAAACCATAAGTTTCAATAAATGTTAAAACATCGCCCGTGAGTTCTAACACTCATTGGGCAAGTGAGTTCATTGCACTCCTATTGTGCAATTTAATTATATTCATATCAATAAATATTCTACCGAGAAAAAGACGTTGTCACGTAAAATCTTCGCCCGTAAAACCGACTTTACAGGCAACAATTTTTATTATTTATTTATTTACATCTATTCCCATTAAACACTCAGAGTTCGAAAATTACATGAGGTGTCAAGGGACACCCGGTTGGAACGAAGCTCCTTTCGCTATATATTATGTACTAGTGAGTTCCAACACGCCTAAGGCGCCTGTTGAAATATACTGTAATTTATCTTTATAAAAAGATACTCTTGTAAAATTATAAACTTTTTTAATAACTTTTGTATTTATTGAATGTGTTTAAAAATGGAAATTTATAGGTCCCTTTTGTAAGAATATGTATTATATTTTCCCGAAAAGGTCCTTTCTTTGATGAGAGGTACTTCTTTTATTAAAAGCTAATGTTTTTATGTAGGAGAAAGGATAAGAGTATGAATTTCTTTTACAAAGAAATACTTTTTTAAAGAACAGGTACTTTTTAAAGAAGTGGTACTCTTTTTAGGATAAGGTTATTTTTTTAAGAAAATTTACTTATTTTACTTATATCAAGAAAATAAAAGAAAAGGTGTTATTTTATTTTTAAGAAAGGCTAATTTTAAGAAACAGAATTTTTGTAAGAAAACGTATTTTTTGTAAGAGAATGTATTTTTTTTCTGAAAAAAAGCTTTTTTTACGAGGGATCAGGTACAATTTTAAGAGTAGGTACTTATCTCAAGAAAAGTTATTTTGTTTTACAAAAAATTTACTCTTTAAAGAAAAGGTAGTTTTTAAGAAAAGGCAAGATAATGGGTCTCATGCATAAAACGTGAGCTTGAGCTCGGAATCGATTTTTTTAGTAAAAGGTGCTTGTCGTATGCATAATAAAATTTAATGTATTTGCTTTTACTCACTGCTCAAGTTTGATCTCCTCTTGCTCAGTTTGAACTGAGAAGTTGAAGTTAGATGAGATTGTTCTCATTTTCATATGTGGAGCATGCGTTTTAGTTGACTCGCGTACACCAAAAAGGAATCATGGCTGAATATTTTGTACCAGAAATAAATAAAAAATATTATCAACAGCGTAAGACTAATTTAGCAAGTGAGGATAAAAAATTATACAGGTTTGTAATCTTAATTATTATTATTTTTTATATAATTAATAATACAATGATAAATACACAGATTTGATGGTAGTAGCATTTGCTGGTTAGCGAATTATTTTTTTGAGGTGTCAGAAGAAAGATGTGGTGGTGCCCTCAGCAACATTGATAAAATTCGACTCTATTTAAGATTCTCTGCAGATCCTGGATTCCAAAATGGTACAGCCACAGATATTGGAGTCCATCAATCAACTGTGTCGCGAACAATTGCGGAAGTTGTAAAACTTATATCTGCCAAAGCAAGCGAGTGGATAAAATTCCCGAAAGATGCAGATCAAATAAAAGATGCATAAATGAAATGGCAAGCAAATTATTACTTTCCATTTGCAATTGGAGTTATTGATTGTACTCACATAAAAATTAAAAAACCCACAAATCAAAGCGATGAGTACATTTGCAGAAAACGTTTTCACTCTGTAAATGTGCAGGCAACTTGTGATGGAAATTAACTTTTTACAAGCGTCGACATACCGTGGCCTGGTTCAGTACATGACTCACGCATCTTACGAAATAGCGAGGTATGCAGAATAATGCAAAATGCAACGAACGATGCATTACTTCTGGGAGATGAGGGTTATGGAATATGCCCATGGCTAATGACACCATTCCGAAACCCAAAAACTGATATAGAAAAAACCTTCAACAAAGTGTTTACAAGGGAACGTGTCATTATAGAACGGTATTTTAGGCAATTGAAGCAAAGATTTTCGATACTTCAATATAAAATTCGTGTATCGACAGAGCTAGCGCTCCACGTAATAGCCAGTTGTTTCATTTTGCATAACATAGCTAAATTTTTAAAAGACGATTATATCGTTATCAGTGACGATAACAACAATAATGATGAATGACAATTAGGAAATGATATAGAACAACAATCAGCAAGAATTTCAGAAGCTGGAAAAAACAAAAGGAGGATGATCGCGAATTTTTTGTCAAATTAGTTTATAATAAAAATACTTTAAACGAATATATTTATTTTTTATTATTTTTTTTTTTGGTTTATAAAAGTAAAAAACATAAATAAAATTCACTTTTTAATACAAAAATAAAATATGTGTAATTCACTATTAGGCATTAAATATTAATTAATTACATACAAATAAAATTCAAAATTCATGAAACTCCAAAGTTTTCCACAAGTTTTTCTTGCGAAATCTGCATCTTTGCAGAAAGTACTTTATTTTGCTTTAACAATACAAACCTCTGCAGACTTTGAAAATTCAAGTCCCTTGTCTCATCAGTTTGATAACGACTCAAAACTGCTGTTGACTTTTTGTTAACCTTCAAAAATAAACAACATATAGCAAAATGTAAACTGAAATAAAAAAAAACTTACAGGGTGATCATTATCATCAGCGCAACGGCGCTTCCTTTGCTCTTTAGCTAGTGATGTTGCTGTTGTTCTTGTTCCTGATGTTGTTGTTGGTGATGTCTCTTCTAATGTTTCAAACGTACAGTTGTCATCATTGGTTCCAAGAGAGAGATGAACTAGAAAGAAATAAATAAACGAAAAGCGAAATCAACACCACAATATGAATTTGATAACGGCACACTTACCTGGAAGTTTGTTTGCTGAGGGATTAGAATTAGCACAAAGCAATTGTGACAAATCAGATTCCCAGTTTTTTAAAATAATTTTTGACGTAGAATACGTCTTACCTTACGGTATAGTGAGTCATGTCAGATTGTTATTGTTGTAATCTTTATTTCATTGATTATGAGGAAACGGCGAAATAACTTTCTTTAAAAATTTTTTTATAGGTAAATGAAGGTGTTATCTTTCGTTTGATATACATTTCATGTTGGTTTATATCTTCCTAATATTTAAATTTCTCTAACGAAAATTGTTTAAACACATACACTCAAACATATGTGTGGTGTTTGGTTGAGTGTTTGAGTTTGTAGCGTGGACACAAACTATGATGCTGTTTCAGTGTGGACACAAACCTTCGGCTGTTGTTTTGATTGATGTATTTAAGTGAAACAAAATGTTAAATGTGAATTTGAATTTAACATGGATATATAATTATAAAAAATATATGAAAAAATTAATTCATACATTTTTATGTTAAATGACTAAAGCAAACTAACAATGCTGTTTGACAGCAGCTGACAGTTGACGTTTAGTAAATTAAAATAAAAACTACTAATCAAAATGGCACCTACACGAAATACAAGAAAGCAGAAATTGTTATGCAGAGAAATAAATACTCAGGTAAGTTTTGTGTTCCCTTGTTTATATATATTTTTATTAAAAATTTTAATTAATTTGTAGGCGCAACATCAACAACAAATATGCAACAAATCGCAACAGCAGCGGCATGACCCAATATCAATCAAATAGGTAAGTTTTATACCTACATACATATACATATGTACATATGTATATATTAATGTAATGTATAAATTCCTAATAATGGATTTAAGTTACAGTTCCTATAGCGGCACAACAACAAATAGTCGATTTAAGTAAATAGGTATAGGTAATATTAAATAGGTATAAGTAAATAGGTATAAGTAAATAGGTATAAATAAGTAGGTATAAGTAAATAGGTATAGGTAATACGACAGCAACAACAAAACAAAACATATTTATCGTATTTTTCCTACCATAAGCTTATGTATATTATCAAAAGTAACTATCAAATAAATGAATTCATTTGCTAATGTTATTTATTGCTATATATGTTTTCTGTCTTATCGGATGGCGTATTCTACGTTAAACATAATGGCCGTGTCTATGACACAGCCTGCAAGGACAGTCCGTGGCCGAAGGCTTCGGACAACTGTCTGCTGTTTTTTTTTTATTGCCTGTTTTATTCAAGTCTATTTTATTTTTTATGCGACATTTCATGTTAGCTATTTTTTTTATTATATTTTAACCCGTTATATCTATTCCAAATGTTTGCTTCATTTCTTTGACACATGTTTCTATTGTTTCTTTTTTCTTATTTTTAATGCTTGGTAACTGACTTTTTTCAAGTAAATATTTATTTTCTTTCATTTTTTGTACTAAAAATTTATATATATCGTCACTTTCTATTTTATTATTATTATTTGCTTCTACTTCTACTTCACTTCCACTTGACGACATGTTTGCACTTCAATAACAATTAGACGTTTGATCTCAATTTGCTCAAGTAATTGCAATTGGTTTGAACTCATTTTTATGCATACGAAATTGAGCAAAAGCTGTTGCGGTTCGATCTAACTCAACTTACGAGCAATTGCTTACTTGACTCAACTCATCGCTTTTACTCGTTTTTATGCATGAGACCCAATATGTAAGATAATGTATTTTTTTTAAGAAAAGGTACTTGTTTAAAAAAAGTCCAATGAGTGTTCGAACTCACGGGCGATGTGTGAACACCTTTTTGCTACACGGTACCTTTTCGATTTCTATGAACACATTCGTAAATGTTACATTGGAAAATAAAAAACAGCGTTCAATCATATGATGACGTTACAGTTAAATAATATTAATACTTAAAATTATTTAAAGACCCAGTGCAAGCACATGTGTCATTATTTTCTTGCTCAATACTTTTTGTTTTATTCCCACAAAAGTCAAAGAATGCAAAGCAACAGACACTTGTACATACATACATACATTGTTATATTCGTACGATATAACCGAAGATCAACATAAAATACTTTTTTAATATTACTCCAAATTAACACTCCAAATTAAAACACTTCAATCTCGGCTCGCCATTATCGGATCGCCTTAATTTTTGGCCTAAACTCTTCGTCGAAACCCGCACTAGCTTTTTAATCCAAGAATTAATAAAATCGGCTATGAATTTCCGGAGAAAATCGCGTGGGAAAATTATATGAAAATCGCCCAATAATCACTTTCAATACCGACTGCCAAGCAACGAACAAACAAACGATGATAAAACAAAACCGAAGATCAACATAAAATACTTTTTTAATATTACTCCAAATTAATACTCCAAATTAAAACACTTCAATCTCGGCTCGCCGATATCGGATCGCCTTAATTTTTGGCCTAAACTCTTCGTCGAAACCCGCACTAGCTTTTTAATCCAAAAATTAATAAAATCGGCTATGAATTTCCGGAGAAAAAGAATATGAATAGGAATTTTTTTGACAAAATTTCCTTTTTTTAAGAAATCGCACTTATTTAAGAAAATTTAATTATTTTAAACTTCTATCACTTTGGCTTTTCTAAATTTACTTTTTATGCGGTTGAAACTACAATATGAAATAAACAGGCTCCACCTAGAAAATTTCCCGTTAAACAAGAAATAGCGTCCCATATGTTAGTCTAGACCAGCGGTGCCCACAAAGAGAAATGAGCATGGATTAGTTATTTTACAAAAAATTGTTGCCTGTAAAGTCGGTTTTACGGGCGAAGATTTTACGTGACAACGTCTTTTTCTCGGTAGAATATTTATTGATATGAATATAATTAAATTGCACAATAGGAGTGCAATGAACTCACTTGCCCAATGAGTGTTAGAACTCACGGGCGATGTTTTAACATTTATTGAAACTTATGGTTTAGGAAAATAGAAGTAATTTCACCACCATCTAGGTACCTGTGCGATTTCTATGAACACATTATCAAATGTGACATTATAAACAATAAACATATCCTTTATTATAAAATATAAACATTTCTTTTATTATAAAAAATAAACATTTCTTTTATTAAAAACAAAAGAAAATAATTTACTAACCAAAAAGTATTTCAATTCATCATATTCGCATATCGTTTTTAAAGCCGACCGCAGCTCTCTGTTTCGTTTTGGCTACCTAATTCATATGAAAATTTCTACACACAAACATACACTACACATATCATAAAGCCAAAAAACAAAAAACAAAAAAAAACAAAAAATAATACCTTATCCAATGCAGACTGATCTAAATCAATATTCATACACACGCACATATATACGCACATACATACTTGCTCAGTCGTCATATATATGATGTGCCAAAAAACAAAAACACTCACACCACCGACCAACAGCCACTAGAAGCCAGCAAAGCAAATCGTTTCTGGCACACAAGTAAACACATTGCGTTTACTTGTGTTCGGTGACTCATCGTAACGTTACCGGGCGTTACACTTTTTCATAAGTGACTCCCAGCCGCAACCTAATTTAAGACGTTGTCACGTCAAAAACAAAAACACTCACACCACCGACCAACAGCCACTAGAAGCCAGCAAAGCAAATCGTTTCTGGCACACAAGTAAACACACACATCCGCACACACAGAATTATTTATTGAGTGGGAGAGAGACGCAAGGCATTCGGCGGGCCTCTCTCTCGTTCGGTGACTCATCGTAACGTTACCGGGCGTTACACTTTTTCATAAGTGACTCCCAGCCGCAACCTAATTTAAGACGTTGTCACGTCAAAATGAGATTGTATTGGTTCGTTTGCACTGAACAAAATCACTTCGTTTTGTTTGTTTTGTTTGTTAGCAATGCTGTACTCGTATTGTTTTAAACATAAACATAAGAGGAAATTAATAGGTAATAAAAAAAAGTTCTTTAAGAAAATAGGCACATGAGTTATTTGCCAATAATGTGCTGGGAAAACAAATATATACAATAATTTTATAAATATTGATAAATAAATTAAAAAAACAAAAAGCAAAAAGCAATTATTTTATATTAAATCTTACAAAATACAACAAAATTCAAAATATCTGCGATGTAATTATTTTTAATATAAACAGTTATAGTTACAGATCTCTGTCAATTCCAGTAACTGAATGACTATTGCTATAGAGCCGCCTTAAAGTGGAAGCATATTTATCTTTAAATTTTTGGTTACAAACAAGGCACTCTGCGTCATTAAAAACATTCAAGCTAAATAAGAATGATTTTTCCCAACCAAAATACCACATAATGAATAAAAATAAATACAATTAAAAACAAATTATAATAAGGCTGTCTTTATTAAATTTGTATATTTCTTTATTAAAATATCATTGGTTGTTGTAAAATATTGTCAGTGTACATATTTTATCAAACAAAGCGCCATCGACTTAATCCAACTAAACTATTTTTTTGGTTTCTCTTTTTCTTTTTATTTACGTTCGGGTTGTGTGTGTGTGAAAAACGATTAGGCTTCGCTGTTTTAACAAGTGTTTGGTCATCACTGGTCTAGACCTGTGATCGGCAACCTATACTCATACGTTTTGCGATTGTATGCGTTATATGCATCCTCGCTCTCACCACGAACCGGTGTTGCCAGTAAAATTTCATCTCAAATGCCCAATTTTAAACTTTAAATCTCTAATGGCAAACTTATTTTTGATATCATTAGTTGAAATCACAGCTTATACAGCTACAAATAAATTTCCAAAAATTACTGCAAAAATAAAATATTTTGCTTAAGAATTTTATTTATTTTGAAAATAAAAAATAAATGTAACCTTACAAATAATAAAATACAATAAATAATGTTTTTCATTCGTGCCAACACACGTTCACAAACCAAATATTCCGGTTTGCCAAACTAATTTTCTGAAAATAAAAAATTTACTTCAAATTGCCCATTAAACAAATTATATTCTGTGGCAACGCTGTTTCTAAATAACAAGCGATAACAGAACCTCCCTTGTTGAATGTTCAAACGAGACTGATTAGTGTTGTTTAATTCCCTACAATGTGTGTGCACATTAGAGTGGGTCGCCAAAAAAAAATCCTGTTTGGCACCCCTAGTTTGAAAGGTTAGCCCAAGAGGATCTCAAAACAAAAGAAAATACCGCCCTTTTTGTTTTGTATGTCCTGTGTCGCCATTTGAAGTCCGATCGGGGCATGTGACATATCCTTGTTCATGGGTTTAAAGCAGCTTTATTTTCTTTGTAGATCACATTCAAATTAATTGCTTAATTCAAAAAATATTTTTTTATTTTTGTTCCTACCCACCCTAAGGTACAACAATTTTTATATTTTATAAAAGCTGCGTAAAAATAATGAACATTTTGCTTTTGACGCAATTACTTTAATGCATAAACAAAAACGTTAACACGTCTTAAAGTTATCAAAATGCTAAACTAACTCTAAAAGTATGCAGAATAATACTGGGTTGTATACTGGGTTATTGCATATTACGGTTAAAAAAAAGTTGTTTAAAGTTTTTTCATTTAGCCCCCATCCCGCAACGTGCGATAAGGAACTTCGTTCCAAAATAATCAGAAAACAGTTTTAGAACCTTTCGAAATCTATGGTAAAAGAGCGTTTTGTACTCTTTTCTGAGCGTTCTTTGATTTCTCTAAATATTCATAAGTATAAAGCAGGAAAATTAATATAATGGATTATTAAGCGACCATGCTAAATAAAATGCTGCATATATGATGTTAGGAGTTAGGACAGAACAAACGAAATAATTTTTTAATTCTACTTCATCCCTCTTCTACCATTCTTGGCAACATATTTAAATCAATCAAGAGATCAAGTTAACAATCTTCCACTAACAATTGAAAAACAGCTGCTTTGTGGCAAAGTGAATGTGAATATACGTAATCAAACATTTCAGGCTTGCTAGGCTTCTGAGACAGAAAGACCCCGTCCAGTGAATAAAGTTTATACAAATCGAAAACTCACAATTTTCTGTGAATATTGACAGCGAAGTTCGAGAGAAATATTTTTTTGAAGGGAAAACAGTTGCAACTTAAAAATGTCAAAATTGTAGCACATACAAAATTACATTAAGGCATCATATAAATGTGGAGTTGCTTTAGAGTCGTGCCAGTGAATGTGCTTAACTGAATTGTCTATAATTCCAACAAAAACCAACCTGACCTTGTAAACCTGTGGTATGCATTTCTCATATATTAACTAAAACCATAAATGGGCACTTTGCAGTACCAGTAAAATGCAGTAAAAAAAAATTATACAGCGTTCGTACTGGCATCGATTTTCTTGATTTTGTCACTTTTCTTTATTTTACGGTGAAATCAAGGGCATTTGCTTGATTTTCCATACGGTTTGACAGACGACAATTCGGGTCTTTTTTTTAAAACGTCTGAGAATAAGGAAACAATGCTTGATTTGCTTCACGCATCGCTGTTTTGTCTCAAAACTATTTCTACCCACGCGCATAGATGTAATGGTACCACTAGAATAACCGACATATTTATGCTTCTCATTCCTTAGGCATTTATTGTTTCGCAAACACATATTTTGTATACTCTTTTGCTTACTTTTATTGTTGGAATATATTCGTGCTGAATTTGATTGTGGAAAATACCAGACAAAGCAAAATGCCTATTACTGTAGGATTGGTGTGTTTGTTGGCGTAGTAACACTACCTCGTCAATGCGCCTTGACTTTCAATCAAACCATGAATAACCCCCAATGCGAACACTTCAGATTTTGTTAGGACATTTGATACGAATTCGGGAAAATATTTTCCAGTGCGAATGAGCTATTACCAATCTTCAATCGGTACTAATTCGCATATGTAAATTGCATAATTCAGTTTCTATATAAGCGATTGTTAATCAACCGATGGTATCAATTCAGGCACAGTAGTGAGGCATCTGATTGACGAACTTGTCAATGACTTCGAAACTTGTCATGGCAGTGAGTAGGGTTAACTGAATTGTCTATTATTCCAACAAAACCCAACCTGACCATATAAGCTTGTAATATGCTATTCTCATACATTATACAAAACTAACAAAATTTAGGTGAGCCGGATTCGTGTGCCAATTTTTTTCGAAAATTTAGCTGGAAATTACATTTTAGTCAACGGGCTTTTTATGTTACGCAGCTCATCACCATATACTCTGAGACAATTGTTTTAATCACTATGCGGCGAAAGAGTATACAGGTCTCTACATGTCTCTCGTCCTGTGCAAGCCAGTAGAGAGTAGTTTCTGCACATCGCAATTCGGTAGTAGACAGGCAAGCTGTTTTACTATTAATCTTTCTCCTAACGCAGCAATCAACAAATCTCCGTACCTATGCCATAGTACGTTTGAGTCTGAGAAATGATTAAATCATTAAATTTGAACTAACCGGTAATGCCGGTTCTACTCTAGAATCATGCGTTGAAATTGTAGCCCCTGGAAGAATCGTGTCCCATTAGAAAAGTCAACTTTGATTTTTATTCTGGTAGTCTCATCTGCAACATTAAAGTCTATGGACAATCATCTCCAATCATCTGGGCAAGTGGAATCCAAAATTTCTCTGATTTTATGGGCAAAAAATGGCTTATATCTCTGCTTTTAGATACAATGCAATTAATAACAGTTGTAGAATCACTCCAACAAATACTTCCGGCAACTTTAGTGAGTTTTCTTCCAATACAGTGCACATAAGTCCTGTTCCCAATACGGCGGCTTGCAGTTTTAGTCGGAGAATTGTCATGGTTTTCATTGGAG
Source organism: Phaonia tiefii (assembly GCA_963931995.1). NCBI lineage: Eukaryota > Metazoa > Arthropoda > Insecta > Diptera > Muscidae > Phaonia > Phaonia tiefii. The sequence goes on from OZ008368.1 coordinate 200,110,902, forward strand.
CACATTTAGACTTAGCAGAAATAAAGAGGACACCAATTTCTGTATCAGCTGTTAAATATCGCCAGTATGACACGGCACCAACTGCGTCTTCACTGGCATCGACAAACACATCTAGCTCCAATACACCAGGCATACCATTTCCAAAGTAAATAAAAGAGAGTGTGCTTTAAGACCACACAACTGAAGTAAAACTTCTTTAGCTCCATCTACATGTTTATATATATGTTTGTATATGTCTATATGTATAATGTATACAGACATATAATAATTTTCTACAAATGTTTAAATTTAAATTCCGTTTCCATTGATAAATAAACATATTTGAGTTGAATTTTTATTTATTATTTGTTTTATTATTTTTAATCATTATTTATATTATTTTCATTATCGGATACATGAGTAGTTACTGTGGTTGATTGTAAGACTGAGACAATAGGCTTATGGTATGAAAAATATGATACATATGTTTTCGAATGAAAATTATAGCATGCCGTCCCAATAGAACGCAGAACATCTGCCATTGCCATGAATAATAATAAAACAATTATTGCAAAACGAAATCATTTTCCTTTAGTATCAGGATGTGCCATGACAATTCACAAATCTCAAGGTGGAACCTTCAATGAAGTGGTTTATGAATACCAAAGGACTCATTCTCTGCCACTACTATATGTTGCTCTATCAAGAGTAACCAGCATTGAAGGATTGTACATAGTGCCAAAAGATAATGATAATAGATTTTATCATGGTCGAAAAAATGATACATCGGTCATATCTTTACAAGATGAATTTCGCCGATTATCGTTGAATACATTGTCAACATTAGGAAGAACGATTCTTGATTTCATGCATGACAGGAAAAAGTTGTCCATGGTTACTTTCAATTGCCAAAGTCTCAGAAAACACGTGGCGGACTTGAGCGATCCCGTAATTGGTTCAAGCAATATTTTGTTTCTATCAGAAACTTGGTCAAATGACGATGATAATGTTGACATCCCGAATTTTGATTGTATTGCAAAATTTAAACGTAAAAATGTTAGATCAGCAGGAGTGGCAATTTATCAGAAATCAAATGATACTTCAAACATTGTAACTTCGAACATGGACATTTTATTAAGACATATTACTGAACTCGATATTGGCCAGTCATCAATTGGTGATATATGTGCTGCTCACTGTGATTTGGACGATGGAACAAACATCATAATGGTAGTTGTTTACATTTCGCCCAATAACACAGTCAATAACATTATAAAGTTTATATATAAAAGACTTATGATTTACGGTCGAGTAGGCTCTGAAGAATTAGGAGAAAATTATCATACGTTGCCACTCATTTTAGCAGGAGATTTCAATGTTAATTTCGCATCCGAAGATGGACAACTCTTCATAAACTTTCTTCGAGATAAATTAGAACTTGAAATCAATAATAACCGAAATGAGCCTACCACACGACATGGAACAACAATCGATGCAGTTTTCTCTAGATTTCTTTCTAATTTTCATTCGAAAACATATGTATCATATTTTTCATACCATAAGCCTATTGTCTCAGTCTTACAATCAACCACAGTAACTACTCATGTATCCGATAATGAAAATAATATAAATAATGATTAAAAATAATAAAACAAATAATAAATAAAAATTCAACTCAAATATGTTTATTTATCAATGGAAACGGAATTTAAATTTAAACATTTGTAGAAAATTATTATATGTCTGTATACATTATACATATAGACATATACAAACATATATATAAACATGTAGATGGAGCTAAAGAAGTTTTACTTCAGTTGTGTGGTCTTAAAGCACACTCTCTTTTTTTGTTTTAATCGTCAAACTCTACTCTTCACCTCCCTTGTCATGATTTACGTTGCAAACTTTTGGGGAACTTCGTAACAGCTTCCGCTACATTACAAACTTCCGGTTCCGTTGCATTAAAAAATGTTTACCCCTCCGTATAGAAGTTTTACTTCAAAAAGTGGCACATGGACAAGAGCAACTTCTGGCCCAAAATTATGCCAGTTGACTTCTAGTACTTCAGCCAATTTTTTGCCCCAACGTGTGTTACATCTCCAAAATTCTCATAATAACAATTTTACAGGTACTATAAAATGGCACAAAAATCCTATTGGATCATATACGGACATAACAACACTGAGCATCCATCGTTTTGTTGGACACAAATAAAAATAAATTTTATTGTGTCGTCTACCGGATGCCAATACATTCCCAGAATCTTTTCTACAGATGAATTAAATTCACCTTCAAGAGACACGATTAGATCTGAAGAGCTTGATGTAAAATGATGCAGTTCAGAACCAGCAGACTCATGTAAAGGGTTTTTCAACAGAGACGCTACAAAAGAAAATCGATAGGGACTGCAAACGACGCCATATTTTTTCCCGCTCTTTTAACATTTATATTCAGTAAGGTTTGCCATTTCATCATGGAAAGATATTCGAGCCAACAACGAGTCGAAATTATTAAAATTTACTACCGAAATTTAGAGTCAATGGCCTCAACTTTAAGAGCGCTACGTCCAATTAATGATGAGGCTCATTTCTGGCTGAATGGCTTCGTCAATAAGCAAAATATGCGTTATTGGTCAGACAGCAATCCACACGTAATCCATGAGTCATCATTGAATCCCGAAAAAATTACGGTTTGGTGCGGTTTATGGGCCGGCGGCGTCATTACTTCTTCCGTGAAGATCAAGACCGGCACATTACTGTGAATGCGAATCGCTACCGTTCAATGATAACCGAATATTTTGGGCCCCAATTAGATAATATGGACTTGGAGGACATGTGGTTCCAACAGGACGGCGCCACAAGCCACACAGCGAATGCCACAATCAATTTATTGGAAACCGAGTTTGGTGAAAGTGTGATCTCACGAAATGGTCCAGTCAATTGGCCGCCTCGGACGTGCGATTTGACGCCGTTAGATTATTTCCTGTGGGGCTACATCAAGTCCATGGTCTATGCCAACAAGCCAGCGACGATCGATGAACTTCGTACGAATATCGAACGTGAAATTGCAGCAGTATCGGCCGATTTATGCTTGAAAACCGTCAAAAATTGGGTTCAGCGTCTGGACTTCTGCAAGCGTGCCCGTGGCGGCCATGCAAAAGAAATCGAGTTCCATACATAATGACACATAACGTACTTTCACAGGAATAAAGAATTTCATTGGTATCTAAATCCGGTTTTGTTTTATTTAAAAAAAAACTTTTGTAGCGCTCTTATTGAAAAACTCTTTATATCACGCAGTTGCTTCGCCATTTCGACAGCTTTTGATTCGTCATCAAAGCTGTACACAAAATCGTCAACATAATGGTGATCCAACATTGACGTCACGGCTCTTGGAAAACGATCGCGATATTCTGGTTGCACTCTAAACAGCAATTTGCTTCTTTCATTGTTGCTTGAGACACAACTTAAAATTGGTTCACCAATCGGATATAATATATTTGTGGTATTAGTTGCCTCCTTCGGAAATTGATCACTTGACACTCTTTTCCCCGGCTGCAATCTCTGCTTGAGTGTCCATCATTAAGGCATGAGAAACACAACCTCAATTGTTTCACTTTACTTCATCTGTTCTGCACACTCGGTGAAAAAAAATTACTTGCATTCAAATGTTCTATAATGTCCTCGGCAATGAGGACACTGTATCTCTTTCCGTTGAACGTCCGATGCATAAATAACCACTTTATTTTTTGACTCATAGTTGTTTGAGCGACTGGTATTTATTGTGGTTTTCTGAATACTCCGTTCCAAACAAGCTATACCTTGGAGCCAATTGCTTAAATCCACAACACTAGTTCACTGGCTTATATTGGCTGCAGATACGGTCCAATCTAAACTGCGGGGCATGAGGAGCTTCTGCACTAACTCTGCCATCACAGTTGGGTTTGACAAATGCTGATGCCCATTTGCATTTTCTAAAAAGGCCGCTAATTTCTCACCTTGGCAGCAAATAGTATCAGCTTATCCAGAGCCTTCTCTCTAATTGGCAAAATTGCTGGTACTTGTTGCAGCTGCCAACTTGTCAGCAATTCCGGTCGATCATTTTGAAATTTCAGTTGCTCAATACCAGTGGGAACTTTATTTGGATGGATAAGCAGAGACTTGAGACACTCCCGAGCCTCACGTTTCAACGCCTTTTGTAAATGCAAACAATTTTCAAAATTGCTGTACAAATATACGGCCGTTGATTGATCAAAGGCAGATGAAAACACCCGCTAATCTTCTGGGCCACCATTAAATTCCGGCAGGTCAACAACTTTTTCTGCCATTGGCACTGAATACTGCATCTGATACCGCGCTTCCGACATTTGATACGCTGCTGTCGGCTGCTGTATATTTAGCGACTACGCTGCTAACAGATGCTGCTGATTTCCATTGCGTGAAACCACTGTGGTGCCATTACTTACAAAGGGAAATGACCATGGATCCCGACGATCTAAAATATCGATATAAAAATAAAATATCGCCTGCAAAACATTGATTTGATGCTGAAAGCATTCCATGGCTGGCTGGGCAACTAAGTTGGAGCTTGACGTGGTTACACCTGGCACTGGAGTCAACGGTGGCGGTATATGCGACAGCAACAAATTTGGGGCAGGATTATGTTTACCTGCCGCCGTCAGAACCGTCTTGGCTGTGGTGAAGAACATGGATGATGTTCCGGCAGCAGACGAACTTGTATTGGGCTCCGGTGATATATGGGTCACATTCACACTTTCAGTTGTTCCGACAGGCATGGAACTGTTGAGCCCCTTACTGAGGAGGGCTAGGAATGAGTAATTGTCAGGTTCCGCGGGCTTCTTCTTGGAGGTGAACGCTGCATAGACATCTAAACAGCAATCGGTAAAAAACAACCAAATCGCAAAAAGGTTGCGAAGTAAAGTTTGTCGCTGGCTGCCGCTTGAGTTATTCCTGCGGGGATAGCGAATTGAACGCCAAATAAAAAAATTACAGCAGGCAGTTGTCCGAGACCTTCGGCCACGGACTGTCCCTGCAGGCTGTGTCAGAGACACGGCCATTAAATTTAACGTAGAATACGCCATCCGATAAGACAGAAAACATTAGCATTCGAGCGTTGTGTGAAAGCTTTACGCTTTACAATTCAAAATTAATGTTACAACAGCTTTATTGAAGCTTTCGCAAAAAAGCTTTATTACGTTAGCTTACTGTTTGTTTCACTTTTTACTAGATACATGTTGCCAAGCAACATTAGCTTGCTGTTCGTTTCACTTTTTACTAGATACATGTTCCTAAGCAATGTTGAGCAACCAAAAACACTCAACCATACACCACACATATGTTTTATATTTGAGTGTATGTGTTTAACAATTTTCATTTGAGAAATTAAAATACTAGAAATATATCAACTAATATGAAATGTATATCAAACGAAAGATAACATCTTCATTTACCTACAAAAAAAATTTTAAATTCATCTAGCCGTTTCACAAATTCAATGAAATAAAGATTACAACAATAAAAACCTGGCATGACTCCTCATACCGTAAGGTAAGAGGTATTCTACGTCAAAACAAGGAAGTATGTGCTTAAATAAGGGTAGGGTTTATTTTGTTATTATTTAAAAAATCGAATAATTATAATATAAAATACAAACAAATTATATACATATATCAGGCGACTATAACAAAAAGATAATGACGAAATAAAAACAATGTAATGACAACAAATATAAGACAATTCAAAGTGAACAAAATCGATAACAATAACATTAGCATCAGCGATACATCCATGCGGTAAAATTCATGTCAATCCAACTTTCGTCAGAATTTTTTCTTACAATTTCTATTCTGCTGTGTATTTTGTGTAAATTTTCACAAGTGCACACCAACAAAAAAGTAGCAAAACAAACAAACTCCAACAAAAACTATGACTAAAACTGCAGCCTAAAGAAAGGTATTATATTTTTATGAAATTTTCGTTGCCATTAGAAGTACGTATGTACCAATATAAAAAATATCGAAAGTTTCAAGAACCAAAAATTTGGCTCACTTTTCATTTGCTTGGTGCTCAGCTCGAAGTCAAAATCAATTACATGATTGTTACGCCACAGATATTTCTGACGAAAACAATTGTTGGATAATTATTTGGATTTACAATTTTGACATTTCGATAATTGTAACATCCAAAAGTAGCACATGGGTTAAAAATAAGATGGAGTGTTTAGAGCAATTATAAATGAAATATAATGCAAATATAAATGAATATAACAAAAATAAATGGAACAGGTAAATCAAAGATAGATTGTAACTCTCCGCAACAAAATATCCGTTTAACGATGAATTACAAACATTTCTTACGAAACTTTCGCAAGTACGGTGCTTTATATGCCATCGTATGTAGTTACGGTCTATATCTTTCATTCACGCATCCTCTATTTAATTTTAAAGCGCAGTGTACCTATTGTATCTGCTTCCGTGCACCATGAGGAAATAAAATATGGCCACAGCTCTGGTGGAACCAAACAAATAATAAATATTTCATATCATTAGAGACCAGAAATTCTCCGTTTGTTTAGTGCATTATTTTCACTACATTGTTTATGTTTCGCTACAAACGCCCGTGTGCTGATTTTCACAAACTTGGGCTATAGTATTGGTATGAGTAATTAATCTAAAGATTTTTAAATTAACATCTTTGCTCACATAAGTATGAATCCTGTGATGTATGGTAATGGTGTTGGCAATAGCATACTTTTTTGCATAACTGGGATAACAGAATAGTAAACATCGAAATATCTGTGATAAATTATCAACTGTAAATGTTAAATATTTATTAAAAGTAAATGCAGGCACACATGAGGCTTTATGAAGAAGAAACTGAAACGAGGTTTCTTAAAACTAACATTTAGACTATATAATCAATCAAGCCCTTTGGTTTCTCCAGAAATGTATGAATAACACATGAGTAATATGCCGCTAGTCAAGCACACTTTATACGCTGTGTTGTGTACGCAATTATTATTAATTTTTCGTGCAAGGGAACAGAACAGAACAGAATTACCTATATTAGAATCTGAATATTTATATTAAACTAAAAATTTGTTTTAAGACTGTAGCGGACTTAAGTTTTTGGAGAGGTCTTGTCTATCAATGAAGACCTCATACTACATTACATTATTTATATGAACACTGAAATGTGAAATTATCTATTGTGTACTTGATTATTACGTTTGTTCGTTATGTTTACATTATTGTGGTTAATCATGCGTAGATACAGGAGGGCATATTTAAGTTTTTGCGAATAAATTGTACCCCAATCTAAAATTGTTTAAATTTTAAGATACATTTCATTAACTCACCCACTGTCTGATATGTAAGTAATCTCAGAATAAATGGAAAGATGTTTCACAGTACGCACACACACATCGAATTTTGCCTAGCAATGCTACATGATGGCAGATGCAATTTTCCATTTCGTGAGACTTCATTCATAATTTTTTCTCATATATTCCCTAATTCATTGTCTAATTTAGTGCTCCACATTCACCCAAACACTTGTGCTAACAAAATATATCCTTTGCATTCAGTAGCAAACTATGTTCGAATTTGTGTACACTGCACTTATGAAAGCCACTTGTAGTTCATCCTTAAAGTACTCCAAACAAAAATCTGCTACAGAAACCTAAAAAAAAGAACACAACAGGAAAAATAAACTTAACACAGTATACAATTTTTATAACAGTTGCATATTTCATCTCGCTTAAATATTCAACGTCTTCACCACCATCGCTAGTATTTTCTCTCCTTTATTTCTTTGCAACACACTATAGGTTGGTATATGGAAAAGAGGGTGCATTAAAGTCTGGTTTTAGTAGGGCAACTTAATGTAGATTTGTGTTTCTGTTTTTCTATTCGTTATAAGATCCCCCTAGGACCGTATACTTTGAATTGGCTGGGTTTAGGAACAAATATTTATATTTCAGCTTGTAGATTTGTATTTTGCTTTTGTTTAAGTTAAGGTTGACGCTGACGACATTGTTGATTATAGTGGTAGTGGTGTTGTTAGTGTTTCTAATAAAACTGATGCGGCCAAGGCCAAATAACAAAATTTTAACAATATTTAAATCGATGTTTCTACGCAAAACAAAAAGAATTCAAGTATTAATTCTATGAACAATATTTAATGAATCTATAACTTTTTTTGACGTGACAACGTCTTAAATTAGGTTGCGGCTGGGAGTCACTTATGAAAAAGTGTAACGCCCGGTAACGTTACGATGAGTCACCGAACGAGAGAGAGGCCCGCCGAATGCCTTGCGTCTCTCTACCACTCAATAAATAATTCTGTGTGTGCGGATGTGTGTGTTTACTTGTGTGCCAGAAACGATTTGCTTTGCTGGCTTCTAGTGGCTGTTGGTCGGTGGTGTGAGTGTTTTTGTTTTTTGGCACATCATATATATGACGACTGAGCAAGTATGTATGTGCGTATATATGTGCGTGTGTATGAATATTGATTTAGATCAGTCTGCATTGGATAAGGTATTATTTTTTGTTTTTTTTTGTTTTTTGTTTTTTGGCTTTATGATATGTGTAGTGTATGTTTGTGTGTAGAAATTTTCATATGAATTAGGTAGCCAAAACGAAACAGAGAGCTGCGGTCGGCTTTAAAAACGATATGCGAATATGATGAATTGAAATACTTTTTGGTTAGTAAATTATTTTCTTTTGTTTTTAATAAAAGAAATGTTTATTTTTTATAATAAAAGAAATGTTTATATTTTATAATAAAGGATATGTTTATTGTTTATAATGTCACATTTGATAATGTGTTCATAGAAATCGCACAGGTACCTAGATGGTGTTGAAATTACTTCTATTTTCCTAAACCATAAGTTTCAATAAATGTTAAAACATCGCCCGTGAGTTCTAACACTCATTGGTTTTTTTTTTTATTTTACAAATTTTAATTAATTTCAAATTTATTTAGCAAAAATTTGAACCTTCGATCTGAATAAATGTTTTGATTTTCGAATTGATTCTTTAAAATTACAAATATTAAGAAAAAGTGGCAGATATAAGAAAACTTGATTTAAACTGTGTTGAGCAAGAATTTTAACATCTAATCAATATGAAAATCAAATCAATCTAAACAAAATATATTTCTATAGTTAAAATTTGTGCAATTCTTATTTTCATTCAATTCCTTGTTCCTATTGTGCAATTTAATTATATTCATATCAATAAATATTCTACCGAGAAAAAGACGTTGTCACGTAAAATCTTCGCCCGTAAAACCGACTTTACAGGCAACAATTTTTTTTTTAAATATTACAACAAAATGTTAAGACAGTGGCAAATGACTGAAGGATGGTCTCACGACCCATTTAGGGAATATATTGAAAACCCAATTTATTTTTGTATAAAGGCAATAGGTTCGTTGCATAAAGTAAAGATAATACGATACAGGGACATTTTAATTATCAAACATCTGTGTGAGCCTGGTTTATTGTGACCCCAGCCGTACTCTTTCGTTACGACTTAATGTACCAAAATAATTTCTTAGACCTGGTTTTAATACTATTTTAATTTATTATAATTATGTATAATTATTTGTGTTTATTCTGCACAACAATATAACATCTTATAATTATAGTACAGGAATTACGAACCGTTCACAAAAATAGTTGACAATTAACTTAATTGATGAAGGTAGAATCATAAGTTAACTTGTACAAAATAATGGAGATTATGGAGATTATATTGATTTCGACGTCAACAATATTTTATATTAAATAAAGAAAATCTGTTTCTGTTAATTGAGAAACTCAAAAAAACACTTAAAACTAAAATGAAAAGCAAAACAAAAATCAATGAGTGTTCAAACTCACGGGCGATGTGTTAGTACCTTTTTGTTACACGTTACCTGCTGGATTTCTATGAACACATTAGTAAATATTACAGTGGAGAATAAAAAAAGAATAATTGTTGTGCTGAAGACTCTTTTCCTATTCCCTTTATAGAATATTTCAATATAAATGCACCGTTTCGACAATGTTAATACATAAAACAATACAAAAGAAATACGATTTGGATCATTCGCCAGATGTCGCCAGTGCTTTTGAGTCATACAATTCGATCCATGAGTTCTCTATACTATTCAATACTCTTTGGCGATGACGAACTACGTGTTTGTTCGCTGCCGCTACATCAATACCATTATACTTATTTTAAGGCAGAGACACTTTATTTTACTTACTTTTATTGATTATTCTACAACCTCATGAGGTCGGATGTCTTACACATATTAATGAAACAAATAAATAAACAAATTATACAAATTTTAATATATTTCTCCAACTGGTTCTATGCTTCGCATTTTCACGCCAGTTGGTAACACCAAGGATACGGAGGGACTCGTCGGCCTGGCCTTTTCTTTGGAGTCTTGGTCGTCCTCCCTTCGTGGACAATAAACTAAAATGATAAAGTTTTTTTTAAGAAAATTTAGTTTTTTTAGAATGTATCTTTTTTAAAGGTATATTTTTAGGACCTTTTTTCAAGAATATGTATTAATTTTCCCGAAAAGGTTCTGTTTTTAAGAAGAAGTACTTTCTGTAAGAAAACGCCATAAAAGTATATTTTTTTTTTTTAAACAGAAATACTTTTTTTTAAGAAGATGTAATTTTTAAAGAAGTAGCACCGTCGGTGGTGCAATGGTTAGTGTGCGCGTATCTTATACATGAAATCCTGGGTTCGATCCCTGCTCTGACCACCATAAACTTCTTTCGACGGCGGTCACCTCGCATAGTGACGGCAACACTATCGAGTGTTTAGCCATAAAAAGGCTTCTCAAAATACCGTACGGAACCGGTGTAAAACTGTAGGTCACAATCAGAGAGTATAAATCTAGAAAGCGCACCGCTTACTGGTTGTGAGAAGCTTTCCCCCAATTCCTTCATGAGACGTAATGGGAAACAATTTATTTATTTATTTAGTACTCTTTTTAGGAAATGGTTATTTGTTTAAGAAAATGAAAGATTGCTTATCTCAAGAAAAGATAAGAAAATGTATTATTTTATTTTAAAGAAAAAGAATTTTTGCAAGAAAAGGTATTCTTTTAAGAGAAGGTATCTTTTGGCAAAAAATGGTTTTTTTTAAAAAATGGGAATTTTTTTTTAGAATTGGTCCTTTTTTTCAAGAATAGGCACATTTTTAAGAGTAGGTACTTATTTATTTTGTTTCTCAAAAAATGTGCTCTTTAAAGAAAAGTAGCTTTTGAAGGAAAGGCAAGTTATTGTAAGAAAAATTACTTTTTTTAAGCAAAGGTCTTCTTTAAGGTGAGGTATTTTTTAAGAAAAGATACTTTGTTTAAGAATATGAATAGATAATTTTTTTGAAAAAGTTTACTTTTTTTATTAAGAAAATTTTCTTTTTTTTAATTTCTTGCACTTTGCCTTTTCTCAATTTATTTTTTTTTGGGTTCAAGACTACAATATATACTAAATATTGGGCGCAGGTTGTTTAATTTTTTTTCATTTAGCCCCCATCCCGTTATGTGCGATAAGGAACTTCGTTCCAAAAAAAAAATAGAATTAATAGGAAAAAAAGTATAAATATGAATAAATAAAAATTAAGATAAATAAAATTAAAAATTAAATAATGAGTAAAAATATGTAAAATTTCTTAATAGGAATTACCTAAATTTGTTCAGAGACTATTTGCTTAAATTTATTGGCGTTACTGAGTATTTGAAGATTATGTGGGAGTGAGTTCCGAAGACGGGCAGCATAGATACTGCAATGCCATTCGGATACAAGGCTATGTCGTGTGAATGGTATAATTTTCTTGTCTCTAGTTGACCTATTGAACTGAAGTTTTTGAAAAAGATATGTCAGTTCCTGTGTATAAATAATATTGTGTAGAAATAAAAGAGATTTTAGGTTTAAAAGTTATTGAAATGAAGCAGTTGAAAATTGAGAACGAGAATCAAACTTTTTCAGACCGTACACATATCTTACAACATTATTAAAAACAAAAGTCAAGTAAGATGAATCGGAATTGTCAAAAAGTTCACAACCACAATTCATAATACATGCTTTGGCCAACAGAATTCTTATATTCAAGTGATAGAAATGTTGTGTTTGCGAGAGTGTCCTGAGCTTTGAATACGTTTTACCAACAATATTATTAAGGTGGTTCGACCAGGTCAAAGTGTCATTAAATAGTATACCTAAGTATTTTGCAAGTTGTATAACTTAAATTTTCTCCTGTTTTATTATAAATGCACTTGAGAAAGTGATATTTGACCTGGCAGATCATTGGGATAAATCGAAAAAAGCAAGAAGTTAAAATCCAGTAATTGGAATTTACGGATTGTGTGCAGCCACTTAGATAAAACTGAATTAAAAGGGTAGTAGAGGTCGAAAAATTTAGCAAATGCTTCACTTTTAAACTAAGAATAGTATGGTTAATATAGTCAACGACATTGGAGTCGTCTAATAGAGGAAGAAATGCCATATTGCCGTCATACATATCTTGTCTAGTAGTCTCTGTTACTTCAGCTAAGGCAGCGATACAACTCTTCGTGGGATGGAAACCGGACTATCTGTCAGAAAACATGCATTGGTCAGCAATGTATTTCGTCATTCGTCTATGTAAAATAGTTACAAAGACTTTCGAAGGGATGCAGTGGATGGCAGTAGGACGGTATATAGTCTTAGATTTAGGTACTGCAATAATATTTGAATATTTCCAAAAGTTAGGAAACTTGCTGGATGCAAAGATCGAAGAAAAGATATAAGGGAAATAAGGCAGCAAAAAAGGCAAAAATATCGTTATAAATCAAGGATCCATACTATCGAATCCAGACGCATAAGATTTCACAGCGGAGAATGGGTTAAAATGTCTGAATCATTTACACAGGCTTATAGAACTTAAAGACTTATAGAAATTTTCATTGGTGTTAAAACTATAGAACTCACTGTTTGGTTCGGTCGAGAGTAAATTTATAAAGTTTCTGCGTATATCAGTCTTTTTATATCTAGTATGTTATGTATCTATTATAAATCTATTATATTATACACTCCGGATCACTTATTTAAAGGCACTAAAAATTCCATAATCAGCAACCTGTATCTTTTGCAATTTCTAACTGATTGCAAAATTTTAATATGGAAATGGAAGCTAGACATCGTCAGATATAAAAAAAAATCATGACAATAGTGATTTCTTAACTAAAGCTCTCTTTGAGCAATTTATAAAAAAAAGTCCAAAAATGAGTTATTTTTTTTGGTTCACTTGAACAGAGGCACTTTAAATAATTTTAATGCAAAACTGGTTTTCTTGTTTTTTTAATTTATCTTACCCTATTTAAGAACTATTAGTAATGGATACAACCCCCTTTGTTTTTAATAATTTCAAATATACGGGTTTTCATTGAGAGATAAAGAGAATGTATGTAATCCAACGAAATTTGATTCCAAGCATCCTTAATCGCCTGAATTAGTGACTGCTTGTCATCAAATTGTCTACCTCCTTCATAGACCTAACGAGATAAACTACACCAGATATTTTCTATAATGTTTAGATCTGGCGAATAGGGTATCCAGTAAACAATATTAACATTTTGGCTTGCAATGAACTCCTCTACTAATCTGGCGTTGTGTATAGGGGCATTATCCTGTTGCAATATCCAGGATATGGGACCAAATAGTTCACTGAACATCGGAAAGGCTGATTCCAGCTACGTTTTATAGCTTGCACCAGTCATTTTTGCACTTTGAAATTCAAGATCGATGGTGCCATAGTATGTAATAGCACCCCACACCATAGGTGCCGTTCAAGTATTACGTAAGGTCTATAGGGGGGCGGGGAGTACTTTGCTTTGCTTATTTTTGATGACATGGGTGGTGGGTAGTCAAGATGGTGATTACGTCAGCATGATGGAACAACATGCATTTTGTTTTCATTAAAGTTAACTTATATTGTCAAATCAATTGTGTGCTACTGTGGAAAAACACATACAAACAAACAAATATGTATACGTGAACAACATTTGACACTTTAAATTAACCAGAAATATATAAACAAAAGAAAATCAGCTGTGCAATGCGTTCACCTTAATAGTTCCATCATGAGTAATTATTTACTTTTTTACACATATGGCAACACATATGTTTGTTTAAATGAATATTATTATTAGTCCTCTTTCCTAAGCCTATTTTCTTATTTCTAGAATTATAACTGCTGCTCATGAATCAATAAAATAAAAAACAGAATACATTGAAAGTAAAATGCAAATACCAATGATTAGGACAGCATGGTGGGGGGGGGGGGGGTTTGGGGTTTTAAGAGCTTTGCTTACTTTTGAAGACAAGGGGGAGGGGGGGTTAATAATTGTAATACATTTGCTTTCGTAATACTTGAACGGCCCCATAACGCCATCGTCTTGGCTGTGATGTCGGTTCAAAAAACGCCTTTCTTTCGCAGATCATGGAAGTAATAGTTGTACCCATCAGGCCCATGCAAATTAAACTTCTTCTCATCCGTAAATACAACGGTTCTCCAGTCATTAACATGATCTCTAGGCTGCACATCCCGCACCATGTGGTCTCTTGCGAATAGAAGCCGCTTTTCCTTACGAGGAGCATTAAGTGGCGCTTTTTTTGTAATTTCAGGTATTTAAGATACTCACAGCTCTTAATTACTCAGCGTACTGATGACGTGCTCGCTTCCACACCAGCTTGAACTCTTAGTTTTGACACGGATAAGGCAGAATTCGAAGCAATTCTGATGATTTTTCTTTTTTCATACGTATATAAAGACAATGAAACCCTTCCTTTAGTATTTTTTCCATACCCCATATTTTTTTTAGCTTTTAGTTTATTCCGATAGATTTAAAATTTATTGTTTAGCCATTTTGAACCCGTAAAATGATTAAGATGTAATAAATTGTAGTAAACAAAAAATTATCGCTTACTTACTTTAAAAATAATAAGTGCCTTTGTTCAAGTGAACCAAAAAAGTAGCAAATTTTTGGACTTTTTTTATAAATTGTTCAAAAAAAGTTCTTTAGTTAAGAAACCACTATTGTCATGATTTTTTTCATATCTCATGATGTCTAGCGTCCATTTCCGTTTTAAGATTCTGCAATCGGTGGCAAATTGCAAAAGATACAGGATGCTTAATATGGAATTTTTAGTGCCTTTAAATAAGTGAGCCGGGGTGTATCTATTATATTTATATCAGTCTTTCCTACACCAATATCTCGGACTGTTCTCCATGTTCCTAAGACAGATGACAAGCGTCCGGAATAATACTTAATCTTCGAAGATCTGGTCTTGGCATTAGCATCCTTCTTGCAGTCCATTTGGAATACGATGTGCCTCTTCTTTCAATTGCAGCGTTTATGACAGCAGGAAAACAGGGCCCAGACTTAGCAAGATTAATTATTGTCTTAATCGGTACCGTAGTACAAGCCGAGCAAAGTGCTAGACGAGTGAGTAAAATGTGTGGGTTCTGAAATATTTGTAGCTCACAGACCTACAGAGGACATGCCATCCAATACTCACCTAAAGTTTAAAGTGTTATCATAATTTGTTTCTGGTTAAAAATAAACTGTGATAAACAGTAATTACACTACACCCGGTACAGATTGAAGAAAATCAAAATATGCACTTTCTCTGATGCGGAATATTTTGGTGCCTGAGTTTCATTCAAAGTATTTAAAGACTCCGCATACTCGGTTCGTAAAACATTTTATTTTGACTTTGACGCAGCGGAAAGAAAAAGAGATGACTTTTATTAGACCCATTTTTGAACGGTGCCCAAGACTCACAATTGTTCACTGATGGGTTCTTATTACGAGTGAAGCAATATTATGTAAATATTTGTAATGAAATAATGCGGTTTGCATCTTATTGTGCAGACTTTGTTAATATTTCGCCAAAGGCGATATTGCGAAAAAGCCTTGCATGGGTACAAACTCAATACTCATATGTTATATGAAGTGTAGCAAGCAAGCGCTGAACAATTCATTTGGAATTATTGGTCCATTGTCATAAATTACACGGGCTAACGAGATTAAGTACACTGTGAGACAAAATTAGATTTTTTCAAAATGATGGGGTTCTGTTAACGGATTCTGGTAGAAAGGTCGAAAAAAAATATACGTGTATAGGGGTTTGGGCAGATCTGATCAGAATTTTTTTTTTAGGGCGGGTCAAAGTATCCACTTTCCTGCAACATATCGGCATGCACAATTGTGTGTGCCTTACTTCTGAGGTACAAAGTATGTTCAGAAGTTTTATAGAAAAGATTGAGATAAACATTTTTGTGGAACAAATTATCCCTATAATTGTCACGTATAACCATAATTTTTACTTTTTTTTTGTAAACTCGCAAAAAACTGCTCCAAAATGACGGAGGGCGTGGTCAAAATGTTCCACAAAACACAAATCTTAGCCCAAGTGCTAGATAAAAGATGAAATATGACAAAATTCATTATATTATGTGGAGTATTTTTAATGGAAACAGCAAAATTACAAAATTCATTATTAACCCTTAGAAGGCAGTTAGTTTTTGCTTATTACCTACCACTAGGGCTAAGATTTGTGTTTTGTAGTGTTCAGACACATATACTGAAATTTTATTTTAGTGAAAATTTATGGCGATTTTATGGCCGACTCATGCATCGCTAAAATACAGTCAGATTCCCTCGATTGCAAACTATCCATAGGCAAAGTATGCATGACACCGCGGATTGTGGTGGTTTGATTTATGTAGGTACACTTCTATGATGAACACCGGTCCCTAGTATGGGGAACAGGCGGTAACCAGATGGCGGGCCACTGTGGATGGATACATCTGGACTTAATTTGCGTGAGTAACCTGGGATGACCTGCGTAGGAAGATGCTTTATAATTGTTGGTATCCTTTTGTTGTGCCACAGAATGTATTTGTTCTAGTAAATAAAATAAACGCCTTGTTTTCACCTCATCAATAATATTAGTTTCATTGTTGCGCACTAACAATATATTACTTTTTGTAAACTTTCATATATTGTCAGTTATTACGTCAATATAGCACATGAATTGTGAAATACTTCTATCAATACGTAGTCCATGATTGGGAACGGATTGATTAATAAATTATGAACAATAATCTATTTCGGATATGTGTACCCTTCTATTGCACGTCATCGACACATGACGCTTTTCATCGGGGACTGCTTATTCTTCGCTACTGGCCTGCATATATGTAATCAGTCCAGCTATCCGCCACATATTGACCCCCATGCTACCCTGACCTTATCCGTAGGTACCAACTGCCTATAGGTGACTAACGACGGTGACATTGCAAATATTATTAATCAAATATAAATACATATCTATTGTAAATAAAAAATAAATCTAAAAAATCATGCTGCGTACCCTTTTGCTACACCCACAATGATAAATTTGGTTACTGGCATTGAATTAAATTGCTCTACATAGTTGCCCCCCAAGTTGTTGTTGCCATTATATGATGGTAGAAGCAATCAAGTGAAAAAGCTAAGCTTGGCCGAAATATGTGAAAGAACACACCCACCTCCCATAGAAAATTGCTGTAATTTCGACAGCTGTTACCTAATTTCTCCAAAAATTGGCAGCATACATTTCTAGCAACGCAGCCTTTAAAAAATCCTCTTCCAAGAAGCAGGAATGCTTTGAAATTCACTATGTGACCTATCTTTGGTAGCATCAATATATCTGCATTCAAATTTGACTGAACTCAATATAATTAAATTCTCTAAATTTTGGTTTTCAAAAGATTATTTTTATGTTTGTATAAGTCTTTCCATGGAATTTGTTTATTGGTTGTAAGCATCTATAATAGAATTTCGTACATTAACATGTAGCTAAAAACCAAAATAGACTATTTATATGGGATTATATTCGGAATTCACAGACGAATTAAAACAATGATTTTAATAAACACATATTTCTTCTAAACATATATAATTCTCCTAACGGTACTTTTCATATGAGTAATATTTGCGCCTAGAAACAGTGTTGCCATATTTATGTCGGATTGCCCTGACAAATTGAATGCATAGTTGGTCATCATCATTTGGTGAAAAAATTAATTTGAACTTTAGACGAGCAAGTGTCTTTTCCATGATTATAAGCGATAACATCACATTGACCAATAGCTTCAACTGCCAAAACCCCATATCTCTGAATCGACATAAAACTCATAAAAAATATTTTAAACACTTTCTAATAAAACTGTATCTCATCGAGTCATATAGTATTGCGTAACCAATTCCAACATCGAGATAAAGCATTTTTGGATACAATCACGTCACTGCCCGACGGTGTAGGCGCAAAACAGAGATTACACTCTAACTACATGCAATTTAGAGATGGAATACAAAACGCGCCCGGCGAATTGGAAATTACAAAAAGATGAAAGTTAGAACAGTAACAAAGTCACCAACATATTTCTGACCCTTTTGCGTTTATTCACATATAAACTAGTATGACACAATTTATAAATTTAGTTTATACTCCATTCGTTTAATTTAAATGTCGTTTTTGTGTTAAAGACGCTCAAGTTTTGTTTAAACACAAACATATATATCGCAGAAAGAAAGATACACAAAATAATAACTATAACTCAAATGCATTTCATTTGGCATACGTTGTTTATCTTCCGAGTAATCATTTTCATCCTAAATTTATTCTAAGTTTCCTTATGACTGTAAGCATAAATATTGAAGTTTGTATCTGGATATGGAAATTTCCCTAAAAACAAACAAAAGTATGCCAAACAACTTTAAGCAATTTGTGTTTTCTGTTGTTTTAGTTTTCTGTTCTTTCGTAAGACTATTGGAAGTAACCAAATTTGTAGAAGCAAAAATAAGATTTCAAATAAATTGAATTGAATTTTTGGCAAATGCATATGTGGGTTTGATACACACGCACATGGTTGGTTCCATGTGAAACATAACAACTTTTGAATGAATATTTGTTTATCCCAAATTTCGCAGACTGATGCAACTTATTCAAATATTTTACTAATATTTTTTAAAAAGGCTTATATTGTTGTTTGTTTCAAATGATACTTACATTCCAAATTCTTTAAAGTGCTGTGGTGCGAATCATTTAATTTTCGTCTAATGAAAATGCGTGGATGGAATTAAATGAATACAGACACATTACAAAGGGATTTATTTTAGCGTTTGTCTCCATAAATTTATCACACGTTTGATTTAAAGTTTTAGTTTGTATTTGTGTTGGCGAAAACACACGATAGTGTCGCCTTCACTAATGTCGTGGTTATCAACAAAAATATTTCGTGAACATTGCATGGTTTAACACGAAATTACCACCATAGAAATAAGGTCACACACATGAACACTCCAAATAGTGTGTCCTATCATTCTGAATATCTTCGGCTGAAAAATGGGGATCTTACCATCATATACTATTTAATCTTAAAGTCATATAAGTATACTAACTACACTGTTAAAATTCTTCATTGTATTAAAAGTATATACATGGGAAGGATATCGTTCAGACATGTTAAAAATAGTCCCCAATTTTGTCTTTTTCGAACCATTAACGCAAGTAGTTACGCAGTTTGTATCTGAGAACCTCATGAATCGCTCTGGATGCATTGAGGACGCAAAAGTCTCTGAGCTCAAACATGCTGTGTTACATCAAAGCCATTATTGTATAGCCGAACGAGCATTACACCGATGTCACTGGTTTATCCAATCAGCAATCTTGGAATACATCTCAACATTAGTCAAATGACTTTTAACTGCACCTGCACACAACTACAATAGGGAAACTTCAAAGTTAAGAATATTTAGACTCGAAGTACAAGATACTCATACCTTATCATAAATTACACTCATTATGGATTACATTCAAACTATTTTGATTTTACAAGCATTCAGCATTTTTAAAGCTGGACCTGTACAACATACACCCAGTGTTTCTTTAAACATACCTTTAGTACTACATTCGCTCCTGGTTTCTATATCTTTATTTAACACATTCATTTTCTCGTAACAACACTTCTCCCTTTTCTTTGCTATTGTACTTTTGTCTGAAAACGCACACTATCACGTTGAATTTCTACTTCAACAAATAATTCAAGAGGAGACTTTTAAAACAAGAAAAGTCGAGAAGTAAAACCTAAACTTGGTTAGGAATGCGATGCTGTTTGAATTTTTTTGAGCATAAGATGCAGGTGGCAACAGCGGTAAGGGATTGCAGTCATAATTCTTAAATTATTAATCGCTGAGATATCGAAAGGGATTTTTGGATGTCTCGTGTTAGCTCTCCACTTTGCCAACAATCGGTCAAAAAACGTGAAAAAATTGTGTATTTGCTTTAGTGGTTAACTAAGTGACACATTTATTTGTGCACCAGCCGACGGATGTGTCGAGAACGATTTTCCAGATCACGGTTTTTTTTGCATTCATGTAACACTCGGACATGGATGAGTGTGATGTGAAGGTATCACGGCTTGTTTAGTTTAGCTTTTAGGTGTTTAGTTTAGATTTAGATACACTTTATCGCATTTGCAGTTGGAACTGTATAAAGGATGTCATGGTTTCTTATTCGTTTTCTACCTGGTGTGGACAATTTGTTGGTATTTGATTTTGGCAAATATTAGTCGTGTTTTGGTTACAAGCAAGCGATAATCGCAAATTTGCAAAGAAAACGGCTATTTAGCGGTAAGTCATGTTGTTGAAAAATATGGAAATGGGTTTAATGTGGTGAAAGATTTAAAAACAATAATAAACTTAGCGGAAATGATTCGTGTCACTAAGTTTTCGTTAAGTGCTTTATACGACTGTATAATTAAGCGGTATAACCAAAACAACCTTATGGCTAAAGTGATTTTAATTGGCAAATGTTTAAAGAGAATTGTTTAACGCGAATTAAAGTTAAAAGTATCTGCTAACACGACTCTCAAAATTCCCTTGATTTTTGTGACGATCTGGCAACAGATCCTCTTAACTTGTCAACTAATTTTAAAATACTTAACGAATCTCTAACATGTGTCAAGTACCGTTCCGAGGATTCGCCTTTTTCACTCTGAATTATTACTAACAGGTGGGTTCATACGCGGTGCAAAGGAGATACAATATTTCCATAATTAAAGTATCTTTAAAGTTATAAGTTAAAGAACGTGTAAAATAACCCGGTATGTTTAAGGGGCGTTGAAGTCATATTATACCTCATCGCCATATTCCAGAGTGTGGCTGAAGAAAATGCGTACATTTGGTTGCTGGGGAACCAACTAGCACTCTGCAGAAGGGCCCAAGATCATTCAGCTTAACTTTCCAGTAGCAACTAAGATCCTAGGTATTTTTTCCTACTCATACAAAAGCCCGGACAGGTGCATATTAAATATTCAACGCTCTCGTCCTCGTCTTCGTCACCACAATTTCTGTAGTAATCATAAGCTGAGATTCCAAGTCTAGATCCGTGTCTGCATATTAAAGAGTGTATGAGCGCTTCGGGGTTTGCTTGCAGAAATTGGCATAGCCAAATGTTCCATATAGAGTGTAACATGTAATATAGTTCGTAGTCTTGTCAGCTTACCTGCTCTGTGCTTCCGTTGAATGGTCCTGTGAACCAAACCCCATATAAGGTGCTGTCAAGATCATTTGGAGATGCTCGGCTACATATTTCAGGGATTTTATAGCAGTCTGACTGTCAGAGTAGATGTTGATACGACAGGTGGTGATAATGTTTCGTCCCTGTCAAAGTGCAACTTCTCCGATTGCCATGACTTCTGCCCAACTATTTAGAGTAGACTCAAAACCCAGTCTTGCCCTCTAGTTTAGAGGCATCTGTGTATAGCCTAAATAACTTCTATAGAAAATTTATCTACAGCATACAGACAAGGAATGAATTGCAGAATCTTCTGCTTCCTATTCAAGAGTACGATTCCTTTTTTATCTGGATTTACACCGAGGCGATTATGTTCTGGAGCATATATCTGCACGAGGAGTGTAATTTCCCTTCACTGCAATCGCCTGGTCGTCAACGTATGCTACGAGTGTGAAACCTGATCCCTCCTACTCGACCATAACACTTCTCAGTGCCAAAAGGAGTGGAGATAAGACTCCCCTCTGCGGTGTTTCTTTACTCACACTTCAAGTTAAGGTCGTGTGTCTTAGGGACGAAGTTATGAGCTTTTGGATTGATGGATCAAATTTATGATACCCGAATTTATCGATCCCCGTAAGGCGTTGCAAAAAGCACCCTCAATATTTACAAATGCAATTAGAGTGTGTAGAGTGGTTTCCGTAGATTTTCCCTTGTTGTAAGCGTGCTGCAATGTGGACCACTGAAAAATACTTATTCGCAGATGTGAGTCATTCAATCTTCCAATGCCTGTAGAAGGAATTAGCAGTAAAGGCCGTAAGCTTATATTTTTATATACATCTTCTGGTCGATGAT
Organism: Phaonia tiefii; assembly: GCA_963931995.1. Classification (NCBI taxonomy): domain Eukaryota; kingdom Metazoa; phylum Arthropoda; class Insecta; order Diptera; family Muscidae; genus Phaonia; species Phaonia tiefii. The sequence continues at coordinate 200,133,369 of OZ008368.1, forward strand.
TTTCATCTCTTTAATGCAAAAAAGCTACATGCGTACAATATAAAATCATATTTGTTATATATATGGGGGTCGGTAACTCCGAAGCTGCATCAAGCAATTAATTTAATGTTGTAATTTCCTTTAAGGCTGTAAGAGATCATGTTTTCTCCGGTTAGTGAAAAAAATTTAAATGCCGCGGGTGGGATTCGAACTCACATTCGCTGGACGATCGTTTCGATGTTTGTGAAGCATCATATTTACACAAGTCACTAACCGAAGACATTTTTATTGATTGTGTTCTGAACGTTCTGAACGAGACAACTACAATTAGAATAGTTCGTTCTATAAATAGAACTTTCAAAAAAACTTCTGCATCAGTGCGTGCAAGTAGGAAAGGAATGTGTAAGTAGCGACAACAATCGCTCTGCACACAGTCAATAAAATTGTGAGGCTGTGGCAACCGATAATTAGAATGTCACAACTGAAATAGTTTGTATTCAGGTTGCCCCAAGTGAACTAGGTTTTTTAATATTATTATTAATATTAATATTAAATTCACAGCAAAAATAGACCATGATAACCGAATTCGATGCAAATGATTTTACATTTTAGTATTAGTATTAATAATATTAAATTTTTAATTTTATTCAATCGTTATCCAAGTAGAACTTTTCTTACGATATAACGTTCATAAAACCATAAATGTAGCGCTAAACGCCTTATGCAAACTTTACGTAAATTGCATAAATTTACGTAAAAAGATTACTAGAAAATAGTAATCTGAAAAATTATACGTGTTTATTAGACCGGGTTAAAAAAAAACTTCCTTTTGTCCACCCTTCAAAATGTACCTTGGATTGATTTATGATGACTCCCAAATATGTCACCTTGTACCTTGGATTGAATTATGATGACTGCCAAATATGTCATGCCTAGAATTAAGATCGCGTGAGCTGGATCATTTTTATAAAAGATTTTTTTTAGTTTATCAAAGAATTTTATATTTTAACTATGGACAAGGTATAAAATATTGGTATCACATGAAAGGCTTTTTTAAGGTCTAGAAAACATGCCAAAGCATGTCGTGATACATCTATTTTACAAAAATATCGAATTTTTAAGTTTTTGGATAGTTTTCTGTTTTAAATGTCAGATTGAAATATTTTAATCTTTAGTCCATTTAAGTGAATACGTGTTTAGTTTTTTTTTTTCAAATTCACTCTAGTTCGCGTTTTACATAAAATGCAATACGATGAGAACATTACGTTCTAAACAGGGCTAACTGGGTATTAAATCTTTTCTTTTGAGATGGAGATCATTCTTGAATAGATATACTGTTTTTGTTTTGTAATACGTTTTTCGAGTTGATCTGGACAAAATTTTGAATATTTAGAATTACTCCAATCTGCAATTTAAATCGGGAAAACCTCCGTGATTAAAACTTAAAAATTAGTTTTTTAGCAGAAAATCACTGAAAATATATCTGTTAGCATATGTTTTGACCCTTTCATATAATACTAATATTGTTTGAATAACAAAAAAAAAATTACATGAGGTGTCAGGGGACACCCGGTTAGAACGAAGTTCCTTTCGCTATATATTATGAACTAGTCAGTTCCAAAACACCTAAGGCGCTTGTTGAAAAATACTGTAATTTAAATATACTTAAAAATACTGTAAATGATAAACTTTTGTTAAGAAAATTTTTATTTATTGAATGTGTTTTTTTAAAAAAAGTATATTTTTAGGCCCCGTTTGTAAGAATATGTATTATATTTTCGTGAAAACGACCTTTCTTTGATGAGAGGTACTTCTTTTATTAAAATAAAAAAAATTGTTTCCCGTTACATGCCGTGAAAGGATTAGGGAGAGCTTCTCAGAAACCAGCGAGCTGTGCGCGTTCTAGTTTTACACTCACGGATTGGGTCCTACAGTTTTACACCGGTTCCGAATGGTATTTTGAGAAGCTGTTTCGTGGCTGAATACACGATATTGTCGCCGTCACTAAGCTAAGACAAAGCCTAAGAGTATGCATTTTTTTTACAAAAAATACTTTTTTAAGAACTGGTACTTTTTAAACAAGTGGTACTCTTTTTAGGATAAGGTTATTTTTTATTTTAGGTTATCTCAAGAAAACAGAAGAAAAGGTAGTACTTTATTTTAAGAAATGGTAATTTTAAGATATGGAATTTTTGTAAGAAAAGATATTTTTTGTAAGAGAAGGTATTTTTTTTTTGAAGAAAAGCTTTTTTTACGACAGAAAAGATACAATTTTAAGAGTATGTACTTATCTCAAGAAAAGTTATTTTATTTTACAATAAAGGTATTATTTAAAGAAAATTCAGTTTTTTACCAAAAGGCAATTTGTTGTAAGATAATGTACTTTTCTAAGAGAAGGTACTTATTTAAAAAATTACTTTTTTTAACCCAGCTGTTAGATTAAGCCCATTTGGTCCAAATAATGGCTAGTTTTCTTTGTAAATTTTGAACGGTGATATATACTGACTTCATTTTTCAGGTCACGTGATCTTTTTCATAAACCAATGGCATGAGCAAAAATTAAATTTTCTAACTAGAAACAGGACTGAGTCAAATAAGAAATTACAAATTTCAGATTAAGGGACCATTTGGTCCATAGAATAATATTCTTTGATTTTCTTTACAATTATGTTCAAAATATAAAATAACAATAATAATAAAAATATTTGAGTATTACTGACCCGAGATAGATACAAAGAATACGAATAGATGGTTATTTTGTTTGTAAATTGCAGTATGGACGAAATGGTCTCTTAAGCTAACATTCGTTAAAAATACGAATCTTAGGTTAAGGGACCATTTGGTCCATAGTATATTTCCTTTGATTTTCTTTACATTTATTTTCAAAACCAAGATGATAATAATAATAACAATATCTAGTGAATATTGAACTAAAATATATACAACGAATGCGATTAAATTGATATTCTGCATGAAAATTGCAGTATGGACCAAATGGTCCCTTAACCTAACATTCGTATTTTTTTCCTAACCTAACAGCAGGGTTAAGAAAAGGTACTTTTTGTAAGAAAATTTACTTTTTTAAGCAAAGGTACTTCTTTAGGATTTTATTTTTTTAAACTTCTTTCACTTTGGCTTTTCTAAACTTACTTTTTATTAGGTTCAAACTACAATATGTAATAAACAGGCTCCACCTAGAAAATTTCCCATTAAACAAGAAATGTATTAGTCTGGAAACAAACCAAAAGTACGAATGTAAGAGTGCTGCCAAATGTAACTCCATGCAGAGGGTTGTGTTCCATGGATTTGCCAGTCTTGCACTTTGGCTTTTCTAAGTTTACTTTTTATTGGGTTCAAAACTACAATATGTAATACACAGGCTCCACCTATAAACTTCCCTTTAAACCAAACCAAACTAAACCAAAAGTACCCAATATAGTTGATAATAATGGGTTGTAATAAAGTAGTTAAAAAAAAGTTGCTTAACAATTTTTCAATTAGCCCCCATCCCGCAACGTGCGATAAGGAATTTCGTTCCAAAAAAAAAAACTTTTTTAAACACGGTCAAGCTTACGGGATCTTAACGCTAGACAGGTAATATTTTGGGAATCATCAGAAAACAATCCAATGTACTTTTGGAGGGGTGGGCAAAAAACACTTTTTTCTCCACCAGCAAATGTACGTCGGTCCAGTGTTTAGATTTGCATTCTTCAGTTGCTCTAACCGGATTTAAGTTGTAGTGATTGCTTTCAGTTTTGGTTACTTCAATCCGATTTTGTTAAACGTAATTCTGCTGCAACAACAGAATTTCCGGTTACTACGGGTGGACCAAAAGTCGCGCCTGCGTGTACAAATTGAATAACTTTTTTGTTTATTATTATTTTTTATTGATTTTTTTTTAAATATAATATTATCTTTGTATGACCTAAATTTTAATTATGAAAAATAATGTCAGAGAGATGACCACCATTTTCATCGATGCACAATTGGGCTCTTAAACAGGCGTTTTGCATAACTGCACGCAAGGTTTCAGGCTCTATTGCCCTGATCTCAGCTTCAATGTTGTTCTTTAGCTGCTCTGTAGTTTGAGTATGTAAACATACTCGTTCTTTGAGATAACCCCATAGAAAATAATCAGGGGCAGTTAAATCCGGTGAACGTGCTGGCCAATTATTGATTATTAATTGATTATTAATTGAATTATTAATTGAGCGCCCATTGGAAAAGTAAAATTCTACCACTTTCGTTCGTTGCTCAGTCGTTAAATTTTGCATGGTGGTGTAACACGAATCGATGAATAAAATCTGAAAAAAAAATAAAAAATAGTAATAAACAAAAAAGTTATTCAATTTTTACACGCAGGCGTGACTTTTGGTCCACCCTGTACAACCTCTATAAATAAGTAGATTTTTGAGAGCAGATATAACGTTGGACACTTACAAGTTAACTGTCCATAATACCCTAATTACAAAACAATAACATTTGCTGGGTCAGCTAGTACTATTATGTAGTTTTGTAATACATATATATTCGACTGCATTTAAAAGCGCATTTATGTTCAAAGTTTAGTTATGAATTTGAGATGTTCTGTTTTTTAACCGGAAATCGGAAACTTAACCCCAATTTCCCGGAGTAGCATATTTCGCGGTAAAAGAAAAATCAAAGTTCAATGTCACACCTGCTAATATGCTAGAGCTCAAAGTGGATTTTTTAAAATTTTATTTTAATATTATTTTATCGTGCATTGCAATTACGTTCCCGCATTTCGTTACGTTACGATTGTAAAATGGTATTCCAGCTAAAACCGTAATTGGAAGAAAAAGAGGAAGACAAGGGTTTATTCACAACCAGCTGCTTTGTTGTTAAACATATGAGATTTAATCAAAAATCATTGTCAATTGTGTAAACATTTTAATAAAATGTTGAATTTAGTGCAATTAAACCCGTGATTCAGTGATAAAACAGATAATAATTAAATCTTCTTGCTATTCTTGCTACATTAACTAATTTAACACATCATGGAGTACCGAAAGACAAAAAAGTGGCAGAATATAAGCAAAAGGTATTTGTGGCTAAACTATAGCAGTGTGGAGCAGCCTGTCGTGCCGGAGATGATATTTTCATGTTTTTAACATCACTATAGCACAAAGTAAAGTAAAGTTATGAAAATCGAATTGATAGCAGGCGCGTGTTTTTTTGGATGAGTAGCTCAACATGCTCCAGTATACAGAGTCAAGATTTGAAAAATGAAAATTGAGAGACAGTAGCAATCCATTCCTAATGGCCGATCAATTGTAAAGTATATGTTTTAAATATGTTGGTGTATGAAATAATAAGTTTATGGGCTGCAAGCGACAGTAGCCTCCTCCGGTGCTCATCCTTTCCTTTTTATAATTGCTTAGCTTTCGCTTGATGTAACACTTCCAGTGAATCCAAACGTATAAAAAGATATTTGATAAATGCAACACATGCTTATACATACTTTCTGTCATACATTCTTTCTGTCATACATTCTTTCTGTCATACATTCTTTCTGTCATACATACTTTCTTCCATGCAATGGCATCTTCTGTTGGTCGACCTAATGAATTTAGAGCCACTGTGACCTCTTCCCAAAATGCCTGGACTTCTTCCTTGGATCGCTTGGTGTATCCACTGGCAATGTCTTTTTTGTGACACTAAAGTCGGCAGCTTGACGAATTGTTTGGGTGCTGTTGTTTTTGACCTGCAATAAACTAAATAAAACTCACAAGTCAGTCGAAAAAAGTGTGCAATTTAGAACAAATATTAAATATTTAAAAAAAAGAATGGTATTCCGTTACATCCCATATTAGATTAGGAAGAGCTTCTCGCAACCAGCGACTTGTGCGCGTTCTAGTTTTGCACTATCTGATTGGTACCTAAAGTTTTACACCGGTTCCCACCGGTATTGCAAGAGGCTTTTTCATGGATAAATACTCGATAGTGTCGCCGTCACTAAGTGAGGTGACCGTCGTCGAAATTTAAGGTGGTCGGAGAAGGGCTCGAACCTACGTTCTCAGGCAGAATAGCCGCGCACACTACCATTGCCATTGTTTTACTGTATTTGATGCTTATACTAGCTGAACCGGCAGACTTCGCCCTGCCGACAAAAAGTATTCACACATTTTATATAGGAAAACACATCATCACAAAAGTGTGCGTAAAACGGAAATGCATAGATATTTTTCCATGTTTTTTTGGAACGAAGTTATGGGCTAAATGAAAAAAATTAAACAACTTTTGTTTATCAACTTTATTACATCCCAGTATTAACAACTATATTGGGTACTTTTGCTTTGGTTTGTGTCTAGACTAACATATGGAGGGAAATTTCTTGTTTAATGGGAAGTTTCTAGGAGGAGCGCCCCTAATCAATATCTATCTATATATCTATACATATATAAGTATAGCTGGACCCTGCAAACTTCGTTTTGCCTTCAAAGTTTTTGTAATGCCCAAGGGTGAACAAAATTATTTTGTTCCATTATGTTTGCAGTAAATGAATATATCTACTGGCGTTCCAACACGGGATAATGTCACGTTTAGTTGACAATAGGCAAATAAACCTGTAGAATGTAAACTAACTATTTGTTAGAAGTATTTGTTTAGATTTCGATCGTGTGCTTATTTGTCTAAAAAGCTTCTCGTTCTACTATAATAGCTGTACCCGTTGCGCTTCGCTACCCTTGAAGTGTAATTTTAATGAATCACAATTTTGTTATTTGTTTTCTATTTATTCAAGTGCTGTAGGATATACAATGTGTCTAGTTTTGCCATCTGGTGCAAATGTATATAAGTCGGAAGGTTTACATACACGTGAACATGCAACATATATTTTCCGTGGGAAAACACGGATTTGTCAAAGTTATTAATGGGCCTCGCAAATGGCAACTGAATCGGAAACTGGAATCATTTGAAATCGATGGGCATGTCTGCAGGTATCATTGGAATGCGTGGAATCAGTACATCACTTCGTTTATAATTTCCTGTGATTATAGTAGCCGCTATAACATTATTCTGAATTTTTTTAAAAACTACTTTATAGGGATTACGATATTTAGGATGCTCTCGAAACTGACCTCAATGATATTCATATTTATTCGTACCTGTGGTCACTTTCTTAGCGTCATAGTCTGAACTTTTGAATAGCCGTATTTTTATTGGTTTTCCCCAAAAAGTTATTTGCATCATATCAGTAGTATATGTACCGATCTTCACATTCCTACACTGTTTTTAACAATTGTAAGTACACCTGGCAGTTGTGAACATAGTTCAATGTATCTCAAAAGATATATGGCCTATATTATTCAAATATTTTTTTTTAAAGTTAGAAGCATTGAACTTTAAACAAAATGATTTGAATTGAATCGGCCATATATATTTTGAGATACTTTGAAATATGTTGTCAAGTGCCTGGTTTACGGACAATTGTTTGATACAGTATATGCAATAGTCAAATATTGACGCGTGTGGGCAGCACCTCGGCCCTTTTTGCCAACTTGCATCCAAGTAACCTGTTCGTATATGTAGGCCAACTGTAACATACAGTGAAATTTTCAGGACGATCGAACTATTATTATGACTGCTATAACGGTTTATTTTAAAAGGGGCCTGGTACATCCCACTACCACTCTGGCTGTAATTCATAATGTATCAACAACATATATACCAAATCTCATCTTCATACCTCTGATAGCTCATGAGATATAGCCATTTTAAATTTCAAATGGTATGGGCGGAGCCACGCAGCTTTATCCAATCACTACCAAGTATAACCAAGGACTATCAGTAGATCATCAGTACCACATTGTGAAATTTTAATAACAATCGGAACATTAGAAAAGCCGTCAGTGCGATTTTTGAAAAAGGGGCGCTGCACCGCCTTCTTACAGTCTGGATGTAATTCATACTGTACCAACAACATCTTCTTACCTCTGATAGTTCATGAGATACAACCATTTTAAATTTCAAGTTGTATGGGCCACGCCCCTTTATCCAAACATTTCCAAAAATAGCCAAAGATTGTCAGCAGGTCATCAGTACCGTATTGTGAAATTTTCATAACAATCGGTATATTAGAAACGCCGTCAGAACGATTTTTGAAAAGGGGGCGTGGCACGGCCTGGGTCACCGTTATCATTAAGGGGTATGATAATAGATGTTGGCCGATTGTCAGACCTACATATCAGTCCAACCGTTCCGGAGGAGTAAGGTAACCAATATTTTGACACGAGAATTTTATACATATACAGATTTTTCTCATTTCTTTTTTTTCAACTTAAACTTGATTTTTCACAAACCTTTTCACTAAACACAACAATTGTAAGATGCTCCGTCAAGTAATTACCAACTCAACAAAAACTCAGTTACGATTGTAACCCAGAACACACACGATCTAAAAAAACTCAGTCACAATTGTAAGAAATTGAAACGAAACGGAATGTAGAGTACCAAAATTGCAATAACGTAGAAAATTACGCTTGGATTGCAATGCAGAATAGACTATATCTGTGAAACAGGATAATTATACTTCATATTTCCTGATTATTGTAAACTATTTTCTCTGTGTTTTTACCAAACAAAATTGGTAGGCCGATTCAGATAATGCAGATTTAGAATTAGAATTTCCCAACATGAATGTTATTTACGACTTCAACTGCTTAACCCAAAAATCCTTATCATTGAGTGCTAGCTACGATTACTTAAATTAATTTAATATATGCACATTTCTTCTGGTCTTCAATAATGTGAATTCTAATTATTTTCAAAATTATTTGCGTTTGTGGAGAAGAATTTTAAATTGAAGAACACATCTTAATGTAAACAATGTGTTAATGTATCGGCATATAGGCAGTTTGGCATTCAGCCCAGTATAATCCTTAGTAGGACATACATTTCCCAGTGAACAATCTCATAGGAATACCGTCCGTGACATTTTGCTCGACAATGTGCAGACAAATTTTGATCTTTGTCGGACAATTTGTTTGAAAATCATTTAAGTTTGAGAAATTCCGCCGTTTTCTAATTGAATTCGAACACAATATGATAACTTTCTGATAAGGCTGTTTTTTTTATATATTGTTTACATAATTTTAAAATAATAATATAAATGAAAATGAACTTCTAGCTAAAAAGGGAATAAAGTCGTAGCATATGTATTCATTTACAAGAGCAAAATTCAGTTTAAATTGGTAATTTGAATATTTAAATTTATGCAGCAATTTGTCTTTTAACGTATTACCTCACTGCATTATTTATTACGATAATGATGATCAGAAGATGTCTGATAGTTTTCGTAAGAAATTCCAGAGATTGTGACTATTACGACTGAAAAAAGATCAGACAATTTGCGAATTAAGTCGTGTAAACGTCGAAAGACATTGACGAGATTTTCCGCTAAAATCGGAAAAATAGTTCACTGGGTGTAAATACAGCGAATGTAAATATGTGCTTCTCTTTAACTATGTGTGGATTTTCGGTACGCTGTATTCACATACTTATACCGACTTTGCAATTCCAACTCCTCCAGTTGGCGTAATGTGTTACATAGTTTAGTGTCTTAATGTACATGCATTATACGGCAAGTCTTATTTAGATACTCGGCTGACTGAATGGAATCATTTCTTTGCATGAGAGTGGGGTCGTGTTGGGACTAATTTATAGGATGACACATTAGCGTGTGCATCTGAGTATGTTTGTTGAAATAGAGAGTATAAATACCGAAAGGTTTCAAAAAATAAAGGGTTATCCATTTCGTGGTTTCAAAAGTTTATTGCTGGAATTCGACATATGTCAAACTAAGTTGTTAAACCAATTTTTTTTCTTTTCAGTTTAAAGTCTGACATTGACGAAAATGGATCGCTTAACTATCACACAACGCATAAAAATTATTATAACCTACTACAAAAATGGTGATTCTGGCACAGCCACATATCGCGCTTTAAGAGGAGATTATGGGTTACATAATCGTCCAACTCCGCAAGTAATTGGCAAAATTGTGAAGAAATTTGAAGAGACAGGAGCGGTTACAGATATTGTAAGGCCTGTGCATCATCGTTTTGCTGGTTCCGCTGAAAATATCGCTGCTGTAAGTGAAAGTGTTGCCGAAGACCCGAATGTGTCGATTCCTCGTCGTTCTCAGGAATTAGGACTGTCTTACGGAACATTATGGCGTATTTTGCATTTGGATCTACACCTACATCCATATAAAGTCCAGCTCACATAACAACTGAAGCCAGCTGACCATTCACAACGTCGTAGATACGTGGAATGGGTGCTTGAACAACAGGCGGTGGACCCACTCGGTGGGTATGTTAATAAACAAAATTGTCGTACTTGGGGTTCTGAGAATCCTCAAGTAATTAAAGAGAGGCCATTACATTCAGAAAAAGTCACTGTTTGGTGCGCTCTTTGGTCCGAAGGTGTGATTGGAACTTACTTCTTCGAAAACGATGATGGAACGACTGTCACCATCAATTCGGAGCGTCATATGATAACCGACTTTTTTTGCCTGCTATTGAAGAATACGACTTCGAGAATATGTGGTTTCAACAAGACGGTGCCACATGCCACACAACTCGAGCGAATATGCCTTTTTTGCAAGAGACATTTCCTGGCCGCGTAATTTCTCGTCGTGGCGGTATCAACTGGCCACCAAGATTATGCGATTTGACACCATTAGCATTTTTTTTGTGGGGCTACGCGAAAGACCGTGTCTATGCAGATAAACCTTTAACTCTTGAGCACTTACGAACCAACATTCGTCAAGTTATGGCTGAGATATCGCCCAATATGTGTACCTCAAAGGAAGCAATGCTTGCAACGCTTCACGTGGTGGTCATTTAAATGATGTATTGTTTCACACATAATGTCAACGCTCAAACTTTGTAAAAAAAAAGAAATATCATGAAAAAAAATATTGTATGTGTCGTCTATTTGCGTTTGTTTTTGAAACCGCAAAATTGATAGCTCTTTACATTAAATTTACTACATATATGTGGTCTAGAACAAGGAGTTGATTTTGTAAGATAAAATTAGTGCCACTGGAAAACACTTGAAAACCAACAGGGAAAATAAAATTTTTTCAAAAACATATTAAAGGTTTTAAAGAACTCTGGTTCCACTTTCATACAAACCTAATCTTAAAAAATTTACTATCGAGTTCTCAGCATGCCTATATCAAGGGCAGGCCAACTGAGACGGCTCTCCACGCTATAGTCAGCATAATAGAAAACTCTCTTGAGAATAAGGTCTTCGCTCTAGGAACCTTCCTGGACATCGAGGGAGCCTTCAATAACATTCAACCTTCGGCGGTTATTAGGTCGTTACAGAATGTAGGAGTCGACAGCTTAGTGACATGCCTAATTGGGAAGCTTCTAGTGGATAGATCTGTCAAAGCTGAATGGGGTGGTGTTACAATTGCTAGGAACGTTAACAGGGGGACACCGGAGGGGAGAGTTCTGTCTCCACTATTATGGTTAACTTCTGTCAGTGAATTGCTTGTTGAATTGCGCAGGGCCGAAAGCCAGGTCTTTGCCTATGCTGATGATATTGCTATTATCTGTACGGGTAGAAACCTTAATTTACTTAGCATTCGTACAACCAGCCTACTTATTCTGATTTCGAACTGGACCGCTAACAACGGACTATCACTTAACCCACTTAAAACCGAGCTTATGTTGTTGTCTCAGAAATATAAAATACCCGCATTTGAGCTGCAGTCAGTTAATGGGGTGCAATTGCAGTTGACGGAAAAGGTCAAGTATCTGGGGATAATTCGCGACAGAAAACTGTCTTGGAAACAGAATGTGGTGGTGAGGGTGAAAAAGGCGTCTGTTGCTCTTTACTGCTGTACTACTGCGCGGGACTATCTCCTAAGATCACCATGTGGATTTATACGGCAATAGTCAGACCAATACTTCTCCATGGCATCGTAGTTTGGTGGAGGTCCCTCCAAAAGACTTAGTGCTATCCTGAACATCTGTACTCCTGATATCATGGCCGAATCTTCAGCCGCTACATCTCTGGTGAGAATCAGAGATTGTGATGTTTTGATATCGGGGCATTCTGGACACGCTGAATTACTACACTGGATCAACTTTATTCCCGTAAAAACGGACTACTGTATCCCCTATCTTCTACCAGCGACAAATCTAAGGACTTCTATTCCGAGCATGAATACCTGGGAAAAGTCACTGGAAGGGGATACCAGTAGTACCAGATTTGTCACGGATGGATCAAAGTTGGACGAGCAAGTAGGCTATGGGGTCCATTCACCGAACCTAAATATAAATATCTCCTTCAAGCTGCCGGATCACTGAGAAGTAGTATATTGGGAACACATCTAGTTAGCACCGTAGCCCTACAGGATATTCCTGTAGGTCTTATAGACAAATTTATTGAAAGGGCAAATTGGCTGGACGACTAGTCAATAGTTGCTATGGGGAAACTGCAGGTATCACAATGGGCTTCTTTAGCCTAAGTGTGCTAGACAGCGTGCTGTCTTGCAGCGTTTTCAACCAACCAACCAACCAATATTAAAAAAATGATAAGACGAAATCTAAAGCTGGGGATTTTAGCATTTGTTTGTAAAAAAAAAATACTCTAGAGACGTTTTACTATTTACGTAAACACTAAATTTGATAATACACAAAAAGAATTGTTGAGTTAAATAAGTTTATATTTCAATCAATCGTGACCGTCGGTGGTGCAATGGGTAGGGTGCGCGCCCCTTGTACAGGAGATCCTGGGTTCGATCCCTGGTCCAACCACCTTAAAATTTCTTTCGACGACGGTCACCTCGCTTAGTGACGGCGACACTATCGAGTATATAGCCATGAACAAGCTTCTCAAAAAAATACCGTTCGGAATCGGTATAAAACTGTAGGTCCCAATCAGTGAGTGAAAACCGGAAAACGCACAGCTCAGTGATTGTGCGAAGTTCTCCCCGGTCCCTTCATGGGATGTAATGGGAAACCATTTATTTTTTTATTTCAATCAATCAACCCTACAAAAATGAGTTTTAGCTTTATGCATAATTATTTGTAAGTTACAATCTGAATTCAACTAGTTCATCTTGCATTTTACTGTCTTAATTAACAGTTCTAATGAAAATAGGTTTTATCGAAGGTTTATCTGAGTACGTCTTCTTTTTTGAAAAAAAGGTTATAAACTTATTCGCGTTTGCGTACCCTCGTGTTTTTTGTAGAAAATAATATTTTTGTTCAGAGAGATTATGTGTGCTAAATTTGATGCAAAATCAATCAAAATAGAGACAAATTTAAAACGGCATTTTTTGTTTTAGGTATAAACAACTGATCAATGTTACAGGTTATTGATGTACGGGTTTGTCTGGAACCAGTTCCTGCTAGATTTACTGTCATGTCCCTTTTTAACGTCCACATCTTGAATAATCCGTTCTTAGCATGTTCTCCAAATTTCAGGATTCTATCATTGCGAGTTTAGCGAGACTGCTGACGAATATTCAGTCAGTCAGTCACTTATTAAAGTGTTACATACTATATCTAGATTTTTTTTCTTGGGCATTACCGGATTTTCGAGTATTTGTAGAGAATTTTCAATGTGAAACACCCGTAATTCGAAAACAAAATTGTTTGAAATCTCATACCAGGATTAACATCGAACCCAGCGGAACTGAGTCGAGTATTAAATTACTCCTTAGTGCCCATAATTCATTAAAAACTCTATGTGTATAAGTGTAGTATAACTTAGAATTAAAGTTAACTTAAATGCAAGGATAATAGAAAAACACTGATGGAATATGGAAATAAAATTAATAATATTCGTACAAATGGCCCAATAAATAAACGGGACTACAAAAAATGTTATAATACTGCAAGTTTATTGCAAAGCCATTGTTCCCAAGAGATTCGGTTATACTGGAAATTGCACTGTGAATAATTTTGCGATTTGAGCAGACTCAGAACTGACTAAATCTTAAAGTTGTTCTGCAGTGTAAACGGCATTTGCTCATTCAATAGCGTTTCTCTTGATTATGACATCGTGCAATGCCGCAGATCGATATGTCATCATTGTTTAATTAACGTAGCCAGCATGGATGAAATCTACGAACTACGTTTAAGCATTTTTTGTATTTGGGCGTTACAAATCGTTTATTCACAACGGTTTTATGAACGATAATCACTGACCTACGGGATTGTTTCCAATGTTATTAACGCTGTAGCTGTAGCTGTTTATATATATGTAGCTGTAGCTGTTTATATATATAAGTAAATATAAAGTGTAACCTTTTGTCCACAGGAGTGAAAATGACAAACTATTGCATATATATTAAATAGAAATCATCTTTTAATATAAACGAACATTACAAAAGCCATACACATGTTGAAGAGATCGCAGAGTTTTATCGATATTCATCGAGGCAATATAAATCCAATTTCGGGCATTGTTCAAACAAAACTTGTCTATAAAGTACATATTTCAGAGGTATTGAATTTCGGAATTTCGGACTTGGAGGACATGTGTGTGTAAAACCGGGTTATATTTAGGAGGTATCTGAGCACAGTGAACGTTCTATTTTATACTTTCGTCTTACGGGGTAATGTAAAGTAAAATTTTTTATTTTTCTAACTTTTTCACGCTTTAAGCTAAAACTTCATCTATCGTTAAATCTACTATAACGTTCTTCGAACTGGTTACACCGCCTGGAATTTATAACAAAACTTAAACCTCCTTCCAAAGCAGACTTTTCCACATCCTTAAAACCACATCTAAAAATTGGTTAAATCGTTACGTTTCCGATAAGCGAATTAATTTACCATCTAAAACAAGAAAATCGACTATTTATTCCCAACAACCACAAGGCAGTAGTGTGAATAAAAAGAAACAAATACAGCAATCACTCCTTAAACTCTTTTAGCACGCCAATGTCTATTTTGACACAAAAACGTATGATTACTTTAAATTACAACGGAGACATGATTTAGCGAGCTTACGTCAATTTCAACAATTTAACACAAACTAACAATGCCACTTTGCCAATAACAGATAGCCAAATAACTACATTAGCTTAAAGGGGACGTAACAACAGCAATATAAATGGTTGTACTCGGATCGGTCAGTTATATCTTGAAAAATACTAAACGACACAAACAATATAAGTGTTTGTGCTATAAAATCACATTGAAACGAACAGGCTGGCATACTATAGCACGTAACGGGTTTTTCAACAGAGACGCTACAAAAGTAAATCGATAGGGACAGCAAACGATGCTATATTTTTTCCCGCTCTTTTGACATTTCCCTTCAGTAAGGTTTGCCAGTTCATCATGAAAAGATATACGAGCCAACAAACGAGTCGAAATTATTAAAATTTACTACCGAAATTTGGAGTCAGTGGCCACAACTTTAAGAGCGCAACGTCCAATTTATGGTCGTCTTAATCGTCCTACCCGGTCAAAAATTGAGCGTCTAGTAGAAAAATTTGAATCCACAGGCACAGTACAAAATGTTCCCGTGCCAGTGGGACAAAGAAGTGCCCGTAGTGTCGGGAATATTGCTGCCGCTGAGGCTTCAGTTCAAGAAAGCCCAAATGTGTCTCTCACACGTCATTCTCAACCATTGGGCATCTCTGTGACGTCGTTGTAGCGAATTTTGCGAAGAGATCTTGGCCTACGTCCTTACAAGATCAAATTGACGCAAGAACTGAAGCCGCTTGACCACCATAAGCGTCGTATGTTCGTGAATTGGGCTGAGGAACAACTTGAAAATGATTCGGATTTTCATCGGAAAATCATCTTCGGCGATGAGGCTCATTTCTGGTTGAATGCTTTCGTCAATAAGCAAAATATGCATTATTGATGAGACAGCAATCCACACGTAATCCATGAGTCATCATTGCATCCCGAAAAAATTACGGTTTGGTGCGGTTTATGGGCCGGCGGCGTCCTTGGGCCGTACGTCTTCCGTGATGATCAAGACCGGCACATTACTGTGAATGCGAATCGCTACCGTTCAATGATAGCCGAATATTTTTGGCCACAATTGGATAATATGGACTTGGAGGACATGTGGTTCCAACAGGACGGCGCCACAAGCCACACAGCGAATGCCACAATCAATTTATTGGGAACCAAGTTTGGTAAACGTGTTATCTCACGAAATGGCTCAGTCGATTGGCCGCCTCGGTCGTGCGATTTGACGCCGTTAGATTATTTCCTGTGCGGCTACGTCAAGTCTATGGTCTATGCCAACAAGCCAGCGACGAGTGATGAGCCACGTACGAATATCGAACGTGAAATTGCAGCAGTATCGGCCGATTTATGCTTGAAAATCGTCAAAAATTGGGTTCAGCGTCTGGACCTCTGCAAGCTTGCGCATGGTGGCCATGCAAAAGAAATCGAGTTCCATACATAATGGGATCGAACGTACTTTCAAGAATAAAGAATTTCATTGGTATCTAAAAGCGGTTTTGTTTTATTTAAAAAAACTTTTATAGCGCTCTTATTGAAAAACCCTTATTATTATGCAACTATCTACTACAGGCACTTGTCCTATGATAATTGCTGCTACGATAGTTAGTAGAATGGTTGTGAATTAGGGGGGATAAAAAAAAGTAACTTTTTATGATGCTTTTGGGGTAAAGCGTGAGAGTTTCCTCTAAACATTAGTAACTTCTGTTAAAAATTTCACCACCCTAAGGTAATGTCTTCTGTTCTGGCAAGGGAAGTAATGTTAAAAAATTTTTAGTAAAATCGCCAATTTTTTTTTTTAATTTTTTCAAATTGCACAGCACTTAGCGGTAGCGTGCAAAAGTTGCACTTATGAATGGTTAATTACGCCCCACTGACAATATGTTCCGTTCTGGCAAGGAGTCTCGATATAGGAGTTAAGAAATAAGTATACAACATTAGGGTTACGAAAATGTATGTTTTGGTAGGTTTGTAGGTTTTGTTCATGTATTGTCTCTTGCACCTAAATTCAGGCATGGCCTCTGTCGATTTCAGAGTGGAGAGAATAAATACGTCCCGTTTATTATGACCACGTCGGTGCTGCCGTAGAGCGGACGCAGGCGGTCACACGTAGTTTGGTCTCCGATTTAATGGAGGCCAATGTTAGTAAGTAAGGATCGAACTGGTTGGCGAAATATGTTATCTTCGTTTTGTAAGGTTCCTGACCCTTCGTGGTTGTTCGTGACCGGATAAGTAAGTAAGTAAGTAATGTTAGTAAGCAGTTGGTCGCGGGGATCCTCGGTTACTCTTCGGAGTACAAGGCACTCGTTGTAGGTCTGCTGGCTCAAAACGAGCGCCTACTGGGCCGTTTTGATGCCACACACAGGGAGAGCAGTAGGAATGCGGTTCGACCCGCGGTTCCCACCGCGTCTGCAACATTCCTGGCTCCGGCTCCAGTGGCGACTGCCGCTGTGGCTGTAGGAGGAGGTTGTTCGGTAGTCGCTGCACCGGTTGTGAAGCCCGTCGAGATTTGGTCCTTGGTGGTGCGGGGCCGTCAGGGTGTCCTGTTGACACCATATGTCTCCTCGTCTTGTTGTTGGGTTGGGGGTCGGGGGCCACAGTGTGCGTTGTCTTCTACAGTGGAAGAATCTGAGTGGGATAGTACTGAAAAGTGGCCACTCCACATTTTAAGCAGGCACTTTTTATCTATCACCAGAATCCCATTCTTATCCTTAAAGGAGGGCAGAACATTATTACTGAAAAGTGGCCACTCCACATTTTAAGCAGGCACTTTTTATCTATCGCCAGAATCCCATTCTTATCCTTAAAGGAGAGCAGAACATTATTCGGCCCGTTGTTATTCGATCATCTCACACTCGGGAAAAATTTTCGGAATTCATTATTCATCCTATACATTTCAGTCTTTCCACTCCCCCTCTCTTCTCCCACTGCCATTTCCCCGCCTAAATAGATGGGTTTCCTCCCTTCTCAGTCTCGTTTGACGTTGTAACTGGCAGTTTCATTTTTTTGTCGTACCATGCCATATCCTTTTGAAGTTTTCGGTATCCAAGTTCAGCTACAGCGGCTGTATTTTCCACTGAACGCACTGAACAGCACTGAAGGCCCTAGACTGACTAACTCTCTTCACATAAGGTTCCACAAACTACGATAATGGCCCTTGTGCTATTAATTTTGTTTCGTAGATTTCTTACAAGTTTGAGTTGGCGGCGCAGAAATTTGAAAGAAGTCTATAAAATTTCCCAATTTCATCAACAATCTGTCACTTCATAAATTTCAAGTCCAATATGTCAGAATCGATGTATTGAGTATATTTTATATAAATGGTTTTTATTCTAGTGGCAACTCTGTCTATTGCAATAATAAGTAAGCAATTTGAAACCAAAATACTTTAATTCCCACTGAGATAAATGTCATCGACACAATGAGAACTGATGAACTTTCTAAGAGAAAACTCGGCTAATTAAGAGCGGATCAATAAGTCCGAGACTTTTCGAACTTGCCACGTAGTTATATGAAATGCAAAATTGCTCCCATCAAGTACCGCCTGCTAATAGTCCACTGTCAAATTTTGAGCAAGTTTCATCATTTACTTTGCGTTTAACAGCTGTTCAAAACATACAACCTCGTGAATTTTTTTAAATTGAATTTCGAGTTGCCCGATCGAAGAGTAAAAGTGCGTGAGATAGTTGATGCCATAGGTATTTCATATGGAAGTGTGGTTTCGATTTTAAACGATCAGTTGGGTTTAAGAAAGCCGTCTGCAAGATGGGTACCGCGTTTGCTCTCAATTGACTATAAAGGAAATCGTGTGATAACTTCAAAGGATTGCTTGGAGTTGTTTAACCGCAATTCGATGGAGTTTTCGCAGCGTTATGTAACTGTGGATGAAAAATGGATCCATTCCAACACCCGGAGACCAAGCAGCAGTCTAAACAATGGGTTGCTCCGGTTGAACCGGTTCCGAAGAAGGCCAAGATAAGTTTGACGGCCAGTGAGGTGCTGCCAACAGTTTTTTGGGATGTACGCCAGATATTCAACATCGATTACCTTCAAAAGGGAAAAACAATCAACAGCGAAGATTATGCCAACTTATTGGACCGATTTAACGAATATTTTAAAAAAACTACCCCATTAGCCAAGAAAAAATCTCATTAAGATAATGCACGGGGCACCAGTGTGTAGTCTCAATGGCAAAATTCCATGAACTGGGCTACAAATTGGTACCTCATCCGCCATATTCTCCGGATTTAGCCCCTAGTGACTAAAGAAATGGCTCTAACGATTAAATCATTGATCCAACAAATGCCTATTTTATGGACCTCGAAAAGTCCTATTTTTTTTGAAGGAATACAAAAATTGGAGAAACATTGGAATAAGTGTATTGAGCTAAGAGGAGATTATATTTAAAAATTTTTTTTGGTTAGTGCAAAAATTACTGTGTTTCATTCAAAAAGTCACGAACTTATTTGTGCGCCCTTAGTAAATCGTTCCGAGTGTGTGGTAAGAAATTATTTAAAAAAGGAAAAAACTATTGGAGTTTAGACCCAAACAAAAGGCAACTCGATTTTACTGCAGCAAAATAAAGGAAGGTTTGCGGTTAACTGGACGACAAAACTACACACAGAACAGCAAGAATAGATCTAGCGGAGTAATTACAAGGGATCAGCAATACTTACACTCCGGTTCACTTATTTAAATGCACTAAAAATTCCATATTCAGCAGCCTGTACCTTTTGCAATTGGTAACCGATTGCAGAATTTCAAAATTGAAATGGAAACTAGACATCTTGAGATATAAAAAAATCATGGCAAGAGTGGTTTCTTAAATAAAGAACTTTTTTTGAGCAATTTATAAAAAAAAGTCCAAATAATTTTAGTGAAAAACAGTTTTGCTGGTTTGTGTTTGGAACGAAGTTCCTTATCGCACGTTGCGGGATGGGAGCTAAATGAAAAAATTTTAAACAATTTTTTTTAACCGTATTGTGCTATAACCCATTATACAATCCAGTATTATTTTGCATACATTTAGGATTTGGAAATTATTACTAGATTTGTACAGTCAGGGATGTATATGAGGGTTGTGTTCTTTCATGTTGGCTTTGTGATAGTAATGCTATTGTGAAGTTTGCTGGCATCAATGGAAGGGATTATGAAATATGTAATTACGGCTAAGGAAAGCGGGCTTTGCTGAACATGTTGGAAGTGTAAGGAATTCGATGTTGACTCTTTTTTCGGTTATTGCGTTTTGCGTTATTAACAGTATTACCCCATTCTGTGTGCTTGCAGTTCAAGTCTCCCGCTAGTAAATAGTAGTTATTTGAATTTTGAAGATTCATAAAAACAAATAGTTTTTGCAAGTCTGCTCGTATTGAATTTATATTACCGGCCGGATAGTACACACATGTAACAACAAAAAAGTTGTCGCAGTCAACGGGTATCTTATGTATCTAAAGCATGTATCTAAAGCATCTAGCGAATATCTACTTTTGGTATCGCTACTGTAGTATTGTATGTTATTCTTGATTAATATACCAGTTCCACCACCCCTTATTGCATCAATTTGATATTTGGTTATAATTTTTTAACTGTCAAATATTAGATTGCGTCTATGGCTTAATTTTGTCTCATTTAATAGGACAATATATATATAGGACAATATCTACCTACACTTACAAAATTTGCGTATTCTAGAAAAAGGACCAATTCTAAAAAAAGTTACCACTACTTAAAAAAAAACATTTTCTTAAAAAAATATCTTGTCATAAAAAATAAATTTTTTTACAAAAATTCCTTTTCTTAAAATAAAAATATTACCTTTTTTTCTTGAGATAGGAATGAAATTTTGTGAATATTGTTGGTTATGGCAAAGTATTTCTTGTAGATGTTTTCGCACAGGTAGCATAATGTGTGATGATAGGGGCAACGAAAAATCGCCCAAAGAAAAATCGCCCAAAAAAATTTATGAAAAATTGCCCAAAAAAATCATATGAAATATCGCCCAGAAAGAGTGGGTCTTATTTCATAAATTGTGGGCAATATTTCATTTTCATCCTTTGGGTGATTTGTCGTACGAAAAATCGCCCAAAATACGTTTGTGAAAAATTGCCCATTTGGATGTTTTTTCATAAAATTAAATATGAAAAAAGACCCATTGTGGCCCATATTTCATAATTATAAATACGAAAAATGGCCCAAAAATAATCCGGCACAATTCCGAAATTTTTGGCGATTTTTCGGTTTCTTATTTTATGTAAAACTGATATTGCTATTGAAGCGAGACTACTCGAAAAAGTTACTTACCTAAACGCTCTTAGCAACCACCTACAGTTTGTGTTGTTTACGTTTAGCTGATTCTGTTACTGTGATCATTTCATTACAAAGCAAGATCATTCTGTACAGTAAGACGACACTGAAAGCATCATATTAAGTGCACGTAGTATTTACAATGGAAAATATGGAATATGAATTTTTTTGCCACACAAAAAATTTTTCGCCTGCGGCGCTTGCATCAATACATTATGAAGCAATTATTTCTCAAAAATTGCCCTATTTTCGGACCGCACCGCTTACTTAAACACAAAATAAAATTCTTTTCGAATAGAATAGCATGATTTCTAAAAGAAACTTCACTGTAGCGGCGCTCGCTAAAACAAAACATGAAAAATTATTTCGAAAAAATCGCGCGATTTTGGAGAAATAATTTTTCGCCTGCGGCGCTTGCACCAGTAAATTATGAAGCAATTATTTCTCCAAAATTGCTTGATTTTTTGACTGCAGCGCTTACTTAAACACAATACAAAATTCTTTTCAAAAATAATAGCATGATTTCTTAAAAGAGGCTTCGCTGTAGCGGCGCTCCCTAAATAAAACATGAAAAATTATTTCGGAAAAATCGTGCGATTTTGGAGAAATAATTTTTCGCCTGCGGCGCTTGCACCAATACATTATGAAGGAATTATTTCTCCAAAATTGCCCTATTTTTTGACTGCACCGCTTACTTAAACACAAAATAAAATTCTTTTCGAAAAGAATAGCATGATTTCTTAAAAGTGACTTTACTATAGCGGCGCTCCCTAAAACAAAACATGAAGAATTATTTCGAAAAAATCGCGCGATTTTGGAGAAATAATTTTTCGCCTGCGGCGATTGCATCAATACATTATGAACCAATTATTTCTTCAAAATTGCTCGATTTTTTGACTGCAGCGCTTACTTAAACACAAACTAAAATTCTTTTCAAAAAGAATAGCATGATTTCTTAAAAGTGACTTCACTGTAGCGGCGCTCGCTAAGACAAAACATGAAAAATTATTTCGAAAAAATCGCGCGATTTTGGAGAAATAATTTTTCGCCTGCGGCGCTTGAACCAATTAATTATGAAGCAATTATTTCTCCAAAATTGCTTTATTTTTTGACTGCAGCGCTTGCTTAAACACAATACAAAATTCTTTTCAAAAAGGAAAAGCATGATTTCTTAAAAGAGACTTCACTGTAGCGGCGCTCGCTAAAGCAAAACATGAAAAATTATTTCGGAAAAATCGCGCGATTTTGGAGAAATAATTTTTCGCCTGCGGCGCTTGCACCAATACGTTATGAAGCAATTATTTATCCAAAATTGCCCTATTTTCGGACCGCACCGCTTACTTAAACACAAAATAAAAATCTTTTCGAATAGAATAGCACGATTTCTTAAAAGTGACTTTACTATAGCGGCGCTCCCTAAAACAAAACATGAAAAATTATTTCGAAAAAATTGCGCGATTTTGGAGAAATAATTTTTCGCCTGCGGCGCTTGCACCAATACATTATGAAGCAATTTTTTCTTCAAATGAACTGCTTTCTTCCTTCGTGTTTAAATGGACTCCTTTGAGTAATTCAACTTAAAATTAAATGATATTAGCTAAACTAAATGCTACTAAAAATACAAACCACGCCTACGACACGCCTAAGTAACTAGTTAAAAAAAGTTACCATCTTAGTTACCATCTTAACCCTGCTGTTAGATTAGGACCATTTGGTCCAAATTTTTTCTGTTTTCCCTTGTAACTTTGGAACGGTGATATATACTGACTAAATTTTTCTGCTAATGGGGTCTTTTAATAAAACAATGTTATGTGCGAAAATTAAATTTTCTAACTTTATTCAGGACTGAGAAAAATACAAAATGACGAATCTTAGGTTAGAGGACCATTTGGTCAATAGTACATTTTTTCATTACCAAGCGAATGTAAATTCATGTCAAATATTTAGAAGATGTTTTTGATATGTCAAATACTTGCTTTAGAAATTATTGAACCAAAATAGTTACAAAGGATAAGATAAAATTATTATTTTGGATGAAATTCCAGTATGGACCAAATGGTCCCTCAATCTAAGATTCGTAAGTTTTTTCATTACCAAGCGAATGTAAATTCATGTCAAATATTTAGAAGATGTTTTTGATATGTTAGCGGATGTTTTTGATATGTCAAATACTTGCTTTAGAAATTTTTGAACCAAAATAGTTACAAAGAATAAGATAAAATTATTATTTTGGATGAAAATTGCAGTATGGACCAAATGGTCCCTCAATCTAAGATTCGTAAGTTTTTTCTAATCTAACAGCAGGGTTAAAAATAAGGTATCATAAAGTACATCACTTCTTGTTTGAATTCAATGCTTGGAAGCAATTTAAATTTAGCTCGCAACGATAGGGGCTTGAAAAAGAGTACACTACCAAACATTTAATTTGCTTTGATTTGTGCCTTTCATTTAAAAACGATATATATTATACACTTGACTCCTCCCAATATAGTTGACTGTTTATTAAGAGATAATTTTTGAAATTAAAATACTAGCCACATATATTGGAATGATATACCTGCAAATACGTAATATTATTTGAAATTGTAGTGGTCTAAGTTACGTTTACTTTAAACTCTAGCTATCTGTTTCAACAAAAATGGAGCAGCTAACTTAATTTTATGCTTAATACGGTGGGGACATTCGTTTGAGATTTTTTCAGATTTAACTTTGAAAACACTCTGTTTCGATATTTTTGTTTAAACTCAATAGTTCATTTATTTAAGACATTAAAAATCAAATACTGCTCCAAAATATTTCTCACACATTCTCACATACACAACGGCAAACAAAAGTTTAAATAAGGCAGCACAATCTTTTTAGCGCAGCTTATTTTAAAGTAAACAATTGTATAAAAAATATCTCCAGTTTGTTTTTTTTCTTAAATTAATATTCAGTATTTCCTCCGTTATTCTGTATGACAGGAAGAATTTTATATGGCATAGACCCCACTAAATTTTTGATAGTTTTAATTCAGATATCGTATATTTCGTGTTTACTTATTCTTCGTATATTTTTATTCATTTACTCTAGACAACTGTCTTCCAGGCTCATATACTTTCGTTGCGATTGCAGGATTGCAGTCTGGAATGCGTTCCGGTCATGGTAATAATTTTATATTCGTTTCTGTTTATATTATTTAATATTTTAGTTGTCACGTTCTCCAATTATTGCCTGGTTCAAGATCAATAACTATTAATAGTAATTTTTCGATGAAAATGTAAATTTTAATAGAAATATTATAAAAGAAATATGTGAAATTGATTATTATGGGGGATGGTTGGGAATATAACTATTTTCACCAAGGCATACAACCAAGGCATACAATCAGCGCTATTTCAACGCCTATTTCAATGTGCCACTATCTACATCATCATATCATCAGCTCTCTTCTCCACAAGTATTTAGGTATATCATCACGGCGGCATGAAATATCGCCCAAAAGAAAAATGACCCAATAATTTTATGAAAAATCGCCCAATTTTTAAAATTGGGTCAAAATATGAAAAATTGCCCAAAATTACATATGAAATTTACCCCAAAAATATATGCAAAATGACCCAAAAGAAAAATGAAAAATCGCCCAAAAATATTGGGCAATTTTTCTTAAAAAAATGGCCCAAATTATTTGGGCAAATTTTCATATGAAAAATAGCCCAAATAATTTGGGCCATTTTTTTATTGAAAAATTGGTCATCTAATACCATTTTGTGCAAAATTTTCATATGAAAAATAGCCCAAAATCATAGTGAGAATGAAATAAGAAATACATGTAGGAGTACAAAAGTTTAATATTTGAAAAAGATTAAATTTCAGCCATTTATAGCCATTTTGTATTGTGTATAAATAAGCGCTGTAGTCGAAAAATCGCGTGATTTTTGAGAAATAATTGCTTCATAATGTATTGGTGCAAGCGTCGCAGGCGAAAAATTATTTCTCCAAAATCGCGCCATTTTTTCGAAATAATTTTTCATGTTTTGTCTTAGCGAGCGCCGCTACAGTGAAGTCTCTTTTAAGAAATCACGCTATTCTTTTCGAATAGAATTTTATTTTGTCTTTAAGTAAGCGCTGCAGTCAAAAAATCGGAATTTAGGAAAGGATAGAACGTGAGTGTAATTTTTTAACATTAAATACTGTGTTGTTTGTAGTAATTGCATTTTGAAAATAATGAACGCAATGGTTTTCTATAATTTTTCTTCGAATTACATTTAAATTTTGGCATAAATTGAAACGGCACAAGAACTCCAATTACCGCAATGACTTTTGACAGGATTTTGTAGAAAATATATTAATCATGCGCCCTCTTCGAAAATGTCACCATATAGAAGCACTATGGTGTTTGATTTTATTAAGGCGCCGTACGGCTGAAAGGACTAAAAATCAGGGCGTTGCGGTCACACAATAAATTCTACACATATTTTATGTAATTATTAATTATTATTTAGTATTAATATTTTTAAACAACATAATTAATGTATATGTTTAATTAATGTAATATATGTAATGTGTAATGTAATAATATTGTTGCTTCTTGTAAAATAAACGAATTAAGGTGGGATATCATGAACAGCTCATTCTACATCAAAATTATATTCACATTTTTTGGTACTTGGTACAAAAAATTCTGCGAGCAGATTTTATATTATAGATGTAACGCTTACGCTTACTTTTCTTTTCTGTAATGAGTCCCATTTCCAGAAATTCAGGAACCCGGAAAAAACTAGACTTTGTTAATCCAAAACTAGAATGTACTACCGTTTACCGTTGCTGACGTACAACCTTCAATAATGCATATGACAGCATTATTAATACTATTGCATCTGTAAGAAATGTAAAGAAATTGTTGTCCATCCTCGATTCAAATCAACTTCCCAGAGCAACGTGCCAAATGGCATTCTAGGCCTACTGTGGAACTCGATTAATAATTCACTTTGCATAAGCTAATATTAATTGCCTTAGTGATATACGGCATGATTTTTAGTTTAACTTTTGCTTCAATATCTTAAAGGCCACGGGCAGAGTACACGGAGTACGTACGTGCATGTAAATGACATTTAATGTCAATTCCCTCGGAGCTACAAAAAATAAAATATTCCACATCAAAGACGTAAATAAACAAACAAGCATTTAGAGACATACATATATACACTTGACATGCAGATATGGCGTACAAATCGAGCCAGTATTATAAACTTTTCTAGATACATGAATAAGTATGTAACTAATTCCGTCCCTTATGTAAATGCGCTTGTGTTAAACATAGATCAAACAAGTAGAATAGAGAATGTTATTCTCAGTTGAGAAATATGAAAATTCTTCCTTTTTCTATATTTAATCCCATTTGAAAAATATTTTTATAGAATACTTGAATGCACTTCGTTGTCCTATTTTACTTCTTGGTTTATTCCTAATTGGTTGGTTGGTTGAAAAGGCTGCAAGACAGCACGCTGTCTAGCACACTTAGGCTAAAGAAGCCTATTGTGATATCTGCAGTTTCCACTATAACAACTTTTGAATAGTCGTCTAGCCAATTTGCCCTTTCAATGAATTTGTCTATATTCCTGTAGGGCTACGGTGC
The DNA here is from genome assembly GCA_963931995.1 of Phaonia tiefii. Classification (NCBI taxonomy): domain Eukaryota; kingdom Metazoa; phylum Arthropoda; class Insecta; order Diptera; family Muscidae; genus Phaonia; species Phaonia tiefii. Next base: position 200,160,240 of record OZ008368.1, read on the forward strand.
TAACTAAATGTGTTCCGCATATCCTACTTCTCAGTCCTGACACAGCAGGGCAATCCAAGGAAGGTGTTTCGTCGTTTCCTCGTCCTCTTCCATGCAGCATCTACAGAGAGTGGAGTTTCTATGTCACAATCTTAGGGCGTGTTTTCTTACAAGGCAATGTCCCGTAAGTGTTCCTATCATTGTGGATAACCTGCCTCTCGGCAAGTTAAGTAGTTGCCTAGTCCTCATCCTGTCTACCTGTGGTCCGAGGACCCTGGCTTGTATGCAAGTTGAAATAAGTCTTCACTTGTCCTTGAACATATTATAGGCCCACTGCCTGATCTGCAAACGGCTGGTAGCGATTGATATACTAAAACCTTCTTTTGCCGCAAGAACCTTTGCCGTAGTACCCTGTCTCGCTTACGCATGCGCTGCGCAATTGCCTGGAATGTCGCTGTGTCCCCGTACTCAGATGAGCCAGATGTCAAAATACTCTGCCATCACCCTAAGTGATGAGTGGCATTTTTTCACCGTCACGGACGTAGCAAATATGGCTTCCTGGGATTTTATGGCAGCCTAGATGTCTGTGTAGATACATATTCTCTGGAGGGTTGTGACACTACTTTTCAATAGTTCAGCAAACTCCAGTATGGCGATAATTTCCGCCTAAAATACACTACAGTGATTAAGCAGCTTGAAGGAGATATTAACATTTAAGTCCGGTGAATGGATCCCATATCCTACTTGCTCGTCCAACTTTGATCCATCCGTGAAAAATCTTATACTACTGATGTCCCCTTCCAGTGAGTTTTCCCAGGTGTTCCTGTTCGGAATAGAAGTCCTTAGATTTGTCGCTGGTAGAAGGTAGTGGATACAGTAGTCCGTTTCGACGGGAATAAAGTTGATCCTGTGTAGTAATTCAGCGTGTCCGGAATGCCCCGATATCAAAACGCCACAATCTCTTATTCTCACCTGGGATGTAGCGGCTGCCGATTCGGCCATGATATCAGGAGTACAGATGTTCAGGATAGCACTAAGTGCAATACCTGACGTCGTGCCCATTGCCCCACTAATTCCTAATTGCATTTACCAATTTCCTTCCAAGGCCTAGCACTACGCTCTTATCTTAATTTCAATAATATTTGTGGTTTGTGTTATATTTACCATTGTGTTCTAGTTATGTAGAATTCAAAGCATGTTTCAGTATTAGTTAATCAATATCAATAATTTGAAACGTTTAATTTAGGTTACACTAAGTTTCCGTTTATCGTCAGAGTTAAAATATATAAAAAGCTTCCGACTATACAACAGTGGTGAAAATGACTACGAAGTTAAAGTTTTGGTGCCAGTCGTTGACTTATCACTTAGACTTATTAGTCCAATGTGATACCATTTAGTTTGCTTCAACAAGCTTTTGTCTACGCCTATCTAAGCCAATTCTTTCAGATCCTTGAATTGCTAGAATACCATAGTAGAGATTGTCCTGCCGGAAAGTGCTCGACACGTGCAAAAAATATGTTCTGTGGATTCTTTCTCTTCCTCATCGTTATATCTTCGATAGTACTCGGTTCCCCTTAAGTTTGGACTGACCGCATATATACCAATCAGACAGTTCCATCATAACTAAGACAGTCATTGATACCTTGCGCGTGACAAAAGAGAGAGGGTTCATGCATCCAATGTGCGCAATATTTGTCTTGAGCATTCACAATGTGTGCCCCTCATCCATCCCATCCATGTATCTGAAGCTTATATACACTTTGTATAACTCTATCGGCCATATAATACCCAGGAGGCTTAAGTTATCTGAAGCTGCCAAAAAACCAACTTCCGATCTACGAGGAGTATGCCAAGAATAGTCCTTCAGGCGTCCTATCGGCGTGTTACCTGATCCATGTATTTTCCCCAGCCTCGCCGCATCATACGTATCTTCCATTGATTTACAGAAGAGCATCAACGAGTTTCTTTTGAACCATCTGATTGCTTTCTTATATCGCCTTAACTCGTACTTATTCCAGTACTGCTCATCTTTCGACCACATGGCCTCGCATGTTCTCCATTCCACCATGGAGGCTTCGTCTTCTCCTTGTCTTCGTTCTTGGTCAAGAGATATATAGAGACTTGTTGAGGGACCTGGTGATCCTGTTAGCTACACTATCTATGTCATCTAAGCACCCTGTCGAGCTTAAATTGAGCCGAACTACCTCAGGCTGGGTCATGTTCAACCCCAACTGAAACCCATTGAATTTATGATCGGACAACGAATTGTTATTACGGGCACTCCATCTATGATCATTGTTAGAGCTCCCAAGTGCAAAGGTTCCATCTGATACGCCAGATCGTAAACTCTACTAGAAAATATTGAATTGCCTTCCTGCTAACGATCAGTAAATCGCTAGATCTAATAGCAAAATCTCCTATCAATGGCATCTGATAAATCAGTTCAAGTGTCTGCCAAAAGTTTCTTCAAATCTGTTGTCAATGGCCAGATGCAATTTCCCGTAACAAAAACTATGATTCTAATTAAAATAAATCAAATCTCTTTACACCATTTTTTGTATTTTTATTTTGTACTCAATTCGTGCCTATTTCTGTGAGTGCTTCGCTTGATCATTGTTGTGAAATGACCACTATTGTGAAATGTATTCTGATTTTGTTTTTATACCCATAGATTGGTCTTTTGTTTATAGATACCAACATCCACTCCAGATCATCATTTTCCAACTTCCAACCAGTGGTTTTTGATTCCCTTTCATCTCATCATGTAGCAAGGCTAGTACCCACCAGGAAATAAATTAATGTTTTACCTCCCTCACTAGTGTTAGGCTTATCCCACAATGAATGACGTACATTTTTGACCTACCTTATTGCCGCCTTTATAAAATATTTTACGGGCATTGATGTCAACGGGTATCTCGGCCCCGGAACAGATGTTCGTTGTATCCTTTAACCATGCGTCACATACGATGCGACAACACTACTTTCTGATTCGTTCTTTGTGGCCTGAACGCAATGATGCTATGCTATAATATATTCATATCTTTCTGGACCATAATGCAAGGTCTGGGTTTGGTTATGCCAAGTATGGTGTTTGTCTTGAATCCCTTGGTACACAATCAAAAAGACCTGCCTTTACCAAGACAGAGCCCTTGGCTCTACTTCCCGTTTCACTAAGAGCAGGCTTAAAATGATAGATTCTACTTTAATATGATGCAAGTTGACCTGAATAATCCTAAACATTTGTAGGCCGCTTGACCACCGTCACATCCTCTTCTTCGTTCGGCACGACTTCACCATAGCAACTTTACTGAAGCGTATATAAGCTTCGCTCGATTGGTGCCACCTAAGGGGTAAGCCCTTTCCGGATCTACTAATGGTGGCAACAAGTCTCCATGAGTATGGACATTCGCGCTCACCGCCGGAATTTTAGACAGAGCGTCGTGCTCCTGTTCCCGTTTCTGCCTTCATTACCATTTTGTGGTAGTTCCTCGTTTAGAGGTAGTTACCGTTTATAAATATTCAGAGTTATCTGCCCAATTTCAAACGAAACCACGCCACCGGATTCGTTTTCCGTGTCTACGAACACCGTCTACCTTTTCCAGTCGTTCGATTTTCAAGTGTGTGTTGGAAGTTCGGGATTACTACGCATCTGATGACGAACTTGTCACGAAGTTCGTAACTAGTCATGCCAGTGAGTGTGTGTTGAACTCAAGTGTCTATTATTTCCAACAAAAACTAACAATTTTTCAATTAGAAAAATGTTTATGACTTGTAAGCTTGTAATATGAATTTCTCATACATTAACCAAAAACTAACAAAAATCGGTCAATAAAATTAAAACTCAAATAAATCCTTGAGAATGTAATCAGTTGCCTTTACTGGCTGGAATCCAGACGTGTGCACTTGGCCTGGATGAACAACAACTAGTACTACCCTGGGCCCAGCTCACTCACATTTTCTAAAGCTGCACGGTAGTAATGTACCAGCCGCTGAACTCCAAACGCTAATAACTTGGCGCGGAGGAGGTCCCGTCATTTCCCTTCGTCCAACCACATATTTTCATTTAGCCTTAGGAATGGTTCCTTCTACCTCCGTCTTGGCTGTAACCGCCATTACCAGGTTGCTCTTTACCTCCGCACTAAATAACCTCTGGTCAGAGTTTCAACGTAACCCGTTACGGCTGTGGAGCTAATGGTTGAACGGGGCTACTTCTCCGCTTGTTCTGCTATGTGTATGTATTATTGTAGTTTTATTATATTCGTTATATATATTAATCTTTGTTGTGATGCCCAATGTGGCCTTCGGTGGTGCAATGGTAGTATGTGCGGCGCTTTTTCGTAAAATCGGAGGTTCGATCCCTGCTCTGATTGCCTTTCGCCGGAGCTGTTCTCGCTTAGTGGCGGAGACAAAACCCATGGTGAAAGACGTGGTAAGGTGCTCATGAAATGACGGCATCCTTTTGCTATGCCGCAGTACCTTGTTTGTAAATTTTTGCTCTTATATTTTGCGTCCTTGAAATCTGTCGCTCTTGGTCTTACTTATCCGGTCTCGGACAACCACGGGGGGTCAGGGACCTTACAAAACGAAGATAACACATTTCGCCAACCAGTTCTATATTTTGCTTTATCTCTTCAGTTGGCAATACAAAGTGTACGTAGGGATTCGTCAACCTGATCCCTCTTGCGGAGTCTTGGTCTTCCTATTTTTCGTCTTCCTTCGAGTTCGGTTTCGAAAACCCTTCGCGCTGGTTCATCTTCATCCATTCTACTGACATGGCCTAGCCAGCGGAATCGCGTTATCTTGATCCGCTTAACAATGTCAATGTCTGGATAAAGCTCATGCAGCTCATGATTCATGCGTCGCCGATACTCGCCGTTGTGCACTAAAGGCCGTACATTTTTCGGAGTATTTTTCTCTCGAAGACTCCTACAGATGTTTCGTCTGCTTGCGATAGGACCCAGGATTCTGCGCCATAAAGCAAGACAGGTTGAATGAGAGTCTGGTACAGCTGGACTTTTGTTACTCGAGAGAGGGCTTCATCTCTAAAGTGCTTGCTTAGCCCAAAATAACATCTATTCGCAAGCACAATTCTCCGCTTAATCTCAAGGCTGACGTTGATGTTTTTGTTCACGGCAGATACGAGGTATATAAATTCGTCCACTACCTCGAAATTATATCGGGTGTCAACGTTCATGCTTTGGTCTAATCGCGTGGAGGCCCTGTTCGTTGAAACCATTAATTTTGTCTTGTCCTCATTCACCGTCAGACCCACTTTTGCTGACTCCTTCTCAATTCTCGAAAAAACCGCAGTAACTTCTCTAATTGTGCGCCCAATGATATCTATATCATCAGCATACGCGAGCAGCATGTGACTTTTGCTGCTGATGGTTTTATTCATGTTTACTGCAGCTTTTCTCATAATGATCTCCATTAAGATGTTAAAGAGATCGCACGATAGGGTGTCGCTTTGCCTGAGGCCTCGCTTTGTTTCGAAAGGTCCGGTAAGATCCTTACCAACTTTCACTGCGGATTTTGTGTTCGTCAAGGTCATCCTGCAAAGGCGTATGAGTTTTGCAGGAATACCAAGCTCAGACATTGCTTCATAGAGTTTCTCCCGTATCGGACTATCGAAGGCCGCTTAATAATCGATAAATATATGATAGGTGTCGATTTGTTTTTCGTGTGTCTTCTCCAGGATTTGGTGTAGCGTGAAAATCTGGTCATTTGTCGATTTCCAAGGCCTAAAGCCACACTGGTATGATCCAATCAGGTCAGCGATAATTGGTTTTAGTCTTTCGCACATTATACTTGATAGAACCTTATACGCTATGGATAAAAGGATTATTCCACGGTAGTTGGCACAGATACTCGGGTCACCTTTTTTGAATATGGGACATAGTACGCTGAGACTCCAATCGCCGGGCATGCATTCATCTAACCAAATTTTGCTAATGAGCTGATGCATGCACCTTATCAGCTCATCGCCGCCAGCCTTAAACAGCTCCGCCAGTAATCCATCGGCTCCTGCGGCTTTGTTGTTCTAAAGCCGAGCAATAGCTGTTCTGACCTCGTCTTGGTTATGAGGGGGGCAATCGACGTCGTCGTCCATATTGTGTTCGATTGTCCCATCGTCATCGGATATCTCAGGTACTAGTAGCGCGGAGAAATGCTCTCTCCATAATCCCAACATGCTCTGCACATCTGCGACGAGATTTCCGTCCTTGTCTTTACAGAAGGGGGGCCCTGAGCCATGTCCATTAGTTCCGTTTTTAACTTATTGGTAGAATTTTCGGGCTTCGTTCTTCCTTCTGTATGTCTCAATTTTCTCACTCTCGCGTTTTCTCCACTGCCGTTTCTTACGCCTAAAGAGGCGGTTTACCTCCTTTCTCTTCTCCCTATATATCGCAGTTTCTTTTTCTTGTGCAGCCATGTCTTGTCCATCGCATTTCCTGGATAGCGGTAATGTCAGCCTTATAACTTTCGAGGACATCTGTCAGTTGGATACTTGCAACGGATCTATATAGAGTTCTTACATTCCAAGTGCATATCCGTAAATCGTGGTCCTTATAACGTTTGCGGGGGTCGTCAACAAATAGGGGTTGTTTATGTTTTCTGTTTCGTTTTTGAATTTTCACTGCCAGTATGAACGGTGGCGGGAGGCAAACCCCGTCCACCGGGTTTTTGCATTATACCTACTGACAGGATATTTGATTGCAGCCGCCCATTATGGATCAGACGCTGACCAGGATGCGATATGTTGAACCTGGATTTTCTTCTTTTAGTTTCTATCCGCCGTTGGGGCCCGTATGTTTGGCTCATCCGCCTTCTAAGGACAAAAGAATATGCCCGACTGTTTGATGAGCTTCAGTGACATCAGTCACCTACTAAACCTGATTTGATGCTCATTTGTTTCGCCTTCTCACTCTAGCTAGCTAACGGAGGTTTCCGAAAAGCCATTGCCCAGAACAAACTGCGTGGAAGTAGTGAGCTGCTTGGACTGCCCAATGAAAGAATCATTTCTGGCCACTCCCAAGTGAATGGCAATCAGAAACTTTCCACCTCCACGGACAGTCCCATGTCTTGGTCAGGGGCTGTTTATTTTTTGCAGCAAATCTACATATCCATTGGACGTCCTGCTATCACCTTTGGTAGCCTCAACTAAGCCATTTGTATCTACCAAAGGAGCCCAATTTACCTCAAAAACCTACCATTTATCTAATGAAGTAACTAATATAGGCAATTACCATAAGTTCCCTTTGAAGGCACCTACCGGAAGTAGCTTGCGTAAACTATACCAGTAGTTAAAAATCTGACCGCGTTAAATATTTACTACAAACGCATTCTAGGTTATTGCCAGATACAACTAATCGAATCAGTAAACGAATCAGCTACCGTTAAGGTTCGATAAATCGTTGGATTCTCACAACGCGCGTGATTTGCCAACATTTCGATTTTCTTGAATTTATACATAAACAATATACCGTGGCCTATTCATGGACAATATATATATCGGAATTTATACTAGTTGGCGTAAAATTGCGATTTGTCAGGTATATCACTGTCATACAAGGTGAATAGGTAAAAGTATACAAACCTGTGTTACACCCTCGGTAGGATTTAAACGTCAGGAAGTCCTCACTATAATAGTCGATGTAAATACGACGAAGTTAGTCGAATAACAGTGGGGAAGAATTAAATATTCTCTCAAGTTTGGTCGTATAGTTAGCGGCGTTGAATTACTTAGTGTTTTTAATAATTCAAAAATTACGATGGAATATATTCAGAGACTTTAATTAGTACACTTTCACATCTTAAATTTGGTGGTAGGCATTCACCAACCATAAAGTCACCATAAAGTGGAAGGCAATCGAAAGCTTCTGAAAGAAATGACAGGATCACAATTGGTTTAAAATCTTTGCCTGTCTTCGGGATTGTTCGTTGGATAGTCTTATATGTAATTTATATATTTGGATTTTTTTGAGAGTTCATTTTTGTCAACTTAGACAAACTGAATATGTACCATTCAATGTATGTTGGTACTTAGGGGTCTTCAAGGGATTCTACTTCGCATATGTAAATTGCATAGTTGAGTTTATATATATATACGATTGATTAACTACCGATGTTGTCTATTCGGAAACAGTAGTTAGACATCTGATGATGAACTTGTCACGATATTCAAAACTAGACATGCCAGTGAGTGTGTTTATCTGAATTGCCTACTACTCCAACAAAATCCAACCATTTGTCACAATGGAAAATGTTCGTGACCTTGTAAGCTTTTAGTATGAACCTCCCATATGTTAATTAAAACTTAAAAATCGGTTATAAAACTTCGAAAAAGTATATTATTAATATAATTTGCGATAGGTCGCGAAGCAGTCATTTGATATAGTGAAGCAAAGGGATGTATTTCATTGGTTACCAAGTAAATTTATACCTCCATAATTGTTCTTGGAGATAAAATGGGCTTTGTATTTCCCAACAACACATTTCAAAAAACTTAATTTAAAATAATAGAAAAAACGAAAAACTTATCAATAAAGAAGCTTAAAACACTAACAAATTTAAAAACAAACAAATCAGTTATAAATATAATAATCTAATCTATTTCCTGTTGTTTTAAACATTATATTCACTTTCACAGGATTAAATTCATACAGAATTTAAACTTACATAGTTTGAAAGGTAAATGGCGCAGGCCAAGCCTACCTGGTGTTTACCCAGGATCTCCCTTTATCTACCCGCGTCATTCGCTGTTTTAAGGTCAAATTTGACCCACTATATCGTAAATCAGGTCAGATAGAGATCTACAGCCTTCTTCATTGTTGTTGCTCCAAACATCTACCATAATCTACTCTTCTATAATCTTCTACCTGGACAAGTATTGCTAGCATATATTCCTGTACTCGTCAAAGGGCTAATAGCTGAATTCTTTTAATAGCTTCAAATCCGTTACACATTTTCAGTTCACGTCTTAAGATTTTTCCAAAAATATAATTTAGACTTAATTTATGCGTAACTTATTATAAATTAAGATTTAATGTATGACTAAACGTTGTGTCAATTTACCCAAAAGAAGGTTTCAATGATTTCTAAAAGTTTCTACTGATTCCATTGACTTTTTTTGCACTTTTGACTCAAATAGCACAAGTTCAGAATCGATGTTTAAATAAAAATAATTACTTTCCCATTATATCCCTCTTCTCATACCCAGTGAACTATTAAACTGAACAACGGATTATGTTAAATAGACTTTAAGGAAATTTGGGACTTCCAAAATAGCTCATCGAACCATTAAATAATCGTATATTTAAAGAATTGTTATTACATTCAATTATCAATGGGAAAATATGTTCAAATATACTTATAAAAATGTAGCAATAGCTCGTACATATACACTTAAGTTAATTATAAAGCTGTCACATATACTTGACTAAGCCACTGCTGGTTAAATTATTGTTAATGTGCAAATTTATGACAGTAAAGCTCAGCCTTATCAACAGAATTAATACATTCCCTTATAATTATTTTTAATATATATTATTTTTAATATAATACGACAAATCAGATTGATTACGATGGCGCTTATATTATTTTATTTTAATTTATTATTCTTAAACTATTCCGGTATACTCTTAATTACTGGATATGTTGCGACAACGGAAAACGCAAAGAAATGAAAAATTTGTTGCAAATCAATAAAAACGGTACAACACATATATAAATCAGAGCAAATTCTCAAATTTGCTTTGATTGCCGAGTACATTAGTACCTTATCAGTATGCACACAGACGACTTTATTTAACCTGCATAATATAAACACAAATAAACAAAAACAGCAGACAGTTGTCCTGTCCTGTGGACTGTCCCTGCAGGCTGTGTCAGAGACACGGCCATTTAGTTTAACGTAGAATACGCCATCCGCTAAGACAGAAAACATATATAACAATAAATGATAAATAACATAAGCAAATGAATTTATTTATTTGATAGTTACTTTTGATAATATACATAAGCTTAAAATTAAATAAAATAAATTTAAATAAAGCTTATTTATTTTTAATTTAACATAAAAATGTATGAATTAATTTTTTCATATATTTTTTATAATTATACATCCATGTTAAATTCAAATTCACATTTAACATTTTGTTTCACTTAAATACATAAGTAAATATACGAAATTTCTATATTTCATCAATCAAAACAACAGCCGAAAGTTTGTGTCCACACTGAAACAGCAGCATAGTTTGTGTTCACGCTACAAACTCAACCAAACACCACACATATGTTTGAGTGTATGTGTTTAAACAATTTTCATTTGAGAAATTTAAATGTTAGGAATATATCAACCAATATGATATGTATATCAAACGAAAGATAACATCTTCATTTACCTACAAACAAATTTTTAAAAAAAGTTATCTCGCCGTTTCTTCATAATCAATGCAATAAAGATTACAACAATAACAGTCTGACATGACTCCCTATACCGTAAGGTAAGACGTATTCTACGCCAAAATCTGTAATATAGTATAATGCCCGCAAAAATATTTGTTGCGAAACTTGTAAAACATTCCCGTAAATGTAGAAAATAATTTGAACCTCTAATCATAACCACCGAATGTCAAGTTGACGTATGAGCGATATATTTCCAATTAAAAGTTTCTTATACGTACAGTACATTTTCTTACAAGGCGTCAAGAATTAAGCAAGAACATCAAAAATGCTTCTTCTTGAGATTGAAAACAATTTCATTGAAAAGACCGCTTTTGTGAGTTTCCATGAAGCAAAGCAATTTATTTGAGATAAATACTTTGTTTACATGTTGGGGAAATTATGTACATATTTGTACTTTTAGGCGCTCATTAAACCTCACATTTATAAAATAATAAATAAATAAATGGTTTCCCATTACATCCCATGAAGGGACCGGGGAGAACTTCTCACAATCACTGAGCTGTGCGCTTTCCAGTTTTCACTCACTGATTGGGACCTACAGTTTTACACCGATTCCGAACGGTATTTTGAGAAGCTTTTTCATGGCTATATACTCGATAGTGTCGCCGTCACTATGCGAGGTGACCGCCGCCGAAAGAATTTTTTTTTTTAAGGTGGTCAGAGCAGGGATCGAACCCAGGATCTCATGTACAAGAGCCGCGCACACTAACCATTGCACCACCGGCGGCCACAAAACCTCACATTTAGGAACGTTTAATTAATTAAAAAATTTAATACACTTTTGTCAACATATGAAACATAATTTCATGCAAAAATGATGCAAAGAAATATACGTGGGGGTACACCATATTATATTTCTTGCTTGAGGATTGGGCTGAAAGGAAATTAATTGTGTGTGGTTTCACTTTTTCTATCACATTATTTTCCCAATTTATAAATGTCATTATAATATTCTATGCGTTAGTATGTACGAGTAGCGGTATAAGAGTTTAACCCATTCTTGCCCACCGTGCCAATAATTGACGTTATATAAAAAAAAGTGTTGACAGTTATTAATATTCTTGGACACAATTTAGTAGTTGAGGGCGCAATGATTAAATATAATATCAAACGATTTAATTACGTTTAGATTTTTTTTTGTAAAAATCTGGCAAAATTCACTATCAAAACACCTGTAGAGATAGGTAGGTGTTAACAAATGTAATTAAAATGTATCGTCGTAAATACTTATATTTTAACAATCTCGATTACTAGTGAAACATTTGCAGGCACTTTCGGTTTGACAAACTAAATATATAAGATTTGATAACGCCTAAAATATTACTGTGCCAATTTGGGTACAACGGCTACAAGTGTACTAAGTATCGTCTATTTTAGGAAATCCCCAAATAAGAATGATTGTTTTTGTTTACATTCAGTAGTTGTGGAAACGTTGTACTCTCAGTTGATATATGAGATTCGAGCTTTTAAAACGAGTTGTAACTTTCCGATGATGAACCGCGAACGAAATTATAACGTCCGTAATCACTTCTTCGGTTTACAGGAAGCCGTAAGTATGATTGTAGGAGATAGTGACGATGGCTTGGAGTATGATTTAGCCATAATTCCACCAGAACCTAGCGTTGTTAGTAATGAAGAAGAGGGTTTTAATGACACTGAAACTTCACGAATCTTGCCGAATGATATTCCTGGAAATGTCGAAATATTTGTACATAATATTGGTACTGCTGCGAATTCAGAAAATAGCAATGATGATGAGCTCGAATTAGAACCAATACGTCAAGTTTTGAGGAGCTTGGATCAGCATTGAATGTACCCCCAATTATTCGGAGACTTATGCGGAATCTCACGACCGATTGGTAGGAGAGAATCTAGGAAGAGAAGCATAGAAAGACTTGTCACCTGTTCAAATATATATATTTCGACGAAGAAATTCTTACAATGATTGTGGACTTTTCCCAATTGTATAAGAGGCAAAATAATCGACGCAACTTTAGTATCACTGTTGTAGAGCTAAAGGTTTCCTTGGAATACTGATTTTATTCGGCTACCAGAAACAACCAAGGGAAAATATGTCTTGGTCTGTAGATGAAGACACTGGACTAGGTGTAGTTTCAAACGCTATGTCCAGGAACAAATTTAAAGAAATAAATATAAATCTACACCTTGTTGATAATAACGACGTTCCAAATACCACAGACAAAATATTTAAAGTACGGTAACTTTCAGATATTCTTATCAAAAAGTTCAACCAATGGGGTGTATTCCAAGAAACCAGTCCTATTGAAAAATCTATGGTCAAGTATTACGGTCGTCATTCAGCAAAACAATTTATTCGAGGCAAACCTGTTCGATTTGGTTACAAACATTGGGTTACAGCAAGCTCGTCCGGATATTGCTTCTGTTTTGATGTTTATTGTGGTAAATCAACTACTTCTGTTACTGAGCCATTGGGGACTAGAGTTGTGAAACTTCTGCTAATTAGATTGAATACAAACACAGCCAATCAGAAAGTCTTTTTTGATAACTTTTTCACAAGTTATGACCTACTGAACGATTTACGTCATTTACGGGAACCATCCGAGAAAATCGCACAAAAAAGTATCCACTAGTAAATCCAAAGGAGATGAGGAAATCATCACGTGCGGGGTTCGATAAAAATAGTGAGTTATTAGATTCAATTAAGATTCTTATCAGCCGGTAGGAAATGTGAAAAGATGGTGTCCTGAAAAACAAACAGAAAGTTGATATGCAAATTCCACACTTGTTCCAAAATTACAACAAGGGCATGGGTGGAGTTAATGAAATGTACCAATCAATATCGTCGTATAGAATTAGCATCCATGGCAAAAAATGGTGGTGAGCCACAACAAAAGCCGGTGGTGTTGCAAAAAAATACAAGAAAACAATTTGCATTGATAAAACTTATTTTACCAGTTTTCACTCATAAGTGGCCATTGTGCCAATATGGGTACACCCTTGTAATATCCTGAAAAAGATTTTTCCCAATTTTTTTCTTTCTCTGATTTTTTGTACTGCTAATAATAAATAATAAATTGCTAATAATAAATTCTTTTGAAATAAGGTAATACAATTATTCGAGATTACGTACCCTCGTGAGTTTTTGCACATATAAAATAATATTTAACTACAGAGAGATTATATGTGTAAAATTCATCAACCTGCGGAAGAGAATCGGTTAACATCTGCCTGTAACGCTCACCAGTCACGGTTATGGTGGTTTCATCGGCGTCCTGAAAAAAATAACACCCAATCACTTTTTCATTGCAAATGCTCTTCTTGAATTTCGTGTGGGGGTTTTGTGCCCAAGAGATTCAGTTTTGTTTGTTCATTCGCTCATTAAAATTTTGCATACGAAATCATCCTCTTCTTGAAACAAGGTTAACAAATCATAGGAGTAAATTAATAACATTAGACAGTCAGCCAGTCAGCAGGCAACAACTCGTGAACGGTTTGAACTTTGTACAAGAACATCTTCAAGTCTTCATCTTCAGTTCGGTGTAACGAACCTCTGTAGATCCCTAATTGTGTGCATCGTAGTCTCGTCGATTTTTGTGAATTCTCACAGACGTCCTCGGTCACAGCAGCGATGTTCTCGGTCGAACATGCAATAGGAGACCGTCCACTTCTTACGACATCTGTAGTGGAGCCAGCGTGCGCGAGGCGCTCAGCTAAATGCTTATTTGTTCGCTCACATGGTACACAACCACGGCGAAATTCAATCTGCGTTAAAACAACAGACCGAAAATTGGTAAAATAGGCAGTAACAATAATTCCAAGTTCTTCAAGTGTGTGTCGCTCCATTGCTTGTTTCTAAATAGTTTTCTACCTCTCTACAACATCAGTGTGAGAGCACAATGTCATTTAGCGCCATTTGCAAAAATTAGAGCACATTGATATTATGACATTACTTTTGCACCACCTTGTGCTTGTATATACCCAGAATTCCAAACCATTAGGCAGATATATACCACAGCCCACCATAAGTGGTTACAGCCGAATCATCCCAGTCTAGTGCCAGGATACCTTTAATGTCTGGGCGTGTAATTTTTTGCATTTAGATTCGGCAACAAAACACAATTTAAACTTCTCTACTTTATTTTTAACCATTTAAACGTTTTTTGTTCGTAAAAAAAATTCTGTTTAAACTTTGAGAGATAATTGGGAATTTAAACTTGCGTTGTTGTGCTTGGTTTATGTGAAGTTTAGAATTGTGGGCGTGATGGATCGCAGGACCAAGGAAGTAAAATTGTATGCCGAGGTTTATTTTAAACTTTAGACACCCGAAAACATAGGATAACAAAACAATATACAATTTGCAGGAATCGGTACTTAGCAAGAGAAACAGCAATTTGTAGGAATCGGCAGGCAGCAAGAGAAACAAATTCAGGAGAAGCAGCACAAGCGATTGGCTCCATAGGTTTGGTTGCTAATTCGATAATATGTTTTGGCTATGATTGGATGGGAGGTCAAAACGTAGACATAAGTTAAAAAAAAATCTGGAGGGTGAAAATCTAAAAGGGTGTCCCTTGACGACAAACCAATTTTAAAAATGAGATGGGCAGATGACTGCATGAATGCTGAAATTATCTACACAGCCAATCTTGAAGGACGGTAGAGTTCCGTGAGTTTTAGCTCATGAATAGAGATGACTTTAATTTATTTACGGAGGTTTGACAAATTATTGAACAGTCTAGGTTTTAGTATCAGATATATTTAACAGAGAGATTTTATACACTTATACTTTACACTAAACTTTCTTTGACTAATATAAACCATTTGTATTTCAAAATGCAGTTGTTATTATACCAAACTATTTACTTACTTACTTATCCGGCCTCTAACAACCCGAAGATAACATATTTCGCCAACCAGTTCAATCTTTTGCTTTATCTCTCCAGTTGGTAATACCAAGTGTACCCAGGGATTCGTCAACTTGATCCCTCCAGGGAAGTATTGGTCTTCCTATGTTTCGCCTTCCTTCGATGTCAGGATAAAGCTCATACAGCTCATGGTTTATGCGTCGTCGATACTCGCCGTTGTGCACTATAGGGCCATAAATCTTCCAGAGTATTTTTCTCTCGAAGACTCCCACAGATGTTTCACCTGCTTGCGATAAGACCCAGGATTCTGCACCATAAAGCAAGACAGGTTGTGTGAGAGTCTGGTGTAGCTGGATTTTCGTCATTCGAAAGAGGGCTTTATCTCTAAAGTGTGTGTTTAGCACAAAATAACATCTATTCGCAAGAACAATTCTCAGCTTGATCTCAAGGCTGACGTTGTTGGTTTTGTTTACGGCAGATCCGAAGTATATAAATTCGTCCACTACCTCGAAATTATATCGGGTGTCAACGTTCATGCTTTGGTCTAATCGGGTTCGTTGAAACCATTAATTTTGTCTTGTCCTCATGTACTTTCAGATCCACATTTGCTGATTCCTTCTCAATTCTCGAAAACGCCGCTGTAACTTTTCTAATTGTGCAGCCAGTGATATCGATATCATCAGCACACGCGAGCCGCATGGTTTTATTCATACTGACTGCACGATAGAGTGTCGCCTTGCCTGAGGCCTTGCTTGATTTCAACAGGTTCGGTAAGATCCTCACCAACTTTCACTGCGGATTTGGTGTTCGTCAAGCTCATCCTGCAAAAGCGTATGAGTTTTGCAGGACTACTAAGCTCAGACATTGCTTCGTAGAGTTTCTCCAGTATCGCGCTATCGAAGGCCGCCTTATAGTCGACAAATAGGTGACAGGTGTCGACTTGTTTTTCGTGGGTCTTCTCCATGATTTGGCGTAGCGTGAAAATCTGGTCGGCTGTCGATTTTCCAGGCCTAAAGCCACACAGGTATGGCCCAATCAGGTCAGCGATAATTTGTTGTAGTCTTTCGCACATTATAATTGATAGAACTTTATGTCGACACGTTCCCGGCAGAATGTCTTAAGCGACATATTTGGCGACAATGAGTTTTTTCCATATTCTCAAAAAATATGCCAAGCTCCACATTTCGATACACAGAGAATGTTCCTTGCATAACCACGTCATGAGTTATTAAGCAAATGGGAAATGGTAATAACCGAAAAAATAATACATATCAGCTATTTGACAGAAAGTTTTTTTAGTTTCCTGAACAATTTCCATTTTGTCGCTTAATACATTCTGCCGGGAACGTATCGATGTGCTATGGATAAAAGGCTTATTCCACGGTAGTTGGCACAGAGACTCGGGTCACCTTTTTTAAATATGGGACATAGTACACTGAGACTCCAATCGCTGGGCATGCATTCATCGAACCAAATTTTGCTAATGAGCTGATGCATGCACCTTATCAGCTCATCGCCGCCAGCCTTAAACGTCTCCGCCGGCAATTCAACTGCCCTTGCGGCTTTGTTGTTCGTAAGCAGGGCAATAGATGTTCTGACCTCGTCTTGGTTAGGAGGGGGCAATCCACGTCGTCGTCCATGTTGTGATCGATTATTCCATCGTCGTTGGATATCTCAAGTACCAGTAACGCGGAGAAATTATCTCTCCATATTCCCAACATTCTCTTCACATCTGCCCTGAACCATGTCCATTAGTTCCGTTTTTGAGTTTCTGGTAAAATTCTCCCGTTTCTTACGCCCAACGAGACGGTTTCCCTTCTTTCTTTTCTCCCTATACCGCTCAGTTGCAGCCCGCGTTGCAATTGACTGAAGCATTGCCATACGTGCAGCATTCTTTTCATCATTTGCAATGCGACACTCTTCATCCTACCATGGTTTATTGTGAAGCGGTTTTTCGAAATCAAGTACGGTTGTTGCGGCAGTTTTTATAGAGTCGGAAATGGGTTTCCACTGCGTATCAGGATCGGCATCGGGAGGGGGTGGGTTCTGTGCCAAAAGTTGCGAGAGATTCCTTGAGTAGGCTGTGGCTACCTCTGGTACTTGCAGCTTTCCGATGTCCAGCTTCCTCTGCGTCTGGTTTCGTACGATTTTCGCTCAACTTAATCTCACCATCGAAAATATAAAACAAAACTAGGTACACGGTAAAGGGCCAGGATAGGAGCTCTCATAGAATTTGCTCGGATTTTACTGTGGACCACATATAAGCCAGAGCTTCTTCTTTTTCCAACAATAAATGATTAAATATTGTATAAAATTCGAACAGGTTTAGCAAACTACTTTACGATACAGACTCGTAGTCAATTATGTATGATTCACATAATTTTAAACACTTTGGGAGCGAACTATTTTAGTTGGTGGAGAAAACACCAGGCATTCATAACAATAAGAACACATCGAGCTACACGCATTGAATGCCTAAACAGACTCAAATTTAATACATGCCAATAGCAACAATATAAGTACACCAAACAGTAAAAACAATATACGTATGAATTTGACAACGAAGAAACACACAAACAAGAAAAAAGTTGAAGTCATCTATTCTAACGAGACTACGACTTTCTATTAGCTTATAACACACACACGCTTAATGCAGAAAAAACAGCTAAACCCTTCCAGTTTCAATAGGGATTGAGTCATACTAAGCCCCGAAAGTTTTCTTTGATGTTGTGTGGATCGAACCAAACTACGCATTCTCTTTTATTTAAGAAAATGATAACTGCAATAAATCTGAAACTCCATGTCCTTAAAATTTATCGCATTCTACCTACGAGAGAGTCATAACGCAAACTAAAAAACGGCTTTGGTAAAATAAACAATTCATTAAAATTTATAATAATAAACATACTTATACGGGATTATTTTGCCGAAATGGAAGAGAAAATGACGGCAGAATTTTACAGCGGATAGAAATGATTCGTGGATAAAAAAAATGGTGTCCGATAGCATCCCATGAAGGGATTGATGAGAGCTTCTCACAACCAGTGAGATCTGCGCTTTCTAGTTTTACACTCACTGATTGGGACCTACAGTTTTACACCGGTTCCGATCGGTATTTTGAGAACCATTTTCATGGCTATATACTCGATAGTGTCGCCGTCACTATGCGAGGTGACCGTCGTCGAAAGAAATTTTAAGGTGATCAGAGCAGGGTTCGAACCCCGGATCTATTGAGCTGCGCACACTAACCATTGCACCACCGAAATCTACTCAAAAAATATAGATGAGGTTTGAAAACAAATTCTTTCCTATTGTGTGATGATGCCTGTAAACGATCTCTTGACATTTTACGCATTACTCGCTTTGACAGACATATTACAGGAACTGTCGCCAGTCTGAAGATAAAGAATCACAATCTAGTCTTACGGCCGAGCGAGGGATGGGAAAAAATTAACAATTAACCAGTACAAACATTTCAGTAGAGTGAAGGGACTTAAACATACCCTCACCATAAGTCATCCATTGCGTCCGAGTTATTTCAAAATACGTCTATGTTCACCCTTACATTGAACGGATGGGCGTGGGAAATGCCACCTTATTAAATTTCCGGTTAGGATAGCGCTAAATGTTATTTCATACCCAACTTAGTTAGAATGTTACTTAGTGGTTTTTGGGAATTTTTGTGACTACCAACCAATCGTACGCCCAATATTCATATGGGAGGTAGAAAAATTGGCATGTCGGAATTGTTAATTTTTTATTGCACTGTGGCTTTTGCCAAAATACTTATCAGTACCAAATTTTATTAAAAGCTGTTGTGTCTTACTGATGATATCGAGTCGACCAACTGCAAAAACGCCCAACTTCTTTATGGGAGGTACGAAAATAGGCATGACACAGTAGCCAATTATTAATTATACGGTAGGTTTTAGCAAAATATTGGCTAGCACCGAATTTCATTAAAATCGGGTGTGGTTTATGAGAGTTATCTGGTTGATCAACCGGTCATCCGCCCAACTTTTGTATGGGAGATACCAGAATTGGTGCAGAAAAGTCCCTCATTTTCCATAGGGGAGCGGAATTTGACTAAATATTTTCTGGTACAAAATTTCACAACGATTGGTTCGGTTTTGCGGGACTTCTCATGCCTAACAACCAAAGGGCTAAACAGCATTTTTGTGGGAGGTACAAAAATGAGCGTAGAAAAAAACCCATGCCTGAGTCGGTGATAAACATTTGATGAAGCCTCATACGTAATTTCATTAAGGTCGGAAGTTTACTTTTTCGTGGTACTAAAATTGAAAAAACTCGAAAAAAATTTAATCCATTCGAATTCCATTCTGAAATTTACAAGGAATATTAAGGTTGTATAGAGGTTTAAAAAATATTTTTTGAAAAAACTCGAAAAAAATTTAATCCATTCGAATTCCATTCTGAAATTTACAAGGAATACTAAGGTTGTATAGAGCTTTAAAAAATAGTTTTTTCAGATTTTTCGACTTGTTCGAAGTAAAAAATCCCAAATTTTAAAAATAACATAAAAATAAATTACAAAAAGAAATAATTTTTAAAAAGAATGTTCAAATACCTTTAAAATATGGTATTAAACTCCATGATTTTGATGATTTTCAAATGCCCATAACCTTTTCAAAAAAATATTTTTTAATGATTAATACGTTTGGCAAATGTAAAGTAAATCGGATGGGGTGTTGTAAAAAAGGTGTTCGGTGGGATATTTAATGACTCTTATGCGTTGCAAAATATCCCCTTTATGCTGGCTAGGTCAAGTCAGTAGAATGGATTATTCCAAGGATATCGAAAAATAGTACAAACCAACACTTTGCAGGAAAGATCAGGTGGAAGAATGCCTGCGACTTCTTGGGGTTACCAACTGGAAGAGAAGTGCTAAATATCGAGCCGGTCGCAGAATCATGTTATTCACATTTTCTAAGTCCCTTGACCCGTTTAGGTTGTTTGAGGCCACTTAAGTAACACCATCGGTGGTACAATGGTTAGTGTGCGCGCCTGTTGTACTTGAGATCTTGGGTTCGATTCCTGCTCTGACCACCTCAAATTTGTTTCGTCGGCGATCATCTCGCATAGTGACGCCGACAATATCGAGTATTTCGCCATGAAAAAGCTTCTCAAAATACCATTCAGAACCGGTACTTTACGTCCCAATCAGTGAGTAGAAAACTACAAAGCGAAGACCACAGTGGTTGTGAGAATCTCTCTCCGATACTTTCATAGGATGTATGGGGAACACAAATTATTTTAAGTAACATCTACATTTGCGTGAGAGCTATACGTACGATTAAAACAATTTCATACTGGTTGCCAACAATTTTGTCGGAATTTTGTGTAAAATGCGAGCCATATATTCAAAAACAGAGTACAAATGCTACTTTTTGTCGTGGCAACCATCGATTTAGCAGTGTCAGCGAATATGTTAAATTTTTCCCAAATTATAAAAAGCTGGCAACGAATTACGTAATAATTGTCAGAGATGGGTGCAAACTTTTTCACCACAATTCACCTCATTGGTTATATTTCATTAGATGAAAAAAATTCGAAAAAAATTAAATCTAAAATTTATAAAAGACGTTCGCATGACAGTTTCCCACCCCGCCGATCTTAAAAAAACTCTTACAATTTCCCAGCCATAAAAAATTTAAATCAAATTATAATTTTTTATGCCAGTTCATTTCAGAACTTAATTCGATATTTTAGCAGACAGGTTCTGGAGTAATATTTCTTATCGGCATATAGATATATCGAATGCTAGAATGTAAAAGCGACATATTTTAATAGTTTTAATCCTAAAAATGAATCCCGCAAGTGCAATCACATATGTAGTATTATTTTGCCGAAATTGCCAATCCTAGTCAAAATCAGCATTTATGCACGAAAGGCTTTTGATTTTCAAAATGTGCATGCACTTTAATAATAATAATATTCCAACATTTGCGAATTCAATATTGCACATCATTACAACTTCTTTGATACCTAGTTAATTTCACTAATATTTGGGGTAACCAGCACCTTAACCGTACTCCAGGTTTGAGTCTTAGCTTATCTTTCGAAAGCAATACGATAATTGTTACAACATAGTGCAATAGGGAATAACGTCATTATTTAGTATAATTGAGGAAACAATTAAGGAAAACCGAATCTGTCTAAGGATATGAACTGGGGCGGTCACATTTTGAATGATTATTATAATCAGACTAATATTTGTTAAAATCACGGCTTAAGGTGTAAACTCGGCGGATGGCAATTATCACCGATACTGACCGCGGCGAAAATAGCATACATACCTCTGTATTTAAAAAATTACATACGTAGGTAACTGATGAGTTTCACTATAACTCTCTTTCAATGGCTCATTGCAAGCGAACATTCTTTTAATTTGTATCGTCGAAGCAGTCAGACCACTTAAGATCAGTGTAATATCTATTTATATATAGTGAGTGTACAAAGTACAGGCTGCTTTCAGTCAATTTAAAACCAGTCTTTGCCATATCGAATTGGAGGTCAAATTTGACATATAATCCAAAGGTAAGCTTTCATAATAAGAGCAATGCGAGAATTTTGTTTAAGTGAATTTCCTTCCGAAGGGTCGGTGTCAAAGTGTCGACGTCAATTTGGATTTTTGGAAAATCTTCTATTTGAGATTATTATTGCTGGGTGTGTCTGGGATTTCGAAATTTTCCGAAAGCACACAGAATTGGCGAAATAACCCAGGATAATTTAAATCAAGCATATAATTCGTATGGTAATCCACGTGGAATTACATAACACCAGACCAAAGCAAACCTCGACAAGTCCAAAATTGACACACGTGTAACTTGAAGTCGAAACATTATTTCCCCTAACCTTTAAAGTGATTCAATTGTAAAGGCTAAAATTTTATCGATTTTGCAATCCCTGTGGTAAGGAACA
Source organism: Phaonia tiefii (assembly GCA_963931995.1). Classification (NCBI taxonomy): domain Eukaryota; kingdom Metazoa; phylum Arthropoda; class Insecta; order Diptera; family Muscidae; genus Phaonia; species Phaonia tiefii. Next base: position 200,182,469 of record OZ008368.1, read on the forward strand.
ATCATCAAATATCCGGTCTCCAATCAGTGACTACATCCAACGGTTTTCCTGGTTATCACATTCCGTATGGGAATTCTGCAGCGTAACTAACAGGACACCTAGTAACCCAAAATCTTTAAAATCTTACATACGCATGTATGTAAACCGATCAAATTCCATCCTAAACTGTAACAGTAAAATTTATTAAATTAAAGTTTTTGCATTCAAAATTCCGTACTAAAAGGAAATCATCACAACTTTAACATTAAATTTTAAATTAACTGTATAACTTTTGCTTAAGTTAATCCAATATAGAATGTTTGAATTTGGACAAGATTCCATTAACGTATATTATTCGGGTCTTAATAGAATGCATAGTGTATTATAGCATCCGTTTTGAAAATCCATTAAAGGTTTGGAAATCTATTCTCTAATACACCTTGTATTACAATATACATGTCAAACGTAAATTAATTTTAACGGAAAAGAAAAATCGTAGTAAAGCCCATAAATCGTATAGGGTAAAATTAATCCTTCTTCAATAATTACGAATAAATACACCATGCATATCTAATTTTAACTTAATGTGATCGTTTAGACTAACTAAATGTATCGCCCTGTATAGGCTAAGATAATTCTTAATAATAAGCTTCTTAATTATCATCCCCAAATGTATGTCGTAAGTAGTTGTGATATGCAAACAAACCATGTTTTAATTTATAACTCCCTCCTATCATTTGCGGCTAGTTGCCCCTCAACCTTCTGCACATCATGAGGCCTCATCGTTCTGCTGCTGCACTGTCGATCTACGCTACTACTATCATTCTGGTGAGTTACAAGGATGCTTCATTCATAAACCAACATCGTTTATTTGCATATTTTCATTGATAAAGCCTGTTTTGCAATCGACACTATATAAGAGTTATTCAATTCCCTAGCGATAGTAAATAGAGATTACTCACCAACTATAAATAGAATACTAACCATTACCATTGCTTCTGTTTCTTTCTTTTTCTCTCATTCCTATGATTTGAGAGCCAATATGGAATTGATACGTAATATTTTTGTCAATTGTTACGCATGGTAATAAATAGACCATAATGAAGATAATTATATTAATGTTAAGAAATGAAACAGTCTCACGCCATTTTATAAGAATATCTTTTATAGTAATATTATAAGTCAAGGTGCTCCCTTACTTATACTTCTAATGTTTTATTATTTTAACGTAGAATACGTTATACGGTAAGGTGGGGGTGTTGATCTGGAGCACAAAATTTTGAGAAAATGTTTGTCAACTTTCACCCACTTTTACTTAAATATTAAAACATATTTTAGCAATTTTTATATGTTACTCAGTTTTGGTAATATGTTTTGTTTCGAATTACATTAAAAAAATTATATGTCTATATATACAAGTTTTATGTAGTTAAGGAAATAAATATTTAAGAGCATGATATTTTAGACTTTTTTTGTACATGCCGCTTTTGTTGTTGGTTTGTAAATGCCGCTGTTTTTTTTGTTGTTGTTGTGAAATCAAATGATTTTGGCTTTTCTGTGCTTGTTTATTTATCGAGCAGCGTGTAAATGGGTGTGTGTGTGTACATTTCGTTTTGTTGGATCGGTCGGTTATTAGTTCGTTTGGGGGGAACATAAAAAGAAGGGAGGGGAGCGTGGACACTTGCGTGTGCTTGAAAGTTTACAGATCTTTGCTGTCGTTTGTTTACTTCTGCGAGCAGCGTGCAAATGTGTGTGTATGTACATTAATACAAAGGATTGGCGATGTATACGCTCACTATATCAATGGCGTTTTTCCTAAACACATTTCTGTGAATACATTGGGAAGTAGTTGGAAAGCTGTTAATCTATTGTGCTGCCGTTTCATAAAATGTATTGCTGTAGCTGTACTTCAAATGAAGATGTCGCTATAATGTAATACGTTAAACTAGATATAGTTTCATCCTTAAACATATGACATACAGTCTTCGAGCACACAAAATCTTGTTCAAAACTATTACAATCGTTTAGATCAGTGGTTTCCAAACTTATTTGGGTTATCGCCATCATTTTGGTAGTTTTGTAGTTGTCTTATTTTACTAAAAATTATACTGTACATACATAAAATAACTTATCACACATAACTTATCCTATCTAAAATTAATTAACTTTAATACATGCAAACGCCTACTTATGTTACAAAAACTTAATAACTAGCTATCAGCTGTATGCGTATATATTAGATAGATTTAAATCATTTATCAAAAATTATATTTAATTCATATATTTTAATTGCAAACTGACTAACGTATTCTACGTCTGACCTATGCGCCCGTGTTATCTAACACAGGCTTGTTATTTTTTTTATGAATATTTTTTTTGAGAATACTAGTGAATTAAAAATGGATCATTAACAAAATCAATGAGTGTTCGAACGGATGATGCGTTAACACCTTCTTGCTACACGGTACCTGTCCGATTTCTATGAACACATTAGTAAATGTTACATTGGAAAATAAAAAATAATAGTTTTTTTGTATACACCGGGCAATGCTGAACATCAAATGACTCGCTTTGTTTGGCCATATCAACAACAACGAAACAACCAAACACACAACATCACACATACTTTGTCCGAAGTAGATGACGTATACGTGTGTCACATAACCATAATGTTTGCCATATCAACAGCAACGAAACAGCCAAACGTACAACATCACACATACTTTGTCCAAAGTAGCTGACGTATTAGTGTGTCACCATAACGTCGACTGCGCAAGCCCATGGGCTTGCAAATGAAATTTAGCGTGGCTATGCTTTATATCTCCGTTCAACAACAGCTACAGACTCATGTACATACATACATTATTATATTAATACATACGCTACAGACACAATTTCGTTTGCCTCACCCCTGCCGTACCAGTCTTCCATTGCTCTCTTGCTCGCTCATTTTTGTTTAACACGTCATTTTTCTCTTTCGCAGTCGCAGAAAATCTGGTTTTAGCAGCAGCATAAAATCTGGTTTTAGCAGCAGCATAAATCTGACTTTGATAGATTTAGTCCCCATACGCCGTTATAGATGTTAACACATCAACAATAATTAAGTTTTCTTACGTGATATTTTGGAAGAGCAAGGTAAGGTTGCATACGGGGGTTTCGATCAATATTCCTTGCTACTATAATCATTGGTAGAGTGGGTGAAGAAGCGAGAATCTTCATCAACATCGATTTTAAGTCATGGTATTGGTTAAGTTGATTAGATTGTCATGATTTTAAGTCATGGTATTGATTAAGTTGATTAGATTTTTTTAATTCCGGAGCGTGAAATACTAAATCACGGGAGTCTACAGTAATATTTTTGTATTTGGGAGCGAGGTGTAATCAGGGTAGTAGGTGGACGCATCTGTCAGACCAGTTGTAAGTGTTGTAAAAGTCAAAAACTGTTTAGTGTTAGAAGGTTACTCTTGATTAACTACAACTATATCGAGTAGGATGGGTCAAAAACATTTTTTTTTTCGTAACGCGTAAGTAGTTTACAAATTTGGAGTCCCTTCAAGTTATGCTAAGAAAAGTGAAAAAAATATTTTTTTCCAAAAATATTAAAAATTGGGGAAAATCTGAGAATTGATAAAAATTGTTTTTAAAAAATTTGACGCGATACAGTCATTTCCACGAGTCTGCCTGCAAAAAATCAGCTCGAGTGGATCACTGAAAAAGGGTTAAAAATCGGTCCAAAGGCTTTCACACAGGCCACTACGAGCTTTATACTTCAAACTTAAAAAAAAAAATTCTGACGTGTACATGAAAAGCGACTATACACGTGTATTTTTATTTTTTCCCCTCTTTCCGAATATGTGCATTTGGTTCATAGGACAGAAAAAAATCTATTTTTTGTAACACCGTGTTATCATATCTGCTCGATTGTGTTTCGCAAGTTATAATATGGCTAAAAAGCCTTTATTAGCATCTCGCGTCAGTATATAAAGGACGCTCGATAAGTAGAAATATTAGAAATATTTCAAAAATAATGAACGATTTAAGAACAAACTCATCTTCAAGATATGCACACACATAAAATATTAACCTTCAACCTAGATTTTACTAGACGTGAATTTATACATAATAATTGGGAATTTTCCCTTTTTGTCATTCGTTTCATCTTTCTCTACCATAGTGTCCTGGTGATTTCTTTGGTCTTCCTTTTAAACAAATCAATTTAATTCAATTATTTTCTTCCCTGGTAAAGGAAAAAGGATGTCATAAAAACAATACGTCCAATAATTATGCATAAGAAACCAAAAATTGACATCAAACAATTTCCAATCAATGATACCAAGGCCACCTGGGCCGAACTGCAGCACAATACTGAATTTCTGCATCTTCATCAATAAATAGCATTGAGTACATGTATTGGATTTATATAATTTCCATGTTGGTGTTCTTTCTCTTTGTGCTTCATTATAGTTATATGAAGAGTGTATGGCATTATGGAAGTTATTTGAATATGAACAAGGAAGACAATGCGTAAAAGAACGACCATTGACAGGCATATGTGGACATAAATATATTTATACTGTGACCTCATTCTGACGATACCAAGTCTATTAACGTTTGTTAAAGTAAGTGTTCTGAAAACTGGTTGTGCATGAAATCATAGGGAGTCCATAGTCACTGTTTAGAACGACACAGTTTTTTGTTTAATTTCGATTTGTTTATGATTCACTTTTTATTAATATTTTAAGTAATTTTTGTGTAACACATGAGTTCAATATTATTGTCTTAATATGTCTTATTTTAGTGTTTGTTACTTGTTAAAGTCTATTATGCACCTTTAATGTCACTATTCACAGATGGAAACTACTTGTATTGACGATTTTCTTTTTACAACTAATTACTTTGTCTCTGCTTTAATATCTTTAAAACAGATGAACAGAAGCAAAGAACATAACAACAACAATTTAACGTTACTCACATATGGATTGATGTGTGTGTATGTAAATAACAGCAAATGAGTATGTTTTGTTGTTGTTGTTAAGTTATTTTGAAGTGCAATTGGACGAATAGAAAGAAATGGAAAACGAAAGTTCAATGATTATATGATTGTTACATATGGTAGTAAATATGTACACAGACCATATGGGTCAGTCCATATGGTCAGGATGAATATTGAAAGTGTAATATAAGACATATGATAGAAAGATAAGATAATTTACATAAGTATTTTGTGTGATAGGTTCAGCGTGCCATCGTTGAACAGTCACATTGAATTTCAATAACTATAAAAATTATTGTCTCTGTTCAAGTGCAGTCAACTGAAAAATCAATTAAGTATTATTTTTGTCAACATCTTAAATTTGAGATTTTTATTTAATATGGTTTCCCCAACTGTGCTCTATATTGTGTAAAGTTCAAAAACAAAATGCTTTAATTTTGAAATAATTGAAATAATAGAAGAAGCGTATGACAATTCGGAAGGTGAGCATAAAAATTGTAGACACTTTAGCTTATAACATTAGACTTTACTCTTATTGACTATTTTACAACCTTATGCGGTCAGAAGTCTTACACATATTAATTAAACAAACAAGTAAACAAATTTTAACATATTTCTCCAACAGGTTTTATCCTTCGTTTTTTCTCGCCAGTTGGTAACACCAAGGATACGGTGGGATTCTTCGGCCTGGTCTTTCCATCGGAGTCTTGGTTTCCTTTTTTCCTGCTTCCATCGGGTACATTATCGAAAACCTTTCGCGCTGAGTCATCTTCATCCATTCTGATACCAGAGCGTAGCCAACTCAATTGGCCTAATTTGATTCGCCACGTCAGAATATCACTGATATTGCTCTTGGATCCAACGACGTCGGTAATCGGCGATTTTTTTAACAGGACCAGGAGTCTGGTGCAGCTGGAGTCTGGTACAGCTGGATCTCTTCAACATCTTAATGGAGATAATAGTGAGAAACGCTGCAGTAAATAAGAACACGATTAACACGAAAAGCCATATGTTGCTGGCGTATGCTGACAACATAGACATCATTGGGCGATTATTTTCAAGTATCGAAAAGGAATCAGCGAAGGTGGGTCTTGCTGTTAATGAGGGCAAACCAAAATTTATGGTGTCAACGACTAGAGAAACCTCCGCACTTGAACGTTGACAACCGATTTCATTTTGAACTGGTAGATGAATTTGTCTACGTGGGATCCGTCGTGAACAAGGACAACAACGTCAACATGGAGATAGATAGGAGAATTGTGCTTGAAAATAGATGTTATTTTGGGCTCAGCAAGCAGTTTAGGAACAAAGCCCTCTCTCGACGGACAAAAGTCCAGCTATATCAGACTCTCATTTTACCTGTCTCTGAAACTTGAGTCATATCGCAAGCGGTTGAAAAACACCTGGGAGTATACGAGAGAAAAATTCTCCGTAAAATATATGGTCCTGTTAGAGAAAACGGCGAGTACCGACGTCGCTGGAACCCATTTGAAATTTGTTTAGTTTGTTTGCTTAATTAATGCCTAAGTGTAAGATCTCTGACCTTATGAGGTTGTAAAATAGTCAATAAAAGTAAAGTAATTAAAGGTACAGCTGGAGTTTTGTCTGTCGAGAGAGGAATTTGTCCTTAAACTGCTTGTTGAGTCCAAAATGGCATAAATTTGCAAGCACACTTTTCCTATTTATCTCCAGGCTAACGTTGTTGTCCTTTTTCCAGGCAGGTCACAGGTAGATAGATTCACCTACCACTACAAAATCATACCGGTTGTCGACATTCAAGTGCGGACCATGTCGAGAAGTTTGTCTAGTAAATGTCTCTTGCAATTTTCGCCCAATCATGTCTTTGTCGTAAGCATACGCTAGCAAAATATCCCTTTTTGTGTTGGCGGTCTTGTTCGAATTTACCGCAGCTTTTCTCAATTTTATCTCCATTAAGATGTTGACGAGATTGCGTGAAGTGTGTCGCCTTGTCTCAGTTCTTGCTTGGTACAGAATGGTTCGGCGAAGTCTTTCCCCACCTTCACTGCGGATTTGGTGTTGGTCAGCGTCATTCTACAGCGCTGGATCAGTTTTGCCGGAATCTTAAGTTCAGACATAGCTTCGTACAATTTTCCCCGTATGGACCTAACGAAGGCAGCTTTGTAATCGACCAAAAGATGGTATGTATTGATTTGCTCTCCGTAGAAATTTTCCAGAACTTGGCGAAGCGTGATTATTTGGACAGTCGTGGACTTGCCTGGACGTATAGTTACACTGAAAAAGTCTTCGAAACGATCGTCTGCCAATGTGAGTTCAAATTCCAGTTCCGACTGTTTAATTTTTTCCATTAATTGCAGAAAACCCTGATCTGTTAGCTCGTGGAAAAACTGAAATCTTCTAATGAAAACAACTGCATATCGAATAATAAAAAATGAAGGTCCAATCAGGACTTCAAGAATTGGATTAAGTTTTTTATATAATACGCTTAACAAGACCTTATACGCTGTGGATAAGAGGCTGATATCTCGATAGTTGGAAGAGACACACAGATCACTCTTTTTAAATACAGAACATAACACACTGAGACTCCAATTGCTAGGCATAGATTCCACCAACCATATACCGCATATAAATTCATGAATGTGGGCTAGCAGTCCTTCGCCATCTTCCTTAACAAGTTCAGCGGGTAGCCCATCCATACCAGCGGCTTTATAATTTTTAAGTCGGGAGATTTCCGTTCTAATCTCGCCTTGGTTGGTGGGGGATAAAATCTCCACTGTCTTCCACAATCGTTATCTCCTGCTTTTCAGTGGAAGATTATGGAATGGGGGCAGCCCGTTGTTCTTACCCTCTGGAAAAATTATCGGAATTGATTGTTCATGCTGAACCACTGCCATTTTTGTTTTTTACAATTTGGTTTCCTCCCTTCTCAGCCTCTTATACTGCTCATTCGCAGCACGCGTTGTAACCGACTGTTTCGTTATATGTGCGGCGTTTTTCATTAGTTCCAATGTGACATTCTTCGTTGTAACATGGCTTATCCTCTGCAGTTCAATGCTTTCAGGGGTTTCCAAAGAATGGGATATGATCTTCCACTGAGCTTCTGGGTCGTCAGGTGAGGGAGGATTACGCTCTATTTGGACAGTGAGAGTTTCTTGATAGGAGTTTGATATCTCCGGTATTTGCAGCTTGTCAATGTCTAGCTTTTCCCGTGTTTGGATTCATACGTTTTTCGCTCTGAACAGTTTTGTGCGAACTTTCGCAGCCACCACGTAATGATCCTAGTCGACTTTAACTCCACGAATCACACATACATCCATTACACTATAAGAGTGTCTGCCATCTATTGCCAAGTGATCAGGAGATATATAGGTCGCCTATGAATGTATGTCCTTATGCTGGAAACGTGTGCTACTAACTACCATGTTCCATGTTCATTCCATTATCGGAAGTGGTATCATGTAGACTGTGATTACCGATGGTTGGGCGAAGTACACTTACCTTTCCTAATTTGCCATTAAAATCGCCTAGAATAATCTCAATGTCTTGGTTAGGCCAGCGTTCGTATAGTTCCTCCAGACACTCATAAAATGATTCCTTGACCTTATCGTCGTTATCCCATGTCGGCGCGTGCACAAAAATTAACGAGATGTTGAAATATTTCGCAAACGCGAATTGTGTTTATGCGTTCTCTCACTGGGTTGAACCTTGAAACTAGGTGTCGCAGTCTCTTGCCAACTATAAATCCGCATTCGAATTAATGCCAGCTGTAGTAAATATCGCTGTATTCTTTCTGATGCAACCATGTCCTATCAATTGCATTTACTGGATAGCAGCTCTATATTTTTCGAGGACATCCGCCAGTTGGAAAGTGGCACCCGCCCTGTGTAGTGTTCGAACATTCCAGGTACATATCGGAAAATCGTGGTCCTTTTAGCTTTTGCGAGGGTTGTCAATAGTTAGGGAGTTTCTTCGCTTATTAGTTAGTTAGTTAGTTAGAACTCCACTCCACTTAAAATTCATGTACCTACATAGTAGTTAAAATCGCATAACAATATGAAGGCTGTTGAGAGCAGGATTCGCACTCCAGTTCTCACGTACAACAGCACCATTGACACTCAGAACGGTGGTGCTGTGTTGCGAGTCTCATCACTCTCCACTATATATTGGACGATTATGGTGTCGCATAGTGTATCTGTCAAATGCACATGTTTGACCTTCCATCAATTTATTCGGTAACAACAAAACTTACGAAAATAACAACTCTTGTATTAGATTATGTTACGAGTGGACCGTACAAGTAAATATTTAACCTTGCAAAAATGATTGCGTCACGTTTCAAACTTTGAAATAGTAACTTAGTCGAACCTTTCAGGATCTGAGTTAATTATCCTTGCCAAAATCATTAATATTCTACCAGTAATGCTTCCGGGGCCATTTAAATCAACATTCCAATATCAAGATATTATTATGAATACTTTTAGCGGCTTTGCCTTTCCGTTACGCATTTTACCCGACCTGCTGAGGATGCCTTCGCCTTATAGCCTTTGTGTAAATTACACCACTTAAGTTTTAGATGAAGAGCGACATAACTCATCTGCACTCCGGAATAGAATATGATGCCAAAAATATCAATGCCAATGTCATAGTCACACGCAGACAGCAATAGGAAACGTCATCGCCACAGCAATAGGAAACGTCATCGTCATCGACATACATTTTTAATCCAAGAGTCATGGACCATCCAATGCCATGCAAGATAAATTTTGGATACGCAGACATCTTCGCCATGTCAAAGCAACTGCTAAAGCAGTTATGATGCTACTTAGCATGCTTCCTTCGGTGAAAGGATAATGGTTAACAAAAAAACAAACGTCACGATAATAACAAAGATTCTCTATAGGACGAAAGTTGCCGGGAGAAAAGGAATGAAGATAGGAACAGGGAGAAAACAAGATAGAGAAATTAAGTGCGGAAAACGAGTTTGAAGGTTAAGGTCAGAAATATCACTTCCTATTTGGAAGTATTTCATGTACTTAGAATATCAAGTTTTGGTGTTTACTTTTGTGTTTTATTTATGTATTATACATGTGTAAATATGTCTCATTGCCAAAAATAAAGGATTTCATGGAAAGGATTGAAATCAAAAAGCTAAAGCTTCTAAAAAATTAATATCAACCATCTATTTGTTGATAAAAGGGTGAGTTCAATTGAAAGTGAATACAGTTTAGAAGTTGGTATAGGATAGGCAGAGACTAGTCTCTTCAGAGCCTTTTTCTGCAGCCAGTGTTACAGGCAAGAACTAGCACCGAACACATACACTTCAGCTTAAGACAGGCTACTGGACGAGACACCTGTTAAAATATTGATGGCGGGAGCTGGAACTAAAAAACTGCATCCTGAAGTATAAAATAATATGTCTGAAACTTTTTGACAGAACCCAAATTAATGCTTGCGCACCTGTTACATTATTCAAGGTGTTCTACTCCTATAGAATTCTTGACATCAACTACCTGCCTGATCAGTAAATACATTTTAATCGATAAACATTTTTATTGAATCTGGATTACATTCCAAATGTTGAATCATATATTTACTCATGCTGAATTCAAAACTCAACCTAAGGGTGCCCTTTAGTAGAAACACCCACATATTTATAACTTTTCATTATCTTGCTGATTACTGCAACCAAGTTAGTTATCCATTCCGAAGTTTTATCACTCCAAAGCTAAACATGCATCTATCATTCCTTTTATTTCCCAAAAGATCTCAATGTTGGGCATAGACTTTCCCTATCATTAATTAAATTCAAAGGCTCGGTATTTTAGCCATCAAGCATTCAAAGTAAACCCGAAGGCAAAGGACAAAAATCTCAAGTAATGTCTTATTGGTTTTCAACAATATTTCACGCCAGATCGTTTCTAGCAAATAACTTCATACTAGAGCAGGGGTCGGCAACCTGCGGCGCGCGAACCGTAAACACTGCTTTTTATGCCAAGTTTCGGTACTACAGTCAGATGCGCAAATATTAATAACCGCACCTATAGGCGCGGATACGGTCTAAATTCACAAAGTGAATACATCCAAACACAATTTGTCCGAACTGCGCTCACACAGATTGTCCAACAGCGATCACACATTGTTTGCCGTTAAACTCCTCCGAAACGGCTGGACCGATTTGTATGAAATTTTGTTTGCATATCGGGTAGGTCTCAGAATCGGCCAACATATATTTTTCATACCCCTAAATAAGAAGGGTGACCCACCCCTACATAGAACACAGTTTTGTCCGACTGCGAAACACAGATTGTCAAACTGCGAAAAAACACACACACGAATGTAGCGGCTGCGAATAGTTTGTGTGGGTGTGAAGCACTCTCAGATTAAAGAGAATAATGATGTGGTTATACGTATGTAAAAATGAGATATAAAGAGAGCAACGAAAGTTGTGAACTTGTGTAGCGTACGAACATAAAAATGTATGTATGTACATGTGCCTGTTGCTTTGCATTCTCTTTGTTTTTTTGTGGGTATAAAGCAGTGATGCCCACATTTTCAATTCCTCGGCACATGTGCCGGATAGAAAAATGCTGTTCCAGCGCTGTCGGCACACATGTGGTGTGATGTCGTGATTTCGATCATGGGTGGTCGGTTCTTGCTTTGTTTACATTTTTTCAATGCAAATCAAATCAGTTGCTGGTCAGCATTTCTTAGAGAAGGGTCGCACTGCGTAATTGTTTCAAATACATCAAATTGAACTTCGGTTTACTCTGCTGCACACACAAGCGCAATATGTTATAATATGTGTGTGGGCATCACTGGTATAAAGTATTAAGTAAGAAAATAATGACACATATACTTGCACTGGTCTTTACATAATTTTAAGTATCAATATTATTTAAATGTAACATCATGATAGATTGAGCGTTGTTTTTTATTTTCCAATGTCACATTTACTAATGTGTACACAGAAATCGAAAAGGTATCGTGTAGCAAAAAGGTGTTAACATATTGCCCGTGAGTTCGAACACTCATTGGATTTTTTTTTAAATATTTAGTTCACTGAAATAATTGTTATTGTTTTGCCATAAACAGAGCGACGACAAAAAGTATTGAGAATTTATTGCACTCTGTTTCCGGTCTCATGTAGAGAGTCTGAGTAAAAGAGCATAAACGAGTCTTATTCTCTTTATAGAATATTGCAATATAAATGCACCATTTGGACAAACTTGTTACATAAAACAATACAAAAAGCATAAATGTTTCAAAAGTCATCAATGTTTCACATCAAAATTATGGATGGACCAGGTTATGACAAAAAATTAGTAATACGCTTTGAAACATTCGCCAGAGATCGCCAGTGCTTTTGAGTCATACAATTCGCTCCATGAGTTCTCCATTTGTCACCAATACTCTTTGGCAACGACGACCTGCTTGGTTGTTCGCTGCAGCTACATCAATACCATCATACTTATTTTCAGGCAGAGAGTATTGTTGTACAACAACCACGTATGTGTTGCTAACGCCGTGTGGTGTTTGCATGTGTTCAGTTTGATAGATTGCCCTACCCGTGCCTACAGATGTTAACACATCATAAACTTTAAACATTCCATTCTTCCATTATTTACTCTTTTACTCAACCAATTTCCTTTGTATTATCAACATTCCAATCTACCTACTATTTACTTTGTATACTCATGTGCCCAAGCAGACATACATATTGTCCCATAGTGTGGGGAGTTCTTAATGTTGCAAGCGAAACGACCATGAAAATAACTATTTACCAGCTTCTGGGAGCGGGTAGAAATAATTAGAATGTTCTACTCGCCCCAAAAGGTCGTTCGGTGATAATGTTAGCTGGTATAAAAATTAGCACTCTGCTACGACAGAGTTAAGAGTACGCGACGCTAAGTAAAACTGAACGTGAAGTAGTATAACTAAAACGGTCGAAATATAAACCCCTCGATAATAGTTGTTAATGAGTAAAAACTACTTGTGAGTGTTAAGTTGCTGTAAATAAAAGGAAACAGTTTTAGCTGATACCTGACTTTTTTACCGGGAAATATCATTTGTTGTACCTACGGACATTCATGTTGTTGTACCTTCGCACGTCCAAAGTTAATACCTTTTCATTTTTTTCGTATACGTACTTTTTTTTACAGTGACTATGGATAATTTAGAAAAATGATTTTATCCGGAGGCAGACTACTTGTCCATATGCTTTAACTTTTAACGAAGTTGACCTTTTTACGGATTTACAATTAAATAAATTAACTATTTAAGTAACAGTTTATCTATACCGTTTTAGATAACTAAACGAAATGTCATCTGATAAAATTAAAATATGGACTGCGGAAGAAAATCGAGAATTTAATCAGGATGGTTGTCCCTCGGACACAGTTGTCCCTCGGACTTGTTTGATTTGCCAAGAAAAACTTACGCACAATAAGAAGTTAAGTTTGGAGCGACACTGCACTACAAAATATACCCGATTCGCTGCTAAATATCGAACCGCTGACGCACGAAAAAAACTGTTAAATATCTTCAAAAACAAAACAACAGTCGAGTTCTATGCTAACTAAGTGAACGCAATCGTCAAATTATGTAAACCTGCAAGCTTCGCAATATCACTACAAATTGCAAAAAGAGGGAACCCATTCACAGATGGTGGAGCTGAGAAACTGTTTCGTGATTCCATAAACAAAAACCAAATAATGAAGAAAATCAAAGATTTACCACTATCTGCTATAACATTACATCATTGAAGTTCTAAAATATCTTCAAATGTAACACAAATGCAAGTGGAAGTCATTCAACTTGCTTCTGCTTTATCCTCTGCTATACTTGAGTCTTGCGACGTAAAGTACACTGTACAAGTTGCCATTTTCATCATGTATATGTTGTCCCGAGTTCCAAAAGAACACCTGCTTGGAATGCTGCCGGTCTCAGAGTATACTCGTAGAAAAGATATAGCGAATGCTATGCAAAAATGCCAGAGAGGCTATGTAATCGATAAGAATTAAATCGTTTCGATAGCAACTCATGGAGCCAAAAGTACAACACGAATACTTACAAGGGTAACAACAATTCTTCGTAAAATGCAAACCACGAAATTTTAAAGTTTCACTGCATAATTAATCAAGAGACCGAAACAATTCCGACCGAAACGGTCGAGATTATGAAATTGGTTTTTAAGAACATTAGCAGCATTTTGGCAAAAACGCTACCATCGCCAGTTTCAGGAATATCTTGAAGAAATACAAAGCCAGTATTCAATAAAGTGCGGTGTCCAGGGGTACGTACGTAATGAAACATTTTGCTTCTTGCTTGAGTAAAATAAACACATTTTTCAATGAAGCAGGCATTGTCCATCCAAAATTGAAAGAAGACAAATGGCTGCTAGAATATGACTTCTTCGTGGAAATTGCAATAAACTATAAACTTCGCTGGGAGATTTGAGCAATTCAAAACAAGCGCAAGTTCTCTGGCATTCTTAGTAAATCCTTTCAACACAAACACAAATGAAATCAATAGTGAGCCATTTGCTGGTTCGCTTCAAATGCAATGGCTGGATTTAAAAACCAAAACTTGGTGGAGTGGTTAGTTCCCAGAACTCAAGAGCAAGTTAGAAGAGTTGGACGTCCAGAAAAGTATGTATGTCACGCTTCACAAGTGAACAGTTCTAAAAGAAATGCCGCGAGTTGAGGCACACGTGTTTGACGCATGGAATAGTCTTCCAGAATGCTGTAGTGAGGTGAAGAAGCTGGCATTTGGAGTACTGTCGGTCTTCGGATCAACACATTCATGTGGGAAAGAGTTCTCTTGCATTAATATAATAAAAAGTGATTCAAACTGGAAACAACAAGTTATGAGCCAGATTTAACCAAACTTTCAAAAGGCATGCTCCCATTAATATAACTATTGTAAATATTATTCTAGCAGAGCTGGCTAAAATAATTTAAAATGTTATGTGTGAAACATTTGCATGTGTTAATATGAATAAATATTAGTTAATTTTTGAAGCTATTTATTTTAAATCAAAAATCAAACTTATGTACCTAATCCTAATCTAATACCATAATATTGAAATAAAAATGTTAGTGGCTCTTTAAGACCTGGAAAATTTTGTAAATTGATACTTTTGGATCTTCCGTCTCAATAGGTTGCGATACTGTTGTTTTCGGTGTTTAGGTATCCGTCGCGTATGACTAATATTATTACGACTACATATAACTTCATAAACCCGTATACCAGGAAAATAAAAATCAATTTATATACAATTTATATTTTACATCTCTGACTTGGTGGTCATTTATGCACTTTGAGAATAATGGTGACGGTATTTTTTTATACCGCCACTTAATCGGCTTGCTAAATTCATATCACGTCGGAATGTATTTCAGGCGGTTCGCTTTTGTCGTCCAGAGTGTGACTAACCGAAATAACGCATGAAAATAAAAGGGGTGTATGAGTTCTCTCCCTCTTTTGTCTAATCTCATATTTTGGCAGACTGTGTGCAAGGGTTGTAAATAGAAGTAGGTTATATAATATGATAAAAAAATTATTGTAATTTAGCGTTCGTAAAACGGATATTTATGTATATACTTTCGTATTCCATTGCCAAACTAGTACAGATAATTGCATGGATTGGGGGTAAAGATATGCATACCCACCAAAGAGAGTAGTAGTAAATCAAGGTAGCTTGGCTTATTTTCGAAATTCAATGTATTTAGAACTACGTTACGAACCTGCAAGACTCTATATCTACAGTAGTACCTTCAAATTGAAGTATTATATACAAGTATAATATTATTGTATTTGAAGTATAATACAAGGTTGTCTTCTACAGTCTATATTCACCTTCGTGAAAAAATTGAAGGCGATGCAATTAAACAGTTCAGAATACAGCGATTGTTTTGTTAGCTGCAGCATAAATTTATATTTTACACTCAAAAAACAGAATTACTACTTGTTTGCTATAAACTATAGCAACTGTGTTATTACCGCATTTGGTAAATTTTATATTAATTTCAGCTAGTGAAATGTGTTGGTTTATATCAAATATAGCCAAAATAGCTGTATTTTTTTAGGAAATGAACATAGCCGCAGGTGAATGAGTTTAATGCATAAGCGGCGATTTGCATAGGATATGCTGCTATAATGAGTAAATGAATTTCATAGCATTGAGCGTATTTATAAGTAGCTAATTTGGTATTTGTTATAGCTGGCAGTGCTGTAATTTTCGTCATGCTCCCTATAATGAGTAAATGAATTTCATAGCATTGAGCTTATTTATAAGTAGCTAATGTGGTATTTGTTATAGCTGGCAGCAGTGATGCAAAAAGTGGTACAATTGTACTATTTGTGGTACAATTGCACTCTGAATGGTACCGTGATACTCTCAATCCTTTTTTAGTACAATTTCAAATGCTCTAAAACTGAACTATGGTACTCTCGGCAATTTCTTGGTACAGAATGAATGTTCGTGTAAATGTATTCATCTTCTCTTTGAATTTTTTCCAATACTTGTCAGACGTATTGTGCCTTAGAGCGCTATAAGATATTCTTTAGATACTCTTTAGATATTCTTTGCTATTTAGTACAACATTAACGGGCAAAATAGATAAATTTGGAAAAAAGTAGTTGAAATTGGTTAATGACTGTAATTGAAAGCCGGCTTGCATTTGAAAAAAAAAAGTCTGTGGGGCAGCCGTTACAGTTTTTATATCTCAAAATAATATTTCCCATCAACAGATGCTATTATTCAAAGAGAATGTCAAAAACTATTTTCCAAAATCTGTTAATTAATTAAAGAATGAATATATTTTACTTTCAAATAAACTTCTTTCAGTTCTCGTGGAATTTAATTGATTTTTTATAAATAAAATACAGATTCATGAATGTATAAATGATTGTATATGATATTTAAACTTTAATTCCTTTTTTTGTTCTTAATAAATAAAAAATACTAATTCCTTTGAAAATGTAAGTTTTGGTTTGGCACAATTAGGCTCCAATTTCGTTGCCGCTGTGGTACAATATATAAATTTCAAAAATACCATCACTGGCTAGCAGTGTTGTTATTTTCGCCATGCTCCCTTACATCTTCTAGCGCCTGATTTCATCATTCATTTGTGAAGCTATTGTGAAGTGAGTAACAACCTTTTTATAATGGAGAATTTTGTGAGAAATAAATTACGGAAATTGGGATTATCCTCACTTACAGACATTTTTGATGGTAATTTTGTTTAAATTGAAATAAAATGAACTGAATTTGGGAAGAAAACAACTGATCAACATCTGTGTAGTGGTTTTCAGTGCAATGAATTGTAGTAATTTGTACAAAAAATTTTAAAGTACGCCGCACATTTATTGCGCACATACCTTTGTTTATATGTATTTTTGTGTGTATACACATATATATATATTGCTATAAATGACACAAACCATTTTGCTTTTTATTTTTCTATTTTATAGGAGGAATTTGATGAGATTGCATTTAGAAGTTTAGACTATGACGCCATAGTAAATCTTGTTCCAAAACAAGGAGCCCGTGCTAAATTTTGGAATTATTTCAAAGAAGAGTTTTTATGAGAAGTAAGTTTTCTTCAATTTTCTATGAAGGAACTGCAATGTATTTTATATTTTTAGGAAGACACTACTTACACAAATTTGCCATGTTCTTCAGCCAACTGTGCTCTACAAATTACAAATTATTAGAAATTCTTATTAAAGAACACCATACAATGTTTGTTGAACTATTTCATCTCCCACTTGATGGTGCATTATCCAAGAATAATGCGAAATATTGGTCCTCTAACTCAAGTATGGTCAATGCGATTTGAGAGTAAACATAAAGTATTTAAAGATATTGCTAGATCCACAAAATCTCGTAAAAACATATGCGCAACAATATTAAAGAGGTATGTTTTAAAGCAGACATGTGCAAACTGACACAAACGCATTTCAAATCAGTTTTACGAATTTTGCGACTGTGTTAAGTTGAACGGAGCAAGCAGAACAAAAGCAGAGAAAACAAAAGTAGTACACTGTGTAAAAAATTAAAATTAAAAAAATTAAAAATTAAAACTAAATTCTTTTTAAAACAAAATCAAATATCAACATCTCCAATGATTATTTCCCCCTCGTAAAGTTTTATTCTTAATAAATCACATAGGTGTTCATCCGTTAATTTGTTGCGATATTTACTTTTAATTAATTTTAAAATACTAAAAGCGCCTTCACAGTCGTACGTGGACCCGAACATGGAGTATAATTTAAGTATTTCCTTCTTAATAACAGAATACTTCTCTTTGTTTATTTTTTTCCAAAATGATTTTCCAGTGTCTAGCGGTAAATTTATATCATTTTTCATTATTTCTAATTCAGCGGCTAATTCCAAATTATCAACATTTTTTTCAGTCAATGGGTCGTTGTGAATATCAATCATAGTTTTAAGTGATTTGAAATCTTCGAATCTATCTGCAAAATTTTGTACCAAAGAAGCTACTATTTCTGAATACTGTGCTATTTTTTCGTCATTACGATACTCCGCAAAAATTTCAAAGGTTCTAGGAAGATTGCTGGTATCATTGTTGCGCAAATGAGACAGTATAATTTTAGTTTTGCGTTCAAAGCGGTGGGAGCACTCTGTTAGGTGGAATATAGTTTTGTTTCGTCCTTGAAGAGTCAGATTGTATTCATTTATTATCTCCGTTAAATCGCACAAAAAAGCTAAATCGGAAACAAAATTTGTATCTTTCAGAGAACACGCCATTTCTTTCAACTCATTTTTTTCCGATTGTTCTAAAAACAGTTGTACTTCATCTCTCAAATTGAACAACCTTTCCAGGCTTTTCCCGCGGCTCAACCACCGAACTTCTGTATACAATAATAAGTCTCCATAACATGACTGTAGCTCTTCCAGTAAACTCTTAAATTTTCTATGCGTGAGGGCGTTATGGCCCCCTTTAATTTTATTTATTATTCTACAAGCTGTATCCATCGTTTCCACTATATTTAATTTTTTTGCAAAAAGTGCAGACTGATGTATTATGCAGTGGAAATTAGGAATGTGAATATTGTTTTTCATCAATTGACCCTTAAGACCTTTTTCTTTTCCTAGCATTACCTTTGCCCCGTCTGCACATATGGAAGCTAGCTTATCACCATTTTCGGTTAAGAGAATATTATTTTTAATACAATCAAAAATGGTTTCGCCATTCACATGGCCGTGAAATGCAAAACAACTAAAAAATTCTTCAAAGCATTCCATATTTTTATCAACTGACCTAATGCATATAATCAACTGACTAATGTTAGTAATATCTGTGCTCTCATCAAGGCAGATGGAAAAGTATTCACAGTCTTTCAATCTTTGCAACGTAAACTTAAAAATATATTTACTAATTTTTTCAGTTCTACGAGCTATTGTGTATCTTGAAAGATGAATATTTTCTATCAGCTCGTAGGCTGATTTTCCCTTTTCCCCAAAACAGTTGAAAATTTCTCGCGCCATTTGCTTGAAAAATTCTCCATCCTCAAAAGGACGACATTGTTTTGCTAACATCAACACTGCGGCAATTGAAGCATTCTTTAGTTGTTTTTTTTTCTCTTCAACTGTCAGACTTAGAGGAGGGGCATTTTTTTGTTGCAGGGAATTGAACATTTCATATTTTTTTTCTTCATCCAATTCATTAATATTTTTATGAATGGATATGAAATGTCTTTTTAAATTATAAAATCTTAAATTTGTGAAGATTTTATCACAAATCAGGCATTGGGCATTATTTTTGCCATTTACAAACATAAAAATTTCTTTATATTCGTCCATGGCAATTAAAATTTATTTTTTAAGTGTAGTGTTTTTTATTACAAATAATTTTGCTTGCAGAGCGATACGGTGTTGCTTGGTCAAATGCAGAACAGCAACTGACTTTGAATCGGTAAACAAGCAGCAAGCTTTCGGACATGTTGGTGTGAAAAAACGATCAAGCTACTATCGGTGTGAAAACACGATGACTCAAAAGAGTACCAGCTGCACATCTATGTTTTAAAGCAACAAAATGATTTCACAACATGAAATATTTCTTCAAAAATTGAGACATTTGGTCCAAAAATCATAAAGTGTTCACCAGATTTCAAAAAATTATTAAACATACAAGAAAATTATGTTGAATTTTATAAATGGATTTCGTTTTGTAATGTTTTTATAAAAAAAAATATGCAATATGGAGTTGTCGAAGAAATATGTTTAAATAAGTTAAATTCAAAAATATATGTCCTTTTATAGAATTTAAACACTCTACTATGATTGTCATCGGTACTGCGACATAATAGAAATATTAAACGACAAACAAATTTTAGTTTTAGATTATCAATATATAAAAATGTATACATTAATTAATTTTAAGTCATTAAATATAGTACTTTAACAAATAAATTTGAATGTAAAATCTTTACAAAATAAAAATAAATATTTTTAAGCAATCAATATTGTTGTGTTTAAATTAGCGTTAATCTCTTATATTTTATTGTAGCTACTACATACATAGCAATTGGCGCAATAGTATACATCATGCAGTGCTGAAAATATAGCAGTAGTAGGTATATTTCGAATCAGTACATAATATGGTCACATAGACAAGTATGCCAAATGCTATAGCAGTAGTAGCTACATCTCGAATCAGTACATAATATGGTCATATAGAATAGTATGCCAAATGATATAGCAGTAGTAGGTATATTTCGAATCAGTATATAATATGGCATATAGACAAGTGCGCCAAATGCTATAGCAAGACTAGCTATATTTTATATCTGTAGATATTATGTTCATATAGCAAAAACTATGAGGAAGCGTAGCGTAAACTGCTATTGGTTAAACACGAGTTACATCAAATTATAACAACAGATGCAGTAATAAAAATCTACTATCCCGTTTTTTACTATGTTTATAGCATTTAGCATGAAGAAAATATAGCCCATGTAGCTATAATTTTTTTGAGTGTACCAAGTTCTAGTGCATCACATTTTTTTCCCGAAGACCTTTGGCAATGTTTTGTCAAGTTAGGGATACGAACTGGCATATATCAAAATTTTTTTAAAAAATTTGACTCATTATGGTTGTTGTAGACAGTGAGTACAAGCGCTAGTAAATGGTCCATAGACAGCGATTCCTTTTGTACCGCAACCCTGAGCACTATCCTACGAGTTGCACTCCTCGATTTTCTAGTCGTCCTTACATAGTAAACGTTGAAGCGCCGGTGGTAGTTTTCCTTTGTCAGCAGTTGCTCATCTTCAAATACACCTGCCTTATTAAGTTATCAGGGAAAACTTCCATCAATGCAGCATCCTAGATTAGATAGTTGCAGATTGACCGACACCTATCCAGTAAGGCGTTCAAAGTGAAACGAAGTTGGAGTGAACTTGGAAGATAACTCATATACTTCACATACCACCCTAATTTGGACATGGTCGGACATCACCAAGAATTGGAGCACAGGTTCCAGTTCCAATTTTTGACGCAGGCATAAGTTTCCAATAACATACTAGGAAGACATTAGGAAGGTTATACCATTTGTATTTCAAAGACTATCTAGGAACCCGATAATATCGGACATGCAAGAGAAGTGAGATTGAACACAAATCTTTTTACAACAGCAAAACGACAACAGCTATATTATACAATGTTACCGATCTCCTGTGTAAACGCTTTGAAGATCTGTCCTGTACATCATATTTTAGGTCATTATTTGTACCAGATACGTTGAAGAACGTCCTGTGCCTTTTATATCAAAATCCGTAAATTCGAATCATAAATCTCCTAAGTATTATAAAACTCTTAGAAACTAATTCTTTGCTTCCAAAATCGTTTAAGGATTTCTTGACTGACATATAATCGTAATTGTTCCATTTCAATGGAACATACTACTTGTGGTTTTATATGCAAATCGTTTAAATCTGTTTAAATATCTCCTAAGGCCTATAGGCCAATTACTCTCACGCGCATTCAGTTGAAAGTCTTGGAAAGATTGATTGACTTATTAGGAATCAAATTAACTACAAATTTGTCTACCTAAACAGGAAGTTTGTGGGGAGTTCCTTGCAAGACAGTGTTAGATATGTTGACCGCACTTTTGGTTTTGGTGAATTTTGGTAAACAGCATTGTATTGAACGTGCTGCTTATAATTTAAAGCTAATATAATTGAATTGTAGATGAAGATACGTGGAAGAAAGTGACTGAATTTTGTATATCCAAATCAGGCAAATCGAGTCACGTATTTCCTTAGCATTATAAACCTCTTAGAATTACATAATTTCCATTGAAAATATATTAAGGATGGCTTAATTTATATATTAGGAGTCGTATTTATTTCACATAAAACGAGCAGACTATTTGTGGTTTTTGTATCCAAATCAGCAAAACCCAGTCAAGTATCTCCTAACGCCTAGACCAATTAGTCTCACATTCATTCAGTTGACAGTCGTGGAAAGCAATTTATTGTAGACAGCAAGTCTACCTGATCATGACGTTTGTGGGAATGCCTTGCATAACATTGTTAGCTGTATTGAGCGCACTTTTGGTTTGAGGAGTTTACGTTAGCAGCATTCTTGGGGAGGGAGCATTTAATAATTTAACGCTAGTAGATCTCGCTCTTGTCGATTGATTTGTCCATATGCTTGGCAACACAAGGAGGCATACTCTCCTCTTGCATTGGCAATTTGGTTGTGGCCCACGCGTATGGTTTTTCTATTCGTTCGTAGATGCAAGGCCGAGCAATTTACGATGCACAATTCAGACAGCGTAGTGCTGTGAAATGAGTATGAACGCACTATTTGCATACCGAAATTCTATAGGTTAAAATTTGTTATTTAGTCCAAAAATTTTTTTTAATTATATACGAGTGGCTTGGTGAAATGTCTTCAATAGGACCTATGAGTTGAAACCGCTGTGTATGGTTCAGAGAATTGCGTTTAGGGGCATTTGTAGCAGCACGACGACCACCCATCAAAAGGCTTTGGATATAAATAATTATTGATCTCAATACTCTCACCTCTTGGAATTGATAAGTCCCATCTGGATGTACATATATTGGAGTCGAGCAACTTGGAGTGACTTAGATTTTGTCGGAGAGGTTGTAACTGTGGTCCAAATATGTACTAAATTCTATATGGTTTCGTTCGTTTGTTTGTGGGTACTAAATTAGCTGATTGTCACATAGAAAGAAAGCGAACATTAACGATCGACATCGTGGATAAGGCTGTTAACCTTTTCAAGGTTAAAAGCAGGGACCAATAACAATTGCTATTGATTGAATTATAAAGTAAAAAAACATTGTGAGGGATATTTGATGGGAATATTTAAACTGGTCCAATGGAGTTTTTATGACTCTATCTATCCAATTCTGTAACTAACTTTTATTATCTGATTTATAATATAAAATTTAATAATAATAATTATTTTAAGTTAATGTATGAGAAGTTCGTACTGCAAACTTACAAGGTCAGGAAAATTTATCTAATGTCAAAAATTGTTGTGTTTTGTTTGATTAATATACAATTCAGTTAAGCACTAACTAATTTCGAGTGTTCCCGAGTGCAACTTTCCTATAAACGGGAGTTTTTACTGTCCGCAACCTCCGGACATGACCCGTTACACCCAACACCCGCTTCTCATTGGATACGGAAAACCCCATAGAGGGGATTTAAGAGAAGCAGTCACTACAACCTTCACGAGTTTTTCCGACGGCCGATGTTGAAGTATAAGTAGCAGTTTCAAAATCTTCAAATCCTCCCAAATTCGATTAGTATTCGAAACGTTAGCACCACATTAGTGAAAAATTTACGAAACGCCGTAAAGTTATACGTTTTTAAAATGCGCTATATTTCAAAATCCCTTAAAGAAACACATCATAGTAATAAAACTGCTTTCTCCCGCTCTCTCAAATTGAAAACAAACAGAAAAACAAGCCTTCCAAATAAATTGTAATAAAAATTATACCTATTAAGTTCAAAGATCGAGACCTAACAACAGCCCATTTAGCTATTACCATCGTCTGAAGCACAGAGTTGTTTGTGTAGCCAATGAAAGAATCATAATTCATAGTCATTAAAATGTACCCTTTTAACTTAATTTGTTTCTTTCAGGGAACAAACAAAAAATGAATAGAAAAATGTTAGCAAATCCCAAGACAAAATTATTATAATACTATTTAATGAATAAAAAGTAGAAGAAAACCCTACTCTTTCTCATCCCTAGCTAATATTTAATAATGCCAACAAATCCACAAACCTTCGGCCTTCTGCCCTTCTAAAAGAGTTGGTGAGAACCGGGCAGCCCTTAGAATTTGAGAGTGCCAAATGCTGACAGTGAAATAATCTTGATAATGCGACCAAAAGCAAGATGTACGACTAAACACCAACCTACATTTATATTCATAAAGCAAAAACAAAAAAAGGCGGAAGCCAAAAAACTGGTAGTACCCAACAGAGTAAAATATTAAGTCAATGTTGAAGACTGATAACAATTCAGGAGATAAATACAAGCGACAGTATTAAAGTAAAGAGGGCAGAAAGGCATTACCAACAGCTACAACAAAAGTGAAGTCAAATACGATATCAGAATAAAGGTAACCAGGATCCAAAACTTCAAAGGATTAATGTTCACCAAACAGGTTAGAAATTGTGGTAAAGAATGCTATCCACGGATATACATACTTTTCTAACAGATAAACGAAAACTATAGGAAATATGAAATAAAAAAATTAATTAGAAGCATGTGTGTTTCCAGGAAGGGCTAAATGGGACATTGAAAAACATGTCCATTGGCTAAAAATATAATGAACACAAATTATACAAATTTTCGTCGAAATGGTAAATAAAGGGTCCACCAAATAACTTTTTTTTTTTGAAAATGCTATAAAAAAAAAAACTACTGAATATTTTCTCACATTTCTTTTTATATTTGAAAGTACAATCCTTCCGGTTAATAATGGAAAATAAGTTCATTCAAATGGCTGCCTCGGCTGGCCATGCAGTAGCCTACACGATCGGTCCAATTTTTAAGCACATTATCGATTGTGTGCACCTGTATTTCACCAATGGCTTCACGAATATTGTCCTTTAAAGCGTCATTTGTCTCTGGCTTGTCGGCGTAACACTTATCTTTGAGGGCACCCCACAAATAATAGTCCAACCGTGTCAAATCGCAGCTCCGAGGTGGCCAAACGACATCAGCTCTGCGGCTGATAATGCGATCTTCAAAAATATGGCGCAAAACATCGAGTGTAGCTTCGGCTGTGTGGCACGTAGCGCCGTCCTGTTGAAACCAAATGTTGCCAATTTCCTCCTCTTCAATTTTTGTGAACAAAAATTCGTTCAACATGGCCCGATAACGATCGCCATTGACTGTAAAGGCCACTCCTTGCTCATTTTCGAAGAAAAATGGCCCAATTATGCCTCTGGACCAAAATCCGTACCAAACAGTGACTCGTTTTGGGTGCATCGGCTTTTCAATGTATGCGTGCAGGTTTTCTGTGCCCCAAATGCGACAATTTTGCTTGTTACATACCCGCCAAGATCAAAGGATAAAACTAATTATCTGTCAAATCAGACATGAGCTAAGTGTTACCATTCACGAAATAAGCACTAGTTGAACAAAAACGTTATATTGCGGACCCGTTTTTAGGGATGCGCGATTAATTGATTATTCAGGCAACCTGATTCATACATCATATATTTTGATTAATAATATTTTCGATTAATGGCTTAATCCTCATATTGAGGAAGTAATATTTCTGATTAATTATTTAATACAGAATTTGATTAAAGTTCTTTATAGTTGTTCAAGCGCAAGTAACGCCAAAAGGTATGGATGGTCTTTTGGGAACCGTATTCACGATCTTGCCGTAATATTTAACCAGATTTATTTCTAGGCGGTGTAAAAAAAAAATAAAGCAAAATAGTAAAAAATGCTACACGTTTTGTTATGACTTTAAAGAATAAAAACAAGAACAAATTTCGGCAATTTGGAATAATTTAAGGAAAATTGTTTAGTATCTAAACTAATCATTTGCAACTTGAACGCGTTCAGATTTGCTATACTTTTTACAGATCTGCATTTATTCCGCCTCTGCATCTAAATGCCGAGCAGTCAAAGGCAAATGTCAACCGGGCGAATAATTTGCGTAAAATCGTTGAAAATGTTGACAAATTGTCAAATTTCGTCTCACCGCAAAACATTTTCCAGCAAATGTAGGTAAGCAAAAGATTTAGGCCAATGTTGTGCCAGTATAATCAGTTCTTGTTCTTGCACAACAATTGCTAGAGCACACAAGCCTTGTTTATTTGTTTAGGGTAAACACATAAGATAAGGAGGTAGGCTCAGAAACCAGTTAAAAAAAATCGTGTTTTGATTCCGGTTCCAAAAACTGTTATAATTGTAAATAAATATTATGCTCAAGTCTGCCTATGAGCCGCATTTCATTTGATTTTTTGATTTTTTTAATTACAGCGGATGTTATTTAAAATTCAATTCATGTGATTTACACATAAATTAATTCGTTTCAAACTACAATTGACGTCTTTTAAATTTCAGCTAATGTCTTAAAATTGAAGTTAATTATTTTAAATTACAATTGATGAATTTTAAAATTCAACTTTTAAAATTCAATTGTTACATTTTAAATTTAAATTCATGTCTTTAAATTACAACTGATGTCCTCTAAAATTCAACTAATATCTTTTAAATTTCAATTGATGTCTTTTAAAATTCAAATGATGTCTTTCAAATTTTAATTGAAGTATTTTACATTCTGATTTATATTTTAAATTGCAATTGATGTCTTTTGAATTTCAAATCAAACTTTAAGTTTTCAATTAATATCTTTTAAAATTGAATTAATATTTTTTAAATTTCAATGTGGAATAGTGTTAAACATTACAACACATTCTTCTAAAAACAACTAAAAGGTAATTCCGTTTTAAATCAACCAAAATAAAACTCAATTTTTGACTTTACGCTCATAGAGTTGTACAAAAATTATCATGAATGTTGTATCTACAGTACTAAAGTAATACATATAAATTCAAATATTTTAGGTATCTAACTTTAGTGGTTCCGAAAATATGGCGCTTCGAAAACTAGAGAATTCATTAAAAACACACATAAGTGGCCTGGCAATATTACTCATATCTTTAAAAGTTTTTAATGTTTTTAATTGCAGAAGAGGCTATCAAGATCAACATATATTTTTTTCAGAATTTTAGCTTCCCAAACTTTAAATCATGGGGACAGTGACCTTTGACTTTTCACAAAAATCCTGACCCTGTATTTTTGACGATATAAATAATAATGGCAGACCATGATTTTTTAATTGGTTGACGCGCCATATCTCAGGAAGAACAGAAGCTGGAACTCCAAAATTTTGCATTTGCCTTAGTTAAGTACGGTGCAAATAGCCGATTCAAAGTTGGTCGGGAAAATCCGTTCGTCGGTTATAGAAATTTTAACGTAAGAGGATAAAGGAATTTAATCACATTTGATGAACTAATTAATTAATAACCTAATTCGTAATTTATAAAAATTTTAAATCTCTATTATTTGTATGGCTTGGACCATAAAGCATTTTAATAATAATGGCTTCTGGACCACATCCTGTCTTCGAATAGTAAAAAGATTTGAAGTAAGATTGGTGTGATTTCTTAGTACTCTCCTCATTTTGACGTAGAATACGTCTTACCTTACGGTATGAGGAGTCATGTCAGGTTTTTATTGTTGTAATCTTTATTTCATTGAATTTGAGGAAACGGCTAGATGAATTTTTTTTAAATTTGTTTTGTAGGTAAATGAAGATGTTATCTTTCGTTTGATATACATTTCATATTGGTTGATATCTTCCTAATATTTAAATTTCTCAAATGAAAATTGTTTAAACACATACACTCAATCATATGTGTGGTGTTTGGTTGAGTGTTTTTGGTTGCTCAACATTGCTTAGGAACATGTATCTAGTAAAAAGTGAAACGAACAGCAAGCTAATGTTGCTTGGCAACATGTATCTAGTAAAAAGTGAAACAAACAGTAAGCTAACGTAAATTACTGTCTGCTGTAATTTTTATATTTACCAACGGCATTTGATTCAAGTCCGTTTAAAAAAAAATATTATGTTAAATTTTTTTAAACTTAATTTAATTTATGTAAAAAGAAATAAATAAATAGTTTCCCATTACATCCCATAAAGGGACTGGGGAGAACTTCTCACAATCACTGAGCTGTGCGCTTTCCAGTTTTCACTCACTGATTGGGACCTACAGTTTTACACCGATTCCGAGCGGTATTTTGAGAAGCTTTTTCATGGCTAGATACTCGATAGTGTCGCCGTCACTATGCGAGGTGACCGCCGCCGAAAGAAAATTTGAAGGTGGTCAGAGCCGGGTTCGAACCCAGAATCTCATGGACAAGAGCCGCGCACACTAACCATTGCACCACCGACGGCCATTTAATTTATGTATTTTAATTAATATTTTTATTGAAATAAGTTCTGCGAGAGGGCCGCCCTAATATTAAAAAAGGTTTACCTTATCGAGTCTTCGCATTAGCATTCGAGCGTTGTGTGAAAGCTTTACGCTTTACAATTCAAAATTAATGTTACAACAGCTTTATTGAAGGCCTCGGACAACTGTCTGCTGTAATTTTTTATCAATTTCGGGAAAATGTCCCACAAGTTCGTCGAAATCGATATTAAAAAAACATTGGATTACCCTAACGAGGTATAAATACAAACTGATTTAATCTGACAAAATTATTTTTGAATCTATCGCTTCTAGTAGCAGCAGCTCTGATTTCGATTTCAGGTTTGGATGATCGGTGGCCGTCGGTAGTGTGCTCCCTGCTCTGAGCACCTTACATTTCTTTCGACGGCGGGCACCTCGCTTAGTGACGACGACGCTATCGTGTATTTAGCCAGGACAAAACTTCTCCAAATACCGAAAGCGCATAGGTCACTGGCTATGAGCAGCTCTCCCCAATGCCTTCACAGGAGGCAATGAGAAACAATTTCTTTTTTTGGATGATAGCCTAAGCAATGTTATAAATCCATCCGTAAAATATAATAATAACAACGACACCACCTTATGTGAAAAATGTAACACATTCGATAGATTCAAAAAGAGAATTGAGAATTAAAATACATTTATCCATTAAAAGTTTTGTTAAGCTTATGTATTCGAGTGTTCGAGATTGTGAACCGTGCGGGAGCCATTGATTGGACCAGCAATCAGCCGGGTTGCTGGGGTTCTTGTTCACTCTAATCTCAATTATAGTTGTCAAAACAAAAATATGTATTTTAGATTCCCTGCACTTAAGAGGTTGAAGATGTCCAAATGATTGATCTGTATGTAGAAAGATGACAATTACTCACCACTTTTAATCAATCGCAAAAAGTGTGTACCTGACTCTACTAGTGACAACCGTGTGTAGTAAGTTGTGAGATGTCCATATGTATCGAAGTCATTCGTCTCTAAACCCTCCCCACCAATGAGTTTAGCGACGAACAACAACTAGTTTTACTAAAATCCCAAAATCGTTCCATTATATTTTTCTCCTCACATCCTGCAACAAAACTGTTCAAAGACTTCATTACATTACAATTTAAATTCGTTATTATCAAAAACGTATAAGGGAAATTACACCGTCAATCACGTTACAGTCGCAATCATTTTTTATGATTGCATTAATAATATCTAGTTATTCTGATGTAGTGAATGTAATTTTTAGTTCTAAATCCGATGTTGGAGGAGGTTTGCAAGGTATGAAAATATTTTATTTGAAATTTTTTTTGTACCGAAATTTTTGGTTCTCACGAGCGTAGCAATCTTAAAATAATTATAAAAAAAAAATATAAAGAATTTTATTCGAAAGATGTTTGGTGTTTGCTTATTATTACTTTATTACTTTATCACGCTAATCTCTCCTTACAGAGCAATAATTATATATTTGACAATCATGTATGCAAAGTAGAAACAAATTTACTAAACAAAAAACAATTTAATCAAATCTGCTACCGTCGCTAGATGAGGCCTCGTCAAACTGCGCGTTCGATGTTGTATGACGATGTGATAATTGAGATGTAAAATGTTTGCTTTGCCTTTTAGTTATAATTAATGATATCTGGTTCCTAATTGTGAACAAAATAAAAAAATTAAATCTAAAGTGGATATATGGGTGACTGCATGATAATTGTAGTTTCGCTAAATATACTTTAAGTAGTTTTCAGTGGCTGTTGCCATAAGGTATTCTAATTTTTTTGTTCTTCTTCTTCTTCATGGTAATAGAGTATTCGGAAATTGTTCCTCTCATACGAACTAAGCTTTATATCTCTGGTACTAAATTGGTGGTCCGGATACAGTTTGTGGTTTATACAGAAGATTGCCGGGAATAAGAAGCAATACTGAATTATTTTCCTCGACTTTGGTAGTACACCTTTCGGTCAAATGCATTTCGACCCTCCACTAATAATGCAGGGGAGACTCCGTTTGCAGTCTCTAAGTTACTACAAAAGTTTTCGCAACCTCGAGTAATGCCTGAATAAAACTCACACCCACGTAAAGCACAATGGACTGTAATTGAAATTATTACGTATTACCTGGATGTTTCCCGGCTGGCCAGCTTTGGTACGAGATAGACGAAATATTATCGGCTCGCCTGCCTTTAAGTGTCCCGGCAAGAAATCATGTGCACAAATAATTAATCTTTAACAAAATCTCGGACTTTGCCTGTATCATCGGTATATATATAAATAAATTAACACATTTAGTGATGTCTAGGCGAATTCGCGTTATCTTTTATATGTCCGGTCATCAAAAAAAAGCTATACCACGGAAAAATACAACTCTGTGATATAAATTAAAACTCACCTTAAAGCACTGTAACAATTCGAGTTCGCATGAGCAAAAGGAGAACATGGTGGGAAAAAGCTGCCTGTTTTTTTTTGGATTTATAGGCCTTTAAGTGTTGCTTGTAGTATGATTTTCTCATACATTAACTCAACAATGAGTATTTTTTTTGTTTGTTGTTTGTGTTTGCTAATCAAAATTTCATCCTGGAGACACAATGATTAAACTTTTATAATATACGTGTGTTTGATCCAAATATATCTGCGTTTATGACACAAACACAGCTGTGTTTGTTGCACTCTCTGATCGTTCGAGAGCCAGAGAATAAAATAGGGACAAAAACGGATTATTCACAGTCGTACTTGTAGGCGTATAACTTAATTTTTCATTGTTCTTTCCGTCTGTGACTCATAAATATTCCTAAATGTGTGTGATAAAGTAAGTGTTTCTTATTTTGGCTGATGTATTGCGGTTTAGTTTATTTCATTCAGTTGTCAATAGTTAATCGGATAGAGGATGTCAGAGTAGAAAACCTTAATAGAAAATATTTGTGATCAGTAAAAATAAAAAATAAGGCATCGGACGGTTAAATCGATTGTGATGTTGCTTTGGTTTTGTATATGGCTGTCGAAAATATGAGTGTTACCAAAGTGATAGAAGGTTTTGAGGAAAAAAATTTAACATGGTTGAAAATAGTTACTATGATAATCGGAACGGCGTGGCATTTGTGAAATTTAATAAAAAAACACACAAAGTACAAATTGCTTTGAAAATATAAAAGAAATAAAAAAAATTACAGCAGACAGTTGTCCGAGGCCTTCGGCCACGGACTGTCCCTGCAGGCTGTGTCAGAGACACGGCCATTAAGTTTAACGTAGAATACGCCATCCGATAAGACAGAAAACATATATAACAATAAATTCATTTGCTTTGCCGAAGGCCTCGGACAACTGTCTGCTGTAATTTTTAGATTTACCAACGGCATTTGATTCAAGTCCGTTTAAAAAAAAAAATATTATGTTCAATTTTTTTAAACTTAATTTAATTTATGTATTTTAATTAATATTTTTATTGAAATAAGTTCTGCGAATGTTGAGAGGGCCGCCCTAATATTAAAAAAGGTTTACCTTATCGAGTCTTCGCATTAGCATTCGAGCGTTGTGTGAAAGCTTTACGCTTTACAATTCAAAATTAATGTTACAACAGCTTTATTGAAGCTTTCGCAAAAAAGCTTTATTACGTTAGCTTACTGTTTGTTTCACTTTTTACTAGCTTGTTGTTCGTTTCACTTTTTAATAGATACATGTTCCTAAGCAATGTTGAGCAATACAAAAACACTCAACCAAACACCACACATATGTTTGAGTGAATGTGTTTAAACAATTTTCATTTGAGAAATTAAAATACTACAAATATATCAACCAATATGAAATGTATATCAAACGAAAGATAACATCTTCATTTACCTACAAAAAAATTCATCTAGCCGTTTCCTCAAATTCAATGAAATAAAGATTACAACAATAAAAACCTGACATGACTCCTCATACCGTAAGGTAAGACGTATTCTACGTCAAAAAACGGTTCAGCTCATGGGATCTTAATGTGTGACACGAAATATTTTGGGAATCATCAGAAACCAAACCAAGGTATCTTTTGAATGTGGACAAGAAACCCTTTTTTCTCCACCATACAACGTGAGTCGGTCTAATGCATATATTGAAATCAAAAAATTAATTGTTTCTACTAAACTCCGGTTCACTTATTTAAAGGCACTAAAAATTCCATATTCAGCAGCCTGTCTCTTTTGCAATTTCTGACCGATTGCAGAATTTTAAAATGCAAATGGAAGCTATTGCTTGAGATATTAAAAAAATCATGACAATAGTGGTTTCTTAGCTAAAGAACTTTTTTGAACACTTTATAAAAAAAAGTCAAAAAATGTGCTATTGTTTAGGTTCACTTGGATAAAGGCACATTTCTATTTTTGTATTATTTATTTTATTATTTATAAAGTTTTATTATTTATAAGTGATGATTTATCCGACCTTTTGTATTGTTTTCAAAAATTAAATTTTCCGAGCGTTTGGTCGTGTTTATTAATTAATTATATTTTTCTATATTTCGCTACCCTTTGGATAGCATCGTCAGGAAGATATATTATTAATTAGAAATGAAAAACAATTAATAAACAAAATGTTTTCATGTCTCTTGAAAAAACAACAATAACAAAAAATTAAAAAATTAAACAATTGAAAAAAATGTTCTTGTCATATGAAAAATGTTCTAAGTTACAGCCAGAAAAATTTTTGTGTAGAAATAGTTTCTCTAATTCACAGCCAGAAATTTGTGATGTTTTTATAAGTGATGATTTATCCGACCTTTTTTATTGTATTCAAAAATTAAATTTTCCGAGCGTTTGGTCGTGTTTATTAATTAATTATATTTTTCTATATTTCGCTACCCTTTGGATAGCATCGTCAGGAAGATATATTATTAATTAGAAATGAAAAACAATTAATAAACAAAATGTTTTCATGTCTCTTGAAAAAACAACAATACAAAAAATTAAAAAATTAAACAATTGAAAAAAATGTTCTTGTCATATGAAAAATGTTCTAAGTTACAGCCAGAAAAATTTTTGTGTAGAAATAGTTTCTCTAATTCACAGCCAGAAAAATAATTTGGTTGATAAAAATATGTACATAATGGTAAATTCAACAAGTTACATCCGGATATATTAAAAATGTTAATTAGTGACAAATTCAATGATACATCAAACAATTTTCGGTGACCTATTCCACATTTTACTAATTAAATGTCTTTAATTCTGTGCTATATTATCCGCATCTGCTTTAAAGTTTATTCTCTTCGCTATTGGAGTCTTGATTATCTGTAACATTTCTAACATAAAACGACGTTTAGAATTATTTTCCCTATTCAAAACTGACGTATCTTGAAAGTTTGGAAATGATTTAAGTTTGCACAGTGTGATGATAATGCTGTTTTTTGTGTTGAGATGTGTCTATATTTTTGATCTGATTTGTGTCCTACAATTCTAATTTTAAGTTTATTTTTAGTTGTACCTACATATTCCATATTCCAACTTTCACTATTATTTCTTCCACAAGGTATTTTGTATACTATATTAAACCTATCAAATGTATCTATTCTATCTTTGGTTTCACTAAACAATCTACCTAGTGTGTGTGTTGTTTTATGGGCCATTTTGTAATTATGAGTATCAAATATTTTATGATTTTTCTAGTCTCTTAGAAAATCCTGGCACATAAGATAATGATTTGAACTTTATCGGTTCCACCGTTGGGTTTTGTTTATCTCGCCCCTTATTTTCATATTGCCTTATCAATCTATTGACTAACTCTATTGGGAAATTGTTGTCCATTAATATAGTTGTAATCTTCTCCTTATTCTTTTTGTGAAAATTCCCGTCGCAACCATTAACTTCGGGTGTTTAGAGTGGTAATTGACAAACCTTCCAGAAGCAGTTGGTTTTTGGTACCAAGCCACTAATAAATTCTCGCCATTTCTTATTATGGTATCTTGATCCACACTTTTCTTCAATTGTAAACCTAATATTAGGATGAAAATTACTAAATGTTGCCAAAATATTATCTATAGCACTATTTGTAACGATACAGAATAAATCGTTCACATATTTAGTAATGATTTTCGGTTTTATGGCCATATTTTCTATGCAGGAATCAAGTGGATTCTCCATAACAATATCAGCCAAAATCGGGGAAGCTGGAGGTCCTATTTGAAGTCCTTCTTGTTGAAAATATACCTTGTCATCATATCGGAAATACCTTGTTGTCTTCTATACAAAACTTTAAAATATAGAGGGAAACTGATTTATTAATATTTGTGTGCTGTTCTATTCTGTCCCATTTTTCCCCGATAATACGAAGTGCTAAGTCTTCTGGTATACTCGGAAATAAAGAAACTACATCAAATGAAACTAATTTTTCACAATTTTGTGTTCTTAGTTTCTTTATTTTTTCCTTAAACTGCAATGAGTCTTTTTCATTGTATTTGGAGCCTTCCGTAATCCTTTTCAGTATATTCGTAATGTACCTTCACAACTCATAAGAAGGTGAGTTAACAAAAGAACATATTGGTCTCAACGGAAAATCTTCTTTGTGTATTTTTGAGACTCCATACGACCTAGGTTCTGTGGACACATTTGTCTTAAGATTGTTTTTCCCAATTTGATCTATGTTTCCTGCTTTCTAAAGTTTTTCTACAATATCATTATTAATTTTTTGAAGTTTGCTGGTAGGATATTTATCCATCAGTTTGTATTTAGCTGTATCGCATTGTTAATTCGTGATATATAATCACACTTTGTTATAGCTACCGTCGCATTTCCCTTATCGGCATTAACTATCATTACATCCTTATTGTTCTTTAAATAATTTTCAGCCTTATCTACTTTGTCTAACAACAATTTTTCCATATTCGTCAGTTTCATTTTATTCATCTGACTATCTATGATCGTCGTCAATTTAGTTCTAGTTATTTCCTGTTCTACCTTACCCGGTAGCGTTTGAATAAAATCTTCTCCTTCTGCTATAATATTCAATATTGGTAATTTGTCCCTCTTCACCGGTAGTGCATGTTTCTCTCCAAGGGAGAGAATCCATTGCACCTCCGTTGGAATATCCTTGCCTGTTTTATTAATGAACAATTTACTATTCAATTATATTTCTAGTTTCTTTTCCTGTAAGTCTATAAGGCAATTGAATTTTTTCTGGTGTACCTCTTTAATTTTCTCATTAAATGATGTTGCTAATCTGGCCTCATATTCTAAAAACTCCCTTCTTTCCTCTCCTGTCAAATGTTGACTTAAATTAGTGATTATATGATTTCTTAACTAACGAACTTTTATTGAGCAAAAATGTGAATTTTTTTTTTGGTTCACTTAAATAAAGGCACTTTATTATATTGTTATTATTTTTAAAGTAAGCGATGATTTTTTGTAGGGAGCGTTTGTTTATTACAATTTATTACATCTTAATCATTTTACGAGTCAAAATGGCAAAACAAAAAATGTTAAATCTATCGGAAAAAACTAAAATCGATGTTTACCGTTCTGAAGGATATTCTAACTGTGCAATAGCTAAAAAAATTGAACGGAGCCCCACAGTTGTCTGCAATTACATCAAGGACCCAGAGTTGTATTGAATAAATTTAAAAGGAAGGGTTTCATTGTCTTTATTTACGTATGAGAAAAGAAAAATCATCACAATTGTTTCCAATTCTGCATTTTGCTTGTCAAATATAAGAGCTCAAGCTGGAGTTAAAGCGAGGAAGTCATCAGTACGCAGAGTAATTAAGAGCTGTGAGTATCTTGAATACCTGAAATTACAAAAAAATCCGCCACTTAATGCTCCTCGTAAGGTATAGCGGCTGCAATTCGCAAGAGACTACATGGTATGGGATGTGCAGCCAAGCGGTCATGTAAATGACCGGAGAACCATTGTATTTACGAATGAGAAGAAGTTTAATTTGGATGGGCCTGATGGCTACAACTATTATTTCCATGATTTGCGCAAAGAAAATCGTTTTTTTAACCGACATCAAAGCCGAGAGGGCGGCGTTATGGTATGGGGTGCTATTACGTGCTATGGCACCATCCATATTGAATTTCAAAGTGCAAAAATGACTGGTGCAGGCTATAACACGTTATTGGAATCAGCTTTTCCGAAGTTCAGTGAACTATTTAGTCCCATATCTAGAATATTGCAACAGGATAATGCCCCCATATACAACGCCAGAGTAGTAAAGGAGTTCATTGCAAGCCAAAATGTTAATATTCTTGACTCGCCACCCTATTCGCCAAATCTTAACATTATCGAAAATGTCTGGGGTTGGTTATCTCGCAAGGTCTATGAAGGAGGTAGACAATTTTATGACAAGCAGTCACTAATTCAGGCCATTAAGGATGCATGGAATCAAATTTCGTGGGATTACATAAATTATATTTATCTCTCAATGAAAACCCGTATATTTGAAGTTATTAAAAACAAAGGGGGTTGTGCCCATTAATAAACTAAAATAAATTAAAAAAAAGAAAAACAGTTTTTCATTAAAATTAGTTAAAGTGCCTTTATTCAAGTGATCCAAAAAAATAGCACATTTTTGGACTTTTTTTTATAAATTGCTCAAAAAAAGTTCTTTAGTTAAGAAACCCCTATTGTCATGAATTTTTTTATATCTCAAGAAGTCTAGCTTCCATTTCCATTATAAAATACTGCAATCGGCTATAAATTGCAAAAGATACAGGCTGCTGAATATGGAATTTTTAGTGCCTATAAACAAGTGAACCGGAGGTATATTTGATTGGACATACGCACATACTTCCACGTAAGTATATGGATGTTTGGGAGGAAACACGCGAATGCTTCCAGGAAAGTATACATATGTTTGGGATGAAGCACGCATATTTTTCCAAGTAAAAGCATACGCGTTTGCCAGAAAACATTCTAATCTTTCCAACTAAATAAATATGAGTTTTGGTCTTTCAAACACATGAATGTTTGGAGTGTGCTCTAAATATATATATGGGCACTTTCGGACAATATATTACAGAGACCTTTTTTCAGAGTGTGGTAGAAAGTGGAGGGAAACCTCAACAACATCAAAGAACTGCTAGTGGTGGTAATATTAAAAAGATGGTCACAGACCTAATATCCCGACGCGCTGATGACAAGAGTCGAAAACTTCGAACTGTTTTCTACTGTATCCAGAAGTCTTGTAAAATTCTAAACATACAAAGGGACAATAGTAAACACTACCATGAATTATATAAGGAGCGACGAACAATTCCATGTTGAACACCATCACACAATTAAAAGCATATTGATAAAAAATTACTTCACAGAAAAAAAGATTATGTCGATGATTAATTCTGAAAATAAGGGGACAGGAAGATAAATATACAATAGCATTAAAGAAAATTTAAACAGTGGGAGCTATATTCAGCACCACTAAATCCATAATGCAACTAACGTATGCAACAAAGTATATGTTAAGACAACAAGGACGACTTAATTTATTCCTGTTCTAAATTTCAATTTCCCAGTGTAAATTCTCTAGTTCAGCGCTGTAGGTTGCACGATATAAAATTTCTTATTGCAGATTTAGCGCTAGGATGAGCAAATTGACACTTATTCTGGATTTGTACGTGAATTCCTTTAAATGTTTACACAAGGAAGATGATTAGCGATCGACGTCATAGTGGGAAATTTCATACTGCATAGAACAGTGGTCATCATCCTATTGCACCAGTGCCCGATCGCGATCGGCTTATAGGCAAAATACACGACACAAAATGCTTACGCAAAATACACTTTGCGCAAACTAATATTTTCACTATACACGACACTAAAAATTTTCCGCAAAATATTATTACCAGTCACGTTTTAACACCCGACGGAGATGGATGCTAATTATGCAGCTGCTATTCTGCTTGCCGTCGCTTTAAAAAATATCCTTTTCTTTTAATTTCCTTTTCTTTTAATTTTTCTACTAAAATTTCGAATGCGCTGTTTTTTTGGACCCAGTTGCAATATTCCTTACTTTTTACTTTCCATAATGAAGACAAGTTTTCATATTCTTCTATGAATTCGGTCCAAAAAATTTTATCTTCCGCCATTGTTTTGCTCTTACTTCATTGGAAACTTTTCACAACTGACGGAGAGTTTGCGCAAAATCCCCACACTTTACACAAAGCGTTTGCGCAAAACGCACAAAAATCAAAACGATTTGATTTTTACACAAAAATTGTGCAAACAGCACAACTATATGTTTCATTCAGTTGTATGCTAGCTTTCAATGAAGCAGGTCGGTGTCGCTTTGTGCTTTGTCAAAACAAAAACAAAACATTCATTTTATATGCCAGCTCTCATTTGCAACATTTTCGGTACACTCGGAATATTTATTGTTTGTGTACATTAAATGTGGAAAGTAGAGTGGGAAAAACTTTTCTTGTTTTTGTAATTTTTATATTTTACATATGTAATCTAAATATATTTAAATATATGTATTGTAATTTAAAAATGTATAGTCGAAAAATGCCTAAAGAAAATAGTTATTTGTGAAGATTATTTAAGTATTTCCTTCAACTGATTTAACTTATTTATACATTCACATATTTAAACAAACACGCATTCATATTTTCATACAATCCAATAATTACTCATACTTGTGTTAAATTTTTATGTATACGAACTGATTTATGTATATTTAAAAATATTATTCAACAATGTACCACGAAATTTCTCCCAGTGCACTCAAAATTCACTCACCACTACGCATTATGTATGTGCCAAATTTTGGATTGATTTTTAACCCCTTTCCTGTGGTCTACTCGAGCTGAAATTTTGCAGGCAGACTATTGGTGAAAATAAAAATTAACTGTTAAAATTGCAGATCCCTAGGGCCAGGACCTATTGTACCTCCCATACAAATTTTTTTTTTAATTTTTTTTCTGTTTGTGTCATATGTATATAAAGAATTTATAGTCAAAAACTGTGTTTTTTACGGGTTGGTTTTTTTCACTGCGTTGCCGTTTGAAGTATTAAAATGAACATAAAATACAAAATTAATTTAGAAAAAAATCAATGAGTGTTCGAACTCACGGATGATGTGTTAACACCTTTTTGCTACACGGTACCTGTTCGATTTCTATGAACACATTAGTAAATGTTACATAGGAAAATAAAAAATAATAGTTTTTTTTGAATGCACCGGGCAATGCTGAACATCAAATGACTCGCTTTGTTTGGCCATAGCAACAACAACGAAACAACCCAACACACAACATCACACATGCCTTGTCCGAAGTAGCTGACGTATACGTGTGTCACATAACCACATGTTTGCCATATCAACAGCAACGAAACAGCCAAACACACAGCATCACACATACTTTGTACGAAGTAGCTGACGTATTAGTGTGTCACCATAACCTCGACTGCGCAAGCCCAAGGGCTTGCAAATGAAATTTTGCGTGGCTATACTTTATATCTCCGTTCAACAGCAGCAACAGACACATGTACATACATACATTATTATGTTAATCCATACGCTAAAGACACAATTTCGTTTGCCTCGCCCCTGCCACACCACTGTTTCATTGCTCTCTTGCTCGCTCATTTTTGTTTAACACGTCATTATTCTCTTTCGCAGTCGCAGAAAATCTGGTTTTAGCAGCAGCATAAAATCTGGGTTTAGCAGTAGTATAAATTCTGGTTTTCGCAGCAGCATAAAATCTGGCTTTGATAGATTTAGTCCCTATACGCCGCTATAGATGTTAACACATCAAAAATAAATTAAGTTAAATCCTGTCGAGAGTCCAAATTTGTATGTTGCTCGCGACTTCTTATTTTGGCAAATATGTAAGCCAAGCGCTTTTCGTCTGTCACCTTACTTGTTGCCTAACTAACAAGTCGCACAAAACGCGCGGTATTTTGAGAATGGCAAGGAAATTCTGTGAAACAAGTACAATTTTATACATAAATATATATTTTGTATAATTATTTAGTAGAATAAATTACCTGGTATTTCAATAATATGATCAGCCG
The DNA here is from genome assembly GCA_963931995.1 of Phaonia tiefii. Lineage (NCBI taxonomy): Eukaryota > Metazoa > Arthropoda > Insecta > Diptera > Muscidae > Phaonia > Phaonia tiefii. Next base: position 200,222,928 of record OZ008368.1, read on the forward strand.
AATACTGATATTCCATTAATTGCTCATCCGTATAAAAATGCAGACAGAGGGTGGCTCGGTTATTTGTAGATTTTCCCAATTTATTACTTCCGTATATATGCCGCATTCGAAATTAATTTCATTTTTTGGTACGTGAATCTCGCGAATCGATGCGGGTGGGTCACATCGAGCATTTCTTATGGTTTCATAACCTCGAAATCGTACTCTCTGGTCCGGGTCAGTGATCATCGCCAACAGAATATTTTCTGGATGAAAATAGTAGCTATTGTGTTCGATTGTTGGGCGAATTACCATTTGAATATACGTTGGTAATTGACGAATCTAAAGTATCTACTTAAATAAATGCCGACTTCCGTGTATGGACTCTGGTTGATTCTTAATAAGAAACCAGAAAGGTGCGTACACTTTTACAACGAATGTCACCAAATCTTTCAAATTTTCTGTCGGTTGACTTTTGGAAACATAAAGACGAAGTAATCTAGATGCTGTTGTTAGCCACCTTGCTGTACTTACAGGGCCGGGACTCTGGCTAGCTAACTTAACATGGCATGAACCATTGTTAATGGCAACAACCATACGCAATATATACTTTTGATCACTGCGAATTGTCCAATTGTCAATGTTGTCTGGCATGGGTCCCATAGATATTGGTTCAAACCCACTTGCGAACGGAAAAAAAGTTTGCCATTATTTAAATAGCACTCGCATATGAAATAAAAATGTCAAATTGTCTAAACTTATAGGATACTGTTCGCATGCTAAAATTTCGGATCCAATTTCACCTGACCAAATTCCTGGGGCAATTTGTTTTCCGAGTGTATGGGTCAAAAGAGTTTTGAGTGGTAGCTCGTTGAAATGCAGCATGCAGACATTCCACTGCAGTGGCCGTTGGATATATCTCTCCATGCATGCGTTTACTCCTGTCTTGTAACCTGTGTTTACAACAGTTCCATCGCAACTAATTGCAACTAAATAGTTAAAAGAATAGCCTTCCGGGTTTAAAACATGTAACTCAATTTATTTTTTCTAAATGTACTTTGTATTTTATGTTCATTTTAATACTTCAAATGGCAACGCAGTGAAAAAAACCAACCCGTAAAAAACCCAGTTTTTGACTATAAATTCTTTATATACGGATCCCGGGAAAGGGGCTACAAATCAATCCAAAGTTTGGCACATACATAATACCGTATACGTATACATATACCGTATAAGTCAAGTTAATATAAAGAATTTAAAAACAAAAGTGCTAATCGTAGGGTGCACGGATCAAAAAAACTTTTGGTGTTCTGAAATTGTCTTTGAATAATCTTTAAACGTAGTGTGTGTCCGGTGTAACTTTTTTTTTATGTATGAGGACCGACCCAGTCTAGTGTACACTTATGACTTCTAAAACTGACTATGCTGATGCTACTAAGGAGTTTTTGTATGAACGAACAAAACAATTTTCTTTTGTTTCTATTAATATTAAATTAAAATTCTGACATAAATTCAAAGTGCATCAAAACTCCAATTAGCCCAGTGACTGTAGACCCGAATGTGGTGGAAGTGAAACACTCATTCACACTCTTTATTATACTACTCTATCTTTATAACAGTTTCTGTATGCGAAGGATTTTCTGTGCATTGTAAATTAAATTACATTATCTTTTATCAAAGTTCCACGAAACTTAAAGTGCTTTCACTGAATCAAAAGGTCAAATAATGGATAATCGAAATCCTATGCCATATGATTTGAAAATAATTTTTTTGGAATCTCGGTGGTCAGCATTTTCTGACACTGATATATTTGCAAAGCTTTATAATAATTTCCAATAGAAATGTCAAATTATTTGATTTTGTTTTCATCCTCAACTTGTAGTAAATTAAAGTTAGGATAAAATACACAAAACTATGTAAAATTATCTATATTTCTTATTATTCAGTACACCCTCATCTTAATATAATAGTGAATTGAACGAAAGTATAAATATATTACATTAGGATTAAGAATATTAAGTGTGCTTTGACCTTCTGTATGTCTGCACATCCTGCAGTCCTTTAGTCTGTGATGTCTGGTGTGATGATGACGAGTTTGCTTGTTTGAAGTTGTTGCCATACCATTTTGGAATTTTCACATTTATTTCCCATATTTGATTTTATTCTGTTATTGTCTTCATTTGAATATGAAAATGCCAGTGCTGTACTCTTCCTTTACCCTCGTTTCCATTGGCTTTAATGATTGTCAATGTGTCAACGGATGGTCGTTGGTCCCTCCTTTGTTAGCTGCAAAAGAGTGATATCAATTGTCATTGTGAAATGATAGGGAGATGATTTTTCCACTTGTGGACTACAAAATTTAGTGATTTGAGGATTTCATTATCAACATTCTTTCACTATTGCTTGGTGAAATTATGATAAGAATTGTAAGTATTTTATGAATCTGTTGTTGCTGTTGCTTGCATGTTTCTTTTGTGGAAGCTAAACCGAAAAAAGTGGTGTCAGATTCTTAGTGATTTAAATTTTTTTGATATTAGAAGATACTCTTTTAGTCGAATGTTTTATTATCATTAATAAATTTGGGTTACATACTTAAGCTGAAATATAGCCGCATACAGAAGTGATTCACAGAACCGTAGTACCGGTTTATTACAAGGACAGCTACGACCGGCGGTTACAAGGATCGAATAACGGTTCCAAAATAACCGAAAACGTTTTGAAACGAACCGAAATACGGGTCCAATTAAACGAAACCCGTTGTAAAAGAACACAAGCACAAAAAAACCGGACAAGGTTCCAGAAAGGTTGAAAAACAGTTTAAAAAGAGGTTCCACAATAACAGAGACTCGGTTCCTAAGGAACCAAAAGTGTTCAGGTTGCTATTAAAACATTAGCCGAATTGTGCAGAATATTGTCACACTTTTATTTAACAATCTACAGAGCAAAATGTTCTGTGGTCACAAATTGTAACGAACTTAGACTTTCTATTACGCAATACTGATTTGAAGCCCTATACGATGAGACTGGCGAAAACTCTACTGGAAACTTTTATCAAATTATTTTCTAATATTTCTGTTTAATTAGTTTGGATTGAGGTCATAAAATTAAAATACCAGCGGGTTCGACTGTTTTTTCAAGATTTATTAAATTTCCCCAATATTTCATCCTCAAGGTTCTATATACAAAAATATTTAACATTAATAACATATTGATCACAAAACGATTGTCAATAATTACATGAATTGTAAATCACTAGAAACAAATTACTCGTACGCAGCGTCACCAGTTATAGCTGACATAATTATGGTGGAGCTACTTGACAAAAGTTTGAAGAGGTTGGAAGTGAAGCCGAAAATTATTTTATCATTTTATGACCTCAAGCCAAACTAATTAAGCACAGATAATATAAAAGGTCAACAATCAATATCATAATTTTCCAATATTGTTGAAAATATTTATTTTGCACTGGCTACAATTCAAGATTCACGCTTCACACATTATGGAGTTAAAAATTAACAAAAAACTGATGGTTCAAGTTGGGTCCAACATGACAGCAATTACACCAATCAAGATTGAAAAAGTAATTGTTTTCATGCAATGAAATTCGTCAGAAGTTGCTCAGTGCGGAAATTGAACTAGCCTTCTATTGCGTAGTCACAAATTTGCGATTAATTGAAAAATAAACTCTAGAGCTTAAGAATTTCGCTTATTGGAATATATTTGAAACTTTTGCTTCTTGAAAGTTGTCATCCCAGATCGAAACTGTTTTTAGCGATTTGATGATGAGTCTCACCTGTTAGTGTCGTATATTTAAATAACTGCGGTTTTCGAACTGTTGGTGAAATTTGATTAATTTCTTTAACAGAGCTGTGCTGGGGTTAGTGTTCTTAGATATCATATAAATATGTATATGTTAACTACGAACACTGACCACAACACAACTCTGTAAAAAATTGTCAAATTTCATAATTTTTTTCTATTTTTTTTTTTTAATAATCAGTAGGTACCACATATGTAAGAATTATTTTGATACATGTAAGGGATTTCCAACAAGAGGTGATATTTTGGATCACCCTGTATTTCGGTAGCTGTCACTTTTGAAGCTTTTATTCTTTGACATTTGACAAGTAGAAACTACGCCATTACTAAAATGGAACGATACACGCTTCAACAACGCATTGATATTATTAAAATTCAATACAAAAATGGTTAAAATATTGCAGTCACAGTTCGCAAAACTACAGCATTTTTGGGTCGTCGTGAAGCACCTTCTCGGACCGCAATACAGAAATTAGTTGAAAAATTGTCGTATCTGGGGCTCGGAAAACCCAAGAGTTATGATTGAGAAGCCTCTCCATCCTCAACGTGTGACTGTTTGGTGCGGTTTATGGTCCGGCGCGGCCATTGGACCTTACTTTTTCGAAAATGAGTTTGGATTTACAGTTACGGTGAATGGATTGCGCTATCGAGAGATGATTAATGATTTTTTATGGTCGGAGTTGGATGGCATTGATCTGGACAATGTTTACTTTCAACAAGACTGCGCTACGTGCCACACAAGCAACGAAACCATTGCTCTATTACGGGAAAAGTTTCCGGACCGTGTTGTCTCTCGAAGAGGTGAGTACAATTGGCCACCGAGATCTTGTGATTTAACACCTTGCGACTTCTTCCTTTGGAGCCACGTTAAAGATAAGGTCTACGCCAACAGCCCAGTGTGGGTTCAAGACCTCAAAGAAAGACTTCGTGAAGCTATCGAGGACATACGTCAGCCACTTTGCTATTTGGTTATGGAAAATTTGGTGAACACGACATGGTCCTGTAAGCGTGGTCGTGGTGGCCATTTGGCTGATGTTGTTTTTCGTTATTAACGGCATACCTTCCTCTTTATTATGAAATAAACATCCGATCATTTATCTCAAATAGTTGCATTTTTCTTTGAATACCAACATAATACCTCTTATTGGAAAACCCTTATATTGATAGCCCTATGTAACTTCAATGAGCACATGTAAGTTTTATTTGATCCTTTATTATTCTCAAAAAAATCTATGAATAACAATATTTGAATATTTGCAAATACTGTCTAAGAGTCATATCTGGTCATCCAAATAAGAATATCCCACCTACTGACCACAGTGGGTGAAAGATATGACTTAGGGTCCCATCGTACTATATTTGTACCGATTCTGACATACTATTACGTGAATCATACTGTGGTTTCCACACAACCGATAAATAAATAAAACATAACTGTTTCGTACTCTAAAATCGGTCGAGTGAATGCCGTGAGAGAATGCCATAAGGTTTGTTAACATTTGTGTGAAGGTGACCGTTGAGAATCAATTTAAAATCTAGTTAAACTCCACCGCATTGGATTTAGTCAACCAGTTCCAATGTATAACCTCCGAAGGTATACTGGAAAGTGATATTACGTGATCTGGAAAATATCCATATGTTAACAAATTTTAAGATCAAGCTCCATTGTATTAATTCTGTTCCAGCCATAAAGACGGTCGAAATCTTTTTGAAAAATAACGTGGTTAAGAGTAATCTTTTGTCATATCAAAACCTGCACATCATCTCTGGATATAAACAATTTTGGTTTAGTTAATGTATGAGAAGTTTTGGGAATTTAGAGTCAACAATCGAGGAAATAAAATATTTAAGAAACAAAAGAAACTACTATAGCTCCCAGATGGCTACCATGGTGAACATCGGAAGGCGCGTGGAAGTGGGCAGAAATGGATTCCCCGAATTTGTTTCAGGGCGATCAAAAACTCACACGGTGTTAAGTTCAAAACCTCTTAAGTTGATACTAAACCTTTTGACGTTGACTAAACCTTTTGTTAATGAGATAACACGTCTCTGTATTATTTACGAATCTAATATAAGACTAGATTATGTAATACAATTTCTGATATGTAAATTCTTTCTTCAATCGAATTATTTCTGTGTGCAAGTTTAATACACCTGTGTATAATTAATTCCTACAAATTCTTTGGTTGCTACCTTAAATCAAAATATCTGTTAAAAAAATAGTTCGATTTCAATTCAATACCTTACGAAATATCATATGGTTTTGATTTCGAATAGTGTGACTTCTGTATAATTCTTTAAGGATTTAAAAAAATTTTAACTCCATTGTACAATTTTGATTTAACCTGACAACCATGCTGGATTTCAATGCTCCATCCCACATTAAATCTCGGTCCATCTTTTTATAAAGACAAGCTTCGAAGTGATATACTTTTGATTGTATGTTGTTGGTCTACTTTTTGTACAAATAATAATCATATCAATTTGTATAACGTTGTAAATATTTGAACTTAGCCCCTCCATATCGCTAACGGAAATTTACAAAATAAATATAATATTTTCCACCTACATCTCATGGATGGGCTGCGAACAATTAAGGCGCTGTACGTGTTCCATGGTTGGATCTTGTTTTACACCCGTTCGAAACGGAAGTTTGACTTGCTTTAACATGGTTAATTACGCGATAGTGTCGCTGTCACTATGCGATGTGACAGTTGAAACTAATGCACACTAACTATTGCACCACCGGCGACCACTAAAGGGGAATAACTACTATAAAGTAAATTACTACTCTTTTATATTTCAATTTATGGAAGTAAACACCGTCAACGACTGTCAACTAAACAAATCATTCGCATCAAATTGACGGTTTTGTCCGCCCGTCTAAAATAATTTTCCCACAATTGATGTATCAATACTACAATATCCTTTGGTTTGTTTGTGTTTGTACTCTGACAAACATTATAGAAAATCATACAAATGGATACACAAAACTTGACATTAAAACAGCGGCGATGGCTACGAGAAACTGTAGATATACAGCCTAAAACCATATCAATCCGCGATATAATAACAACACAACACCAATAATGCTGGGGAATGCGTAAGTAATCGCAACGAAACCTCAGAACCGACGCCAATTTTTAAAGCCCACTAAATCCATAACGCAAACAATGCTGGGGTAATGTACACAAATACTACTAGAACAGCGTGGAAGTCAACTCAACGAGCTGGCTGGTAGTAATGAAGAAAGGATGTGTTCGCAACAGTTATTCAAAGCTTTTATGGGGCCCCACAATACACAAGTGTCAATGTTTTGTGAAGAAGACTCTCGCCTTTTATTTCATATAGATGACTGACTAACGTAAGCGAGTTGCTTGCAGAAATTTACAGACATATTGGTTGCGGTGACAATCAACGCCTTGACTGAAGGGAAATGTTTGTATACGGATTCATTCGATTTTATTTCTCCTCTTTTGGAATTTTATAAATTAGCAATTCCTTTAAACAAATTCAGTCTTAACTGTATATGATAGAAGTATATATAAATAATTTATGTCGGTTTCCAATCAACACGATAATGTCTACTTTTTCTATGTAGTATTGACTTTTAAGACGAGGATAGAAGGAAGGTAAGAACAATGTAAAAAATTAACTGATATTTTCAAAAATTAAAGATTTTGTTTTTATAAAGTACTTGGAAGTTAGTCCTTAATTTTTTGAGCAGTATACTTTATAACCAGTTTTGATACGTGTCTAACTTCCAAGTACTTTTTATAAAGTACTTGGAAGTTAGTCCTTAATTTTTTGAGCAGTATACTTTATAACCAGTTTTGATACGTGTCCTCACATAGCAAATATTTCAGGCAATTTCAACATGATAAAGCTATTTCCTTTATTCTTCAGTTAATCTTGGTTTACCCAATTCATAACCTTAGAACCATGTCATCGATGCACATTTGTGCGGGGCCATATCATAACGATAGGCGGTACAAGTGTTGTTCTGTTACACTGAAAAAAAGCATTTCAATTTACGTCGCTTTTCCTAATTAACTAGCTTTGCCTAATTAAATGCCTATGTAACTATATAAAAACTTTCGAAAACAATTTCTTTCAATATTAAGAACAATAAATTATTGAATGGGTTAATGTATTTGCTGGCATTGGTTGTGTATTTCTAAACTTATGAAATATATGAAACTCTGAAAGAAATTAAGATAGAACTCGGTGCCTCATTCGAAACATATCGATAGCGAAAAGGAACTACGAAAAATGCAACTGAGTTTTATTAAATTGATGTGAATATGTTGCCAACACCAAACCATTCGCATGCGGCTCAGACCTCAATTAATTTGCTCCGAAGACTTCGAGTAATAATGTTAAATAATTCTTACTGCCAAAAATGCATTCTATCATACACATTCAGGAACTGCTCAGTTGTAGTCGACTGTTCGGTAACTTCATACTCAAGTTATATCTCAACAATTACTTTGTCAGCACGTACCTGACGGAATGCGGTCTCAAGCTATCCGTCTCGTGCACGACGTACTTCGATGTGGGCATTTGTTTATCTCAATATCGATTCGCGAACATGATAATCTTCACGAGCATTGCTATATTCATCAAGTGATTTATCCTCCGACTAAAATAGTGAGTATTGTACTAGCAGGTTATAGAAATAATTTCCCAGATACGATACTCATGCAACAAACAGCTGGAACTTTTCCAATCACCGCTTTAGTGTTGGTTTCCAAGCTTGATGATTCTGGGTCTAGTTAGTTGCCGCCGCAATGTATTTTTCAATATCTTCTGCTTTCTATGTATAAAATGTTTTAAAAATGTTGATACCAAAATTTAGTTATGGAAATATCTATATTTCAATGACTGTCTTATTATGGTAATTTTTTTTTGTAAATGACGTGAACGACTTCCACTCCGTGTCTGAGATATAAACACTTTTTTTCCAAAAATACGCAAATCCCACACCAAACTTAGTGGACTCAGGTTGTGTAGGAGGGAAAGTATACTTGGTAGTAGTTATGGATGCCATTTCAAAATCTTTGGGCACGGATTTCGGATTGTATACACATACACATACCCTAAAAAGGCACGAAGTGTATTTTGAATTTTTGATGTGTTAACATCTATAGCGGCGTATAGGGACTAAATCTAGCAAAGGCAGATGTTATGCTGCTGCTAAAACCAGATTTTATGCTGCTGCTAAAACCAGATTTTATGCTGCTGCAAAAACCAGATTTTCTGCGACTGCGAAAGAGAATAATGACGTGTTAAGCAAAAATGAGCGAGCAAGAGAGCAATGAAAGAGTGGTGTGGCAGGGGTGAGGCAAACGAAATTGTGTCTATAGCGTATGTATTAACATAATAATGTATGTATGTACATGTGTCTGTTGCTGTTGTTGAACGGAGATATAAAGCATAGCCACGCAAAATTTCATTTGCAAGCCCATGGGCTTGCGCCGTCGACGTTATAGTGACACACTAATACGTCAGCTACTACGTACAAAGTATGTGTGATGTTGTGTGGTTGGCTGTTTCGTTGCTGTTGATATGGAAAACAAGTGTTTATGTGACACACGTATACGTCAGCTACTTCGGACAAAGTATGTGTGATGCTGTGTGTTTGGTTGTTTCGTTGTTGTTGCTATGGCCAAACAAAGCGAGTCATTTGATGTTCAGCATTGCCCGGTGTATACAAAAAAACTATTATTTTATATTTTCCAATGTAACATTTACTAATGTGTTCATAGAAATCGAACAGGTACCGTGTAGCAAAAAGGTGTTAATACATCATCCGTGAGTTCGAACACTCATTGATTTTTTTTTGTAATGAATGTGCTTGCGTATTGTACGCGTTGAAGTCCGGTACAGAACACTAAAGTACCGTTCGATCATATATTTTTTCGAACCTTGATTTTTAGTATTGCAAGGTCATCCAGTACTAATATATATAGGAAATTTGAAGTCTCCACCTCATCAGGAAGTTAGTTTAAAATCAATTACAAAATTTGAACGGAACAGACAAACAGACAGATAAAAGCCCCAGCAAAAAAACATTAGTTGTTCACCTGCAATTCGAAGTAGAACAAATTTAAGTAAAATTTTAGAAAATTGTATTAATAGTGTCTTTATGAATACAATTGACAATAAATCATTTTAAAGTAAAAACACTAGAAAACATGTCATTTGAACAACTATATTACATATAATAAGCAATGGCATTGCGGCAAACAGCGGCGTGCACTCCATGAGAGATTAAAGTCCTCAACACATAGAAGATGGGGCACAGTAATTTAGAATCAATTTCCACCGACCAAAGTTTAACAACTTTTAATCAAAGAGACAAATTTGACTACTGAAAATATTACTATTTTGATATAATAAAATATAAATTTTGGGAATGGAGTATATTGTAGAATTTTACCTAACTTGTTTAATATGCCTATCTTTTGATTTTAAATATAAACAACATTTTAATATATTTCTTTTCATGGGTCTTGACATATTTTGACATAATTTTATATTCATATTATTTCGCTTTACAAATTTAGAGTTTTCTAATGTTTTGATAATTGAAATCATTTTATTTACTTTTTCGACTTCCTTGGACTGTATCTCGTTCAGTTTTAGAGCTGTTGTATTCAAACTACTCTTACTATAAAATGCCGTTGTTTGGTTTTACACAATAAAATATTTGACAAAGTCTATGCGTTACGGTCAAACACAGTGCTAGAAAAATGCTTGTTCTACGTTCTCCCGTATAAATACACACTTAAAAATTTTAGCAACGGACCAAGCAAAAGTATCAAGAGTAAACCTGAAAGTGCCGTCAATGTGTTTCGGTCTTAACGCATTAGAGAAAGTGTTTAAAATGTGAATACTGGGTGGAGCGCGGTAATTTGCTTTTTTGCACTGCAGGCTGTGGCGGCACTGGTCGAAGAGAGTGGAGAGTGGTGGTTCATAGTGCCTGTATTCGTCTGCCTTTCAGTTGCCATCATGCATTGGACTCGTGACGAGAGGTCATTTTGTGCTCAAACGTATTTTCAAAATGCGCACTCGATAATTGCAGTTCAGCGTGTATTTAACAGCGGGTGTGTAAACATCAAAATATGCCGTACTGGAGTGAAATAAACCCCAGAGACCTTTGCAGTCGGACCGCGTCACTGTGTGGTGCGCCATATCACGAGTAGGAATCATTGTCGAGGGTTATCTCTTTGAGGGGTGATGTGAACTGGCCGGCACGCTCACCAGACTTGGCCCTAAGCGATTTTTTCCTTTAAGGTTACCTGAAGTCGAAGATGTATATCAACCGTCAACAATATTGAGGCTGAAATTGGCAGAATACCAGTCGACATGTTTGTTGGAGTTCATGAAAACTTCAGAAAACGTATGCAGCAGTGTGTGGATAGCGAAGGTTGGCAGTTGTCAGATACACTGTTTAGAACCGTGTAATTTAAAAATTCCATCCGTACTGGGGTATCGCAGATATCAGTGAGAAGGGTGAGTCACTCATTGACTCCCTTGTAGCATATAATAGAGACAATAAGCTGCCTTTCTCCAGAGAAGTTAGGAGCTGTATGGGATGATACGGAAATGAAATGACCGTGATGATATGATAGCTCGTTCTCAGGCAATAAATAGAGTGGCGGCGATTAAAAAAATAAAAATGTCTGCCTTATGACTTTCGAGGACATCTTTCCGTTGGATACTTGCACCAGATCTATATCGAGTTCTTACATTACAAGATCAAATCCGTAAATCGTGGTCATTGTCGCGATTGCGGGGCTCATCAACAAATTGGGTTGTTAATGTTTCTTTGTTGTTTTGTTGCCATTATGAACGGTGGGTGGAGGCAACCCCATTCCACCGGGTTTTTAAATTGTATCTACTACCAGGATGTTTGATTGCAGCCACCCATTATGGATTAGTCGCTGACCAGAGTGCAATATGTTGAAACTGGATTTTCTTCTTTTGGTTTCTATCCGTCGCTGCGCCATATGTTTGGCTCGTCCGTATTCGAAGCACAAAAGAATATTCCCGATAGTTTGATTAGCTTCTGTAACATCAGTCACATACTAAACCTGAGACATATCAGTCATCGCATAACCAATCTGGCTCATTCGTTTCGCCTTCTCACTCTAGCTAGCTAACGAAGGTTTCCGATACATCCATTGCCCAGGACATACGGCGTAGAAGTATTGAGCTCCTTAAACTGCCCAATGAACGAGTCAATTCTAGCCACTCCCAAACGAATGGTTATCAGAAACTTTCCTCCTCCACGGACAGTCACTGTCCCATATCCATTAACATACAAACTAAAAAATTCGTCATAAATTACAATTAAATTAAGGCAATGACCACCAGTACCACTTCTTTTCAAAAATTGGATCTATAGTTTTGTTAGGAGATTGTCGGTAGCTCAAATAAACTGGTTAATTACAAGAAGTTTAAGATAAGCTATCGGAGGTGTAACGTAACAGTAGTGTGCGCTGCTTTGTATATGAGAATATGGGGTTAACCCAATCTCTAACCACTTTACATTTCTTCCGACGGCGAGTACCCCGCTTCCTGACGGCGACAATATCCAGTATGTAGCCATGAAAAAGCTTCCCAAAATACCGTTCTGAACCGGTGTCCAACTGTACGTCTCCATCAGCGTGTGCAAAACATTAAAGCACAGAGCTCACTGGCTGTTAGAAGCCCTCACCTATTCCTTCATGGGGCGTATTGGGTGGCCTTTTTTAAATTTTAGTTATATTGAATCCGAGTTATGTTTAGAAAGTAGTTATTCCTTTTACGCTAACAGATCAGTTTTTGTTTTACTATTATTGTTACGGAGCGGAATCAACCTGTAGCTACAAAGAAACGGTAAGATTCTGAGGAGCGTCTAATAGAGCATATTTTGTACTTTATAGCAAAATCTCGTCGATTATTTTTTCTTTCCCTAATATACAACTGTCACCATAACCTTGATAAACGAGAAATTCATGTAACTGGTAAGAGCAGTGCATAAGTATAATCCTATGAACATATGTTATGGTCATTGTTAAAATTTATGCTTATCCTCCCAATGTCAAAACAAAGCAACTTAAACTACTCTTTTGAGGAATACAATAATCGCGGCTGTTTTCTTGCAAATATATTTCTGGTATCCAAATATTTTTTGTATGCTTCGAACTCGTTCAGTTTATGTATACCCTGAAGGAAATGTTGATAGTAAAACTGTACTGATTCACTATAGACTTTGTCACCAGCACTACTGACCAATTATACCTGTAGACATTTAGACATTTAACAAGTGCTTGTCATTGAGAATGCACCACTGACCTTAGAACTACTGACTAGGTAAAGCTTTGTAGATGTAAGTAAGTAAAGCTTTGCAGCGGTTAAAAATTTCTCTTCCCATCAAAGGCGAAGTAAAACGTGTAGACGCTTCGTTTACAATGCCACCAAAAATTCACAAAAATAGTTGACAAAAGTGGTGACTAGGAGACACTTGGCCCCAGGCTTCCGACAGGGTATTTATAGTATCTAAAGACCTGATTGTTCTAAATTTGCTCAATCGCATCCTTAATTAATTATTTGTTCCGTTTTAAATATCGGAACAATTTTACACTGAGCTTAGTTTTACTTTCTCTTTCATTGGCTAATAAAAATATCTGAATTAAGCGAATTCACTGTCCTGATATAATGGAAATATGTAACTTATTACTTGTGAGTCAAGAAATTCTCCCATTCATTGCAAATACCATCAACAACATCCATTCTATTTCGAACTAAAATTCCACAAGCTCATTACACATTTTCAGCCCATACAAGACGGTAAATTCATCTCCACTTTACACCTTTTAGATAACAAACGTTTTTTGTTTGTTTTAATGATCAAATGCATGAATAATTCGAAGGAAATGAAAAGATAGTATGTGTATATGGTTAATGGTGCTGTAGTTAGGTACACACAGGGAAAAGATTAGTTGGAAATCAATTTAGGCATTGAAAATTCCATGATAAAGTCTATATTTTGATCAGAATTCGTAATTGTCAAACATCAGAATCATTTAACGATGTTATTGATAGATTAAACATCGGTCTTACTAAATACAAGTTGCTACTGCCGAACTTTAGTTGTAATAACCAATTTGAGTATTTTCAAAACCTCATTAATCTGAAATGGAAGATACAACCAATAAAAAGTACAATATTAGAATTCGTGTTCAAATATTAGTCACTATAATCATAATTTAGTTTCTGTTACAAAAACACTTGTCACAAAGTTATTTATTCGATTTTTCACAAGACACTTTGTTGGTAAAGATAAACTACATCTGTATATTTGTATGTTACACGAGGATTTACAGAAAAACTATAATTTTAAACAGAAAGTAATAAACAAAGTTGTCAAAAAACAATAAAGTGTATAGATATCAGCACAGCGAAGATTACTTATTATCATAAATTGAGTTGAAGTGAGACTTATAAACACAATCGTAGAATCTGACGCCACTATTGACGTCTCCAAAGACGCTTGCAAACAATTATCGACACTTGGCTGGAGGAACTATTATTCTGGATGACACAAATTAACTTAAACATACATCTGATACCCAGGGAACCCATCCCCATTTTTAATCGAAAATATGAAAAATTAAGAAAACTGCCTATAACTGTCCAAACTGCCGATTGGAAGCTCCGTTTCCGAGATATTGGCATTGGGGGGGTTGTAGCAATGTTGCGAGAAATTTTAGTTTTAGCGATTTTTAAAAAATTTATTATTTCCGAGTTATAGTCATTTATTTATGTTAGCGATTTTCATTTTTTGGCGATTTTTTGAAAACGAATTATTTCATGCGAATTGCAACACTTTGTGGGAAACCCTTAGAAACCAGTAAATATTTGTTATATTTTCGATTGGACGCTCCGTTTTCGAGATATAGAATTTTTTTCATATTTTCGATCAAAAATGCTCACGAAATACGAACCCTGGTTATAAATAATAATAATTTTGTTTTCTTTATATATTTAGTTATAAAATAAACCATTTTATTAAAAAATACTTTTTTAATTTTTTTCTATAAAATTCATAATGAGTTAAAAAAGCATCACCAAATGGTTATGACAGTCATCAAATTCAAGTAATTAGTTGATCATACCAATATATTATTTGGTACAACAGAATTAGTTTTTAGATTTTTCGTTGATTCAAATAATAGAATATTCACCACTACAGGATAATTTGATTGCTACAACTAAAAGTCGATTGACAGATCACATTTATTTATTGTTGCTGTGGCTTCAACTAAATGTTTCAGTTCTTGCAACCAAAATTGAATTACAAATAAATTGATGTGCAATCAATTAATATGGTGATCAAGAACACAATTATTGGTAATCACAACTGAATAATGTGATAGTCCAAGGAACCGCCAAGTTTTAGTTGGCTGTAAATATGGTTGTGACAACGAATCTCTTCTCTGTGTGTAGACATTTAATAAAATCACGTGAGTATGTTTGGGGATGAGTGGTGCCAACACGCAGTAACACATGCTTAAAAATAATTTCTTACACGAGCAGCATCCTGACACAGATTTTCTTAAAACTAAACCCACAACGAAAATCTTGGCATTGTTGTTGATAATATGTATTAACATATGCACTCGTAGTTTTGTATCTTTGAAGAAAATAAAAAAACAGTCGCAAGTGTAAATGCGTAAACGTTACAGTTTTAAGACATTTAAGAACTAAACTGAAATATACATGTCTTATATACGGAAATATATTTCCGAGATATTGGCATAGGGGCGAAAGAAACCATAACAGTTAAACTTCATTTATATTGAAATGTTTTCGTATACTTACGACGGAAATGGAAAGTAAACATCAAATTAAAAGATAACAACAAAAATATTATTAAACTAAAATATAACAGATTTCAAAAAAGCAGTTTGATTTACATTAGTGAGGATTTTCTATATGTTTGTGATTTCAATTATTTTCTTGCAGAGAAAAAGTTTAATAAAAACGGATGTGTGTGGTGACTATGGTTGAATATTTGAAGTGAGCGGGCGAGGTATAGTGGGGTTACAGTCTGGCATATGGTGTTGTATTGGAGTTTTCATGTAATGGAAGGCCTCATCATCATCGTCATTATGACAATCTTAATAAAGGCATATATTAAGATTGAAACAAGTGCCTATATTTCTTATGGTTTCGTCAGATTGTTTCTTAAACTTTATTCTCGTTACTAAACAAACATTTATATATGAATGTAGTATGAGTATGATGTGTGAGCAACTTGAGCATATTTGCTTTTTTCTTCTTTGAAGTAGATGTGGACGAAAGGAAACGATATTAGGTAGTCTAATGTACAGTATAGCTTAAAGAAGCGTAGGTGGCGAATAATTTTAAAGACGGTATAAAATTAAAGATAAATCCTATAAATTGTAAATCTTATACTTTATATGGTTAGTCAAGGAGATAAAACCCATAAAATTCATCCTAAAGTATAAAAGGAAGCAAGTCAATTCGGATACGATTAATTTCAATCTGCAACATAATATTTCAGGTGGTACTGGGGGATTTCAGATGTCAATCGATGACAACAAATCGACTAATTAGTCTGCTTTTTTAAGTCCAAGTGTGTCATATTTGCCAAGCCAATACTACCTAAAAGGGTGACAATAACATACAAATTACTTCTAACAAATGAGTTACAACAATAGACTGGATTGGGTATATTGTGAAAGCATATTGTGAAACCCTTGTATTCTGAAACCATTAACTTAATTTGTGCGAGCTAATTGTTCTCTAAATAGAAATTTATGTGCTGTGGTGCCTTTTCTTATCGATCACTACATCGTTGTGACTTTTTGGATTTTGTAGTGGAATGCAGATTCAAAAAAAAATCTAATAAAACTATGAAAATTTACAAAATCGCAGGTGCAAAATTAGAGTCTTTTCCAACAAATGAAATTCAGAGATATGTTTCCGATTTGGCGGACAGTTGCAAGCAATAGCCAATTTGAAAGGTGACTAGAAATTTGTTTGTTCAATTTGATTGTAAATTTTAACATGCAAAGGCTAAAAGCTGGCTCACAGCATTGTCACATTTTTGGTATATTTTATGCACCAGTCGTGCTTTCACAATATATTGCCCTATACGGCAAACCCAAAACAATATTGTGCTAGATTGGCCCAATCAAATGCAACCCTGGTGCAGCAAGCATATGAAAGTTTGGTAGGCAACCGTGCACCAATATAAATGTAAAAAATATACCAATATTTATTGTGTTCTAAGGCGGCAATTGCAGAAGACAATATGCGCCAATATTTATTTTTATAATTCGGGTTTTTCCTTGTGCCCGTTGAATACCATCACTTTTCGAAAGTAAAATGAATTTTAATTGTTGCAAATATTTTCATTATTATTTACTTGTAGTTTTAATATGGAGTTTGATGAATTGTTGAAGTTAGTAGAATTGGATGATTCAGTGCACACTGAATTTGTTTATTTGTTTTCGAATAAAAACTTTTCGTTATCTATTTCACGAAATTCCATCACTGTATTTCCATGTGCATCATCACTGCTTCTTTTTGTTACCCACTCTCTGGCCCAAGTAATTCTTCGAACAATTCTTTTTTTAATTTTTTTTTTCTGATCAAGTTCACAGACGAAAATTAAAGCTGATGCAATTTTCTTTCTCTTTAGAGAACAAATCCAATTTGACACAACAGTTGTGTCTCAGAGTTGCCATATACGATAAAAATCGTGTGACGGGAAACCCACAATTTTGCCACTTAATCGCTTTGCACCAATTTCAACCAATCAAATTTATAAAATGTGAGGCAATCATGTGACTGCTGAAAATTTGATTTGGACAATTATTTTATTGTTCTCCAATTCAGCACAATAAGAACTATTCCAAATTGGTGTATTGCGATAATCGTGTGAGCCTACTTTACTGTAACTATTGTGGAATTTTATATCAAAATCAATGTTGAGTGGAAAGAGGTTTTCGAGTACTTTGAAAATTTAGCAGGTATAGAAAAGTCGTAGTTCTACGGCTGAAGCTAGTTTGGCATAACACTTATTATTTGAGCATCCAAATTGCTAAACTACTTCTGTTGACAGGAGTCCAGGGAATGCCAATTGTGTGCTTCATGCAGGGCTGCAGCGGCGACAATCCGCCTACGCCAATATGGTCATGGAACGATTTTAAGGATCTGCTGAAATCCATAATACACGTGGGCTATGTGATACCCACTTCTACCATAGTGAGAAACTTGTCTAGGGTGGATAGATTCCGAATGCGAAATGTCTTGATAACCATGACTATGAATCGGAATCTCTCTGGGCAATTACAAAATTAATATTGCATAAGGTTTAACTTTTTTATTAACATATTGAAGAATTAACTAATTTGGATACCAAAAGGGTGAATTAATGGGCATTTTAGGCCGGTATTAATACTTTTTAAATAAGTCTGTAACTATGACATATTTGTAAAATGCAAAGTCGCCATTTTCTCCAAACAAAGTTGTACAGTACCTATGAGAATAGAGCTATTTTTTCATATTTCTTTATCTGCCTTATACCGAGCTTTCCGTTCCAACATGGAAGAGTAAATTCGAAATTTTCCCCTAAAGTACTTCAAGTCTCTTGACTACGGGAAATAGATGAAAGTCCGAAAATCCTCACGAAACCACAATTTGTGGCAACTCTACTCATATCCAGGCCAGCCAAGACTAGAAGGACCCCACACCAAATAATGAAACGGAGTTAGACTTCTACACTGACGACTCCAAACTAGTTGCGAAAATAGGGTTTGGAGTCGACCTGCTTAAAGGCTACCGGACTATTGCGGTGTCTTTCAGATAAGCGTAATGGAAACCGCAGAAGTAGAAACGTTATCACCGACTGGGTTATCAGTATCTACTCTGCCAGTCAGGTTGCTATAAAGTCCCTGCAACCTGTGTTCCTGACTTCAAGAACTGCCCGCCTATATGAGAGAGATGTTCCAGCTGTTTGACATCCACTTTGTATGGGTGTCAGGGTACTGGAAACGACAGAAATTTAGCGAGGGAAGATGAGTGATCTTCATATCTTTTGGCAGAGAAGTATCATGTTTGCTACGGACTAATGTACGTCTCTTCTACGGCCACATCTTGGAATATGAGGATTAGGTATGATACGGCGTGAACGCCAATTAACTACACTAGGTAAGTTACAGGATCAATTATTGAGACACCCATTTCTACCTGACCTAATGTTTGTCAAGGGTCTTGGTCTCAGAACCATCGGACATCCATCGTTAGAAAATCGAACAAATATTCTGTCCACTAATGCAGCTCATTTATGTTTACCTAACTTTTTCAAAAATGCTGAATTATGTAACTTAAGAGACTCCAATCCACAGCAGATTAAATCACAATCCCACAAATGTGATGGGTTCGTTGACCATTTCTTAATAAAGTAGGCAGGAATGTCACCACTTTTACGAAAATGCATGACAGGAATGTTGCAAGGATGATGACGAAATAATCCGTATATTGAAGCAAGAGTTAGCCGAAAACTTTTCACCAAAAACGGAACTTTGAACTACCCTCCAAGAACTTGCACCTTATGTCAGGTTACCTTGAGAAAGATGCAGTATAGGTGTCTGGGTTGGTGACCGACTTCTGGGCATTCGCCTAAGCTACAAGGCATACTTCCTGAACGGTCTTCGTAGATTAAAGTATTTCCTAATATTTTTATAGTAACGGGTGTTATTTTTAGCTGCATAAGAACTTAAAATTATAATACATGACAGAATTTTTTTTATGATAATCTGGTGCATAATTTCATGGCGTAATTATAGCTGCACGAGAACCTAGAATTATAATGCAAGACAGAAATATTATTTGTATGATAATCTCGTTAATAATTTCATGGCATTTATTATTTATATATTATTTCCGGCATAGTTCCGCCGCGGCTGCGAGGGGTTCAATTCAATCAGTTCAGTTATTGACTATATTTTCCAATAAATTTGTCCGTATGGCGTCAATTGTGGCTTGAATATTGGCTTCCAATTCTTCAAGAGTTGCTGGTTTCTCGGCATACACCAATGAATTTACTTAGCTTCATAAAAAGTTTAATCGCACGCGCGATAGGGTCAGCTAACAGAATCATTTTGATCGATTGTTAAGCGCGCAGTATGGCAAGTTGCGCCGTCCTATTGGAACCTAATGTCATTGATGTTTAGCTGATTAATTTTTGGAAAAAAAAATCTATCATCATGGCTCGATTGCGCTCGCCATTCAGCGTAATCGACATTTTGGAGTCTTCTTCAACACTTCGCGCTACAGAAGTAATATTCTCTTCGGTACCAACATTTCTTTGTAAAATTAGTGCAAAAATTATCAATAACTGCACGAATTGCTTTTATGACGGTAAAATGGACGAATTGCTCCATGAACTTCGCGAACAGATATATTTTTTCAATGTAAACGATTCATGATGGCTTGCCAAACCTTTCTGAACAGAAATGTCAACACAGTTTCACAAACCATAGTCATCGATATCGATAGGTCTCATGCAACTAAAAAAAACCCTTTACATTCTTTTCCTCAGTGTTTTTGAACCAGTTATCCTACGAATTTTTAAACTGGAAATTGTATCTTTCAAAAGTAGGAAAGAGGGTTCAGGCAAAGTGTTTAAGTGCATAAGCATCTTCGCTACTCCTACTCATATGACCTACATTCATTTGTTACTCCTCGTTTAATTCGAAATACCTTTAGAATACAATGTTCAGTTAGCTATTCATTGCTAGCTTGAGTTGGTCCAGCTTGAAAAATCCTGATCCTGATCCGTCCCATAATATATTATGGGATATTCTCGTAAAGTGTTGGCGTTCAGTTGTTTTGGCTTGTCCAGACTTACCAATCGCTGGTTGGATGTCCTTTACAACTTCGTGTCTTAACATGCCGCTATTGCCAGAATTCCGTAGAAAACCTAAGCTGTCAATGTTTAGAATTTCACCATTAGGGACGATACCGCCTTTGTGACAGAATTTCTATCAGCGATAATATTTGTCCAAGATATTTTCTACAATTCACCATACGCTTGAAGAAAATTGAGAAATATTCAAAATTTTCTTCCAAAGTTCTGAATCCCAAAGAATAGAATTTTAGTCGAAATATTTTCAACTCGGCCTACATTAACAAACAAAAGTGTCTAAATGGGGGCTCGAAAAATATACAAGTCGAGGTCTGAAAACACGAAATCGATGGTCTCGTTCACGAGATTGAGGCACAAATAATGAATTGGCTAGATCGAATTATGTACTGGAAACCAAGTCGTTCAAACCATTTGAACGATGTGGTGTTTTAGTCATAAATGTCAATGATGGACGTTACAAATAAAAATATTAATTTTTAAAAATGTCTATTAGTAGTTTGAACAGCTTGTATTTTCTAATGTGCAATGGATTTTAATTTGCACTACTTTATCGAATGCGAATTACGCATTAATTTATTTATTTAATTTAATTTCGTCTTCGCAATGACAATTATAAAATGTTGAATGCAAATGCAGCTTGTGGAATCGGATGCCAATTGTAATGATAATGGAAGTGCTTTCAGTTGGTTGGAATTTGTTTGGGTGCTGGCAATTCTGGCTTTAAAGTATTTTATATGTCAAGGTTTTTCTCTTCGATAGATGTCTCCTCGTAGTTCTTTCAAATTCATTAACCTGTATATATAAAATATTTCAAAACCAATACTGTCAGATATGACGGAAATGCTTTGAATATAAATACAATTGCCAATGATATTTACATTTTTTTAAATTTGCATTTGTCGAGGTAATTCAAATTAAACTACAAATTACAAATATCACCTAATTAATTTGCCTCATGTACGGTACTTGGTTTAAAACTAAATTCATTAACATTCCAAATTTTACATGGCTCGCCCTTTATTTAGATCTCTGTTAAGGTCCAATTTCAATTCCACTAATAAAGGAAATATAACAGTTGCAATTAAAATTATCTATGTAATATGGAAGTACTTCATTACGGATGGGTATCCTGTTTATGGGGGAATCTGATCCATGATCTCAAAGAAGTCTTCGACAAATATGTCCTATTATTGGTCTTCCAGGTTCCAGTTTCTGAGACGCTTTCCTAGTCGAGCGTTAAAGGATTTCTCCTACATTATGCAATGGTAATGATTTAATATGTTACTTTGGAAGCATATGAAAAAACAGCATATGTGTTTTACTGTTCGGAATCGGAATTAATACACATATCTCTTCGACTACTCTCAAATATGATGTTTGGTTTCATGTAAATGAAAACTTTATTATTGGACATATTTTTCACTAAAACAATGACCGGTGATGACGCGCTGTTTTTCGTGGGCTGCAATCAAAATTTACATTTGATTATATTTGCCATCCTTGTTTTTTAAACGGTCTCCCTTTCAGTAGCATCTGTTATGAAAATATGCATATGGCTAATATTTAGCCAATTGTTGCGTGTTTTAAAACATTAATCTGTTTTGAACACAATTAAATTTAAACACTAAAGTTATCATATCTTATCATATCTACTAAGACTTTAGCATCAACACAGGATTATGACATTATAATTAACTACATAACACACATTTCACCGACATTTAATTTCTTTCAACTTGATTTATTTAAACAGCAAAAGAAAACGAAACAATCAAAATAAAAATGTATCCCAAATAATTACTTTAAGCTGGAGAGAAAGAAGACAAAATATGACGACAAGGATATCAGGATATGTATCTCTTGACTAGACATCATAAATATTAACACGCTTCTGATTGCATCATTTCCTACATATGCTGTTGGGGTGTTTTAAAACTTTTCAGGTGTTTCTCCTTTTAGTTCGTTTTAGTTCTCATTGGCTTTGGGAGTTAATATTCTCCAGTGGAAGTTTTCTCATTTGATAAGCAACAAAGTTTTTAGCACCTTTGGCTATTTCATACATGTATCTCAATGTACATACTGTGATGTTATACTTTAGTAGCTAAAGGGTGGCTTTTAATCCAGGGTGATTAGATAATCTGAAGGTTGTTGGAATACAAAGGGCAAAGTTCGTTGATACACCACCGCTTTTTTCATTGTGTTGGACTCGGGCAGCTTCCAATTTGATCACTTTGAAGTCGAATAAATGATACCCGTTTGGACAATGGTAGAATGTCCGACTCGAAAACTGCAGAGAGCATTTTTAAATCTTATATCTTATTTTTTTTTGGCTTTTTGAATGTTTTCTTTGCGAGAGTAATAATTCTTACTTTTGCACTAAAAATTTTTCCAGCACGCGGATTCGAACCCAGGAACCGCTAAAACGTGTTTCTGCATTTAGCTATCGAAGACATTGCTGTACGAACAGTAGCTGCACTATTGACAAAAGTAATTTTATTCCAACAAACAGTATAACATTTTTAGTTCAGTTTCGTATTCTTTAATACTGGAAACAACCTTTGAATTCTAGGACATGAGACTGTCCGTGGAGATGTAAAGTTTCTGATTGCCATTCACTTGGGAGTAGCCAGAAATGAGTCCTTCATTGGGCAGTCCATGCAGCTCATTATGTCCTGGGCAATGGCTTTTCGGAAACCTCCGTTAGCTAGCTAGAGTGAGAAGGCGAAACAAATGAGCATCAAATCAGGTTTAGTAGGTGACTGATGTCACTGAAGCTCATCAAACAATCGGGCATATTCTTTTGTCCTCAGAAGGCGGACGAGCCAAATATACGGGCCAACGGAGGATAGAAACTAAAAGAAGAAAATCCATGTTCAACATATCGCATCCTGGTCAGCGTCTGATCCATAATGGGCGGCTGCTATCAAATATCCTGACAGTAGGTAAAATGCAAAAACACGGTAGGCTGGGTTTGCCTCCCGCCACCATTCATAATGGCAGTGGAAATACGCAAACGAACAAGAAAGCATTAACAACCCCTATTTGTTGACGACCCCCGCAAACGTTATAAGGACCACGATTTACGGATATGCACTTGGAATGTAAGCACTCTATACAGGTCCGTTGCAATTATCCAACTGGCAGATGTCCTCGAAAGTTATAAGGCTGACATTACCGCTATCCAGGAAATGCGATGGACAGGACATGGCTGCACAGGAAAAAGAAACTGCGATATATACTACAGTTACCATGAGAAAAAACATGAATTTGGTTGCGGAAGTAAGTAAGTAATTTAATAATCAAAACAATAATTGTCAAAAGTGATAAAAACTAGTACATAAGTATCAGTCGGGTGAACCGACTTAATCATACCTTCACCCTAAGTCATCCATTGATGGGAGACCATATTCAATAGCAGATTGACATTGAGCTAAATATTATTGAATACCCAAATTACAAAAATGGGAATGGCAAGATGTTGCCAAAATTTTGATCAGTCCCAAATTTTGTTCGGAGATATTGCGTCGGCAAACTGCAAATACGTCCAACTTTTGTATGGGAGGTACGAAACTGGGCGTTGCACAATAGTAAGTTATTAATTACATAGTAGCTTAGGAGACTTTTATTTGACTAAATATTTACTAGTACAAACTTTCATAAAGATTGGTTCGGTTTTGCGGGACTTCTCATGCCAAACAACCGGACGCCCAAACAACTTTTGTATGTGACGTACCACAATGGTCGTGGCAAATTCACCCTTATTTTATTCAGTGATTAGCTTTTGATAACGTGAAGCTTTATACCTAATTTCATTAAGGTCGGAAGTGTTTCACGAGATTTACCCGATTAACAATCCCGTCGAACACCCTGTTTTGTATGGGAGGTACCAGAATGGGCGTGACAATCTCGCCCATTTTCTTCAGTGAAGTAGGCATTTACAGATTATTAACCGGTGTGAGAGTTGAAGCTAATCACATCTACCAAAATAAAGGTTTGAAAGAAATATGATTTTGTGCTAAATGTGTCGGTTTGTATGGGAGGTACCAGAAGGGGTGTGGCCAAAAAGCCCATGTTCAATCCCAAACTCAATATTGGCAAATAATAGTCACTGAGAAAGTTTCATTGTTATCTGTAAAAATTTACGGCAGTCATCGTGTTGACCAGCCAGACAGACAGACACACGGACATGGCTAAAACGTCTTAAAAAGTCCTAAAACGAATTTCGTCCAAAGATACTAAGGGCCTAATTTGGTTCCATCCATATGTTAAATTGTTTTACGTATTAAATGATATATACCCCCATCCTATGGTGAGGGTATAAAAAAATTATGTATACATAGTGGTCCAAAATTAACTAAACTTATTTTTTTTTTAAATTGTAATGTCCTTAAGGCTATAAGAGATCATGTTTTCTCCGGTTAGTGAAAAAAATGTAAATGCCGCGTGTGGGATTCGAACTCACATTCGCTGAACGATCGTTTCGATGTTTGTGAAGCATCACCTTCAGCAGCGTCTAGCCCGTTAAGCCACTGCGATGTGTATTCACACTAGTCACTAACTGAAGATGTTTATTGATTGTGCAGAGAGTGATTGGTTGCCGCTACTTACACATTGCTTTCCTCCTACTTACACGCACTTATGCAGAAGTTTTTGAAAGTTCTATTTATAGAACGAACTATTCTAATTTTAGTTGTCTCGTTCTGTTTTGGTTTGGCCCTCCATATGTTTCAAATTTAGTTGTCTTAAATCCTCGTTATGTTTAAAGTTGTAATTTCCTTTAAGGCTATAAGAGATCCTGTTTTCTCCGGTTAGTGAAAAAAATTTAAATGCCACGGGTGGGATTCGTTTTTTTTCCGTTTGTTTTTTATTGCAGTGCAGATCAAATGCCGAGCTTGTTGTTTCGTTTTTCTGCACTTTCCCAAATTGTTACAATATCTTTTCTGCCTGGTGCCATTAGACTTATGCCACCTCTTTCATAAAATTCCTCTATCTTATTTTGTGTATCAGAATTTAGTGCATTGGGATGATCTGTTGACAATACAAATAATAACGACATTTATACATGTGTGTTGTTGCAACTTGTAATGTTTGCATATTTGCATATTGTAGATGTAGTGAATAGAATTTCCTTCATTTAAAAACATTTTTATGTAAAGCCGGTTGTTCAAATTTAAGCATCAAGCAGACATCACTATGCGTGTTTCACGTTACAAAATGTTTGCCCTTTCTTAAAATAGGCACTTACCATTTATTTAAGATACAAATTTGAAGATAACCTTTAAAATTTATTCTCCCTTAAAATACCTTTATGACATGGAGGTGGAAAGTTTCTGATAGCCTTTCGTTGTGAGTGGTCAGAAATGATTCCTTCATTGCGCAGTCCAAGCAGCTCACTACTTCCACGCAGTATGTCCTGGGTAATGATTTATCGGAAACCTTCGTTAGCTATCTAAAGTGAGAAGGCGGAACGAATGAGCAGCCTGAGTGGTAATGCCATCACTGATACGTATCAGCATTATTAGGTGATCTTGTCACTGAAGCTCTTCGAAGTAGTGGACATATTCGTTTGTCCTTTGAAGGCGGATGAGCCAACACTCCTAGCTAACGTCGGATCAAAATTGAAGAAACCAAAATCCAGATTCGACGCACTGCATTCTGGTCAGCACATGATTCATAATGGATGGTTGAAACATAATTATCCTGGCAGTAGGTAAAATGCAAACCACGGGTGCCACATTCCAACTGGAGGATGTCCTCAAAAAATATATAACTGACATCCCAGCGATCCAGGAAATGCGATGGACAGGATATGGTGGCACCAGAAAGAAAAACTGCGATATTTACTACAGCTTCCATGAGCGAAAGCACGAATTCCGTTGCGGATTTATAGTTGGTAAGAGACTAGGACACCTAGTTTCAGGGTTCAACCCTGAGTGGGCCCAAAGCCACAATTCGCATCAAAGCGAAATATTTCAACATCGCGTTAATTTGTGTGCACGCACCGACAGAGGATGTATAATAGATGTACATGTGATTCGAGGTGCCAATATCGACTCGGATCATTACCTGGTGGCTGGGAAAGTTCGCACGTACGAAGACGAACACAGGAAAAGCTAAATACTGACAAGCTACAAATACCCTAGATATCAATATCTTATCGACAGAAGCTCTCTCGCCTTCTAGGGCAGAATACACCCCTCACGAGGACCCAGATGCGCAGTGGAAGCACATCTCCCATTCTTTGGAAACCGCTGCAAGGACCGAAATTGGCTATCAAAAACCGCAGAAGTATAAGCCATGGTTCGACGAAGAATGTTGCATTGAAACTGATGAAAAAGACGCTGCACGTATGGCAGCGAAAGAGTCAGTTACAACGCGTGCTGGGAGTGAGCGGTAAGAGAAGCTAAGAAGGGAAGAATCCCAACTATCGCCCCCCCCTCTAAGACGAGGTTAGAAAGGCGATCTCCAGCCATCCGCTGCTGCGGATGGACTACCCGCTGAAGTTTTTAAGGCAGGTGGCGAAGAACTGCTAGACCACATGCATCGACTTATATTCGGTATATGGCTGGGGGAATATATGCCCGACGATTGGAGTCCCAGTGTATTATATCCAGTATTCAAAAAGAGTGATCCGTGTGTCTGTTTCAGCTATCGCGGTATCAATCTTTTATCCACGGCGTATAAGGTCTTGTCGAGCGAAAGACTAAAGCCAATTATTGAGAACCTGATTGGACCTTATCAGTGTGGTTTTAGACCAGGCAAGTCCACGACTGACCAAATATTCACACTGCGCCAAATCCTGGAAAAGACCCTTGGAAAGCAAATTGATACATACCACCTTTTTGTCGATTACAAAGCTGCTTTCGATAGCCACATACGGGGAAAACTGTACGAAGCTATGTCTGATCTTGGGATTACGTCAAAACTTCAGCAGTGAAAGTGTGTAAAGACCTCACTGAACCATTCTGTACTATGCGAGGATTGAGACAAGGCGACACACTTTCGTGCAATCTCTTCAACATCTTACTGAAGATAATAATGAGAAAAGCTGCAGTAAATACGAGCAAGACCATCACTACGAAATGCCATATATTGCTGGCGTATGCTAACATCATTGGGCGGAATTTTCGAGAGGTTACTACAGTATTTTGGAGAATCGAAAAAGAATCAGCGAAGGTGGGTCTTGCTGTTAATGAGGGCAAGACAAAATTGATGGTGTCAACGACTAGAGAAACCTCTCCACTTGGCCCGCACTTGAAATTTGACAACCGGTTTATTTTTGAAGTGCTAGATGAATTTGTCTAACTTAAATCCGCCGTGAACAAGGAAAACAACGTCAGCCTGGAGATTAATAGGAGATGTGCTTGCAAATTGATGCTATTTTGGGATCAGCAAGCACTTTAAGAACAAAGCCCATTCTCGACGGACAAAACTCCAGCTATATCAGACTCTCACTTTACCTGTTTTGACATATGGCTCCAAAACTTGGGCCACATCGCAAGTGGATGGAAAACACCTGGGAGTATACGAGAGAAAAATTCTTCGTAAAATATATGGTCCTCCTAGGGAAAATGGCGAGTACCGACGTTGCTGGATATAATTTATATATAATATATATTCAGACGTTGACATTGCTAGGCGAACCAAATTAGATCAATTGCGTTGGCTAGGCCATGTTATCAGAATGGATGAAGATGCACTAGCGCGAAAGGTTTTCGATAACGTACCCGATTGATGCAGGAAAAGAGCACGACCCAGACTCCGATGGTAAGACCAGGCAGAAGAATCCCTCCGTATCCTTGGTGTTACCAAGTGGCAAGAAAAGGCGAAGGATGGAGCCAGTTGGAAGAATATGTTGAAATTTGTTTAGTTTGTTTGTTGAACTATAATCAGCTCAATTCTCAATAGCAATTCCCGGGGAGTTTTTTCCTTATTCCCTGTTCCCCTATTCTTAGTAAAATCTCCCTGGGAGTTTTTTTCCTATTCCCTTTTCCCTTATTCTAAATGAACTTCGAAAAAGGGAAATTTTTCCCCGGGAAAAAAGTAGGTATTCTAAATGTCAATAAAATGGAGAATGTGAAAACAATTTTGGGAGTAATTCCCCCATAAAATTGCTAGGGAGTGCTGCGCAAAAATGTAAGTATTTAATATTTTCTATAAAAAATTAATTAATTACTTTGTGGCATTATTGGCAACATTATGGCATTATTAGCACCAAATCTCAGATCTACAAAAAAATGTAACCACCGAGAAAATCGTCTGCACTGAGTTCAAAAGTTTTAAAAGATGTTATCAACGTTAGTAGAAATGAGTATCATTACAAAGGTCTTTCTAAATTCTATAAATCTGTGTATGCACATATTTATTGTTATTAATCCATTGGGGGTTAATTAAAAAAAAAATATTTGTTAACCCCCCGTTTTTAATAAAAACTTATTATTTCAAAAAAAATGGTAGTTTTTTGGTAGACTCCGATAATAGACAAGACTTTTGCTTTTTTTAATGTATAATTCTCACCAATAACCCTTCAAAGACCGGAGACATTTAAGTTCAAAGTTTTGAATACATTGCCACTTTTTTTCACCAAAATCAAAAAATTATTTATAAAAAATCGAGCGGGTGTTGGACTCGCACCAGACCAGAAAATCCCTAAGCCACGCAGAAAGCTTGAAAATACTATGAACTTTAATTTGAACTTTAATATCTCCGGCCTTTGAAGGGTTATAGGTGAATATTATACCCTAAAAAAAGTTAAGATCTTGTCTATTATCGGGAATTTTTTGGAAAAAAATGTTTTTTTTTTAATTTGCTCCCCAATTAGTTAATATAAATAAAAATGTTTATACACAGATTTATAGTGTTTAAAAAGTCCTTTGTAATGGTACTAATGGTAATTAGATCGGATAATAAAAGGCTGACTTATGCCCGATTATATATTCAAAAATATGGAAAATATGGACCAGCGCCCTTTTTTAAATCTTTTTTCCGTAACGTCGAAATGAAAATAAATTTTTGAAAATCGTTAAAGTTATTTTTCACCTTGGGTCAGGCAGGGGAGTACAAATTCCCTCTGTACCTTAAGTCGATGTGTGGCAAAATCGGTAAAATCGCGCGATTGGTTTAAAATAATTTTTGATGTTTTAATGAAACCAGGGGGTCGATTCTGTTTCTGTGAAACTGTGAAATGAAACAAATCTCCAGTGTTATATTAGGTACAAGAATTATCACTGAAAAGTTTTCACAGAACCAGAATCCACCCCCAGGTCCTCATATTATGTTGAAAGTTTGATAACAACATTTAAACTTTTTATATCCCCAGTCTTTCAAGGGCTACTGAGCCGTATTATACCCTGAAAAAAAGCCTGAAATCTTCTCTATTTCCGGTGTGTAGAAAAAATGTAGTAACACTACGGTCTATTTTTGAAAAATAATGATTTTAAAGAAAAAAGTGAGGTTATAAAATAATTTTTTTTAAACTATTCCACAATGGGTAAATAAAATGTAGAATATGTTTAACCGTATTTGTAGAGCTTAAAAAGACCTTTCTAATCACATAAATTTCAACACGGTCAGAAAAATAGTTTTAGAGATATAGCCCACTATACATTCAAGCTTCGCAAGCCCATATTTCAAGAAGATGGTCCGATCGTACAAAAAAAAAAATATATATTTCAGCTCAGCTTAAAAATCTATATTGATGATAAAATTTTGATTCCATTCCAAGAAATGCCCCTGAACTAGAGATGAGCCAAGTAAATATGTAAATTCCCTCATTTACTTACAAAGTTTGCGGCAGCTCCAGTGAATTCGTCGCATCGCGTAACTATCTCCTTGCAAACGTTTGTTGTTGCTTTTCCTGCTCCCGGTCGTTCTTCTGGTGCCATTCTAAGGGCTGTGGTGTACATTTTCACTTATTTTGATTATTAATTAAGTTTTATTTGTTTAAAATGATTTGCATTTAACAACCAAAACCAAACGACATTAAGCAAAACAGCTGACTTCGAAAATTCGTAATACTCTCTCCCTTATTATTCTATTCCCCGTCTGTTTAGAAGAGGAGGATTTTATTCCCGGGAAAAATTAATTCCCCGGGAATTATCTCCCGGGGAGTACTCAGAATCGGGCTGTATATGTAAGACAGGTCAGACGTATAAAAGTAAAGTAAGACGAAAATTTACATACCTGTAAAATTGACAAAAATCTTGAAAAAAAATGTAATCACCATGTGCTCTAAAACAAACCTTCTCTTGGAATAAATATATTATATTAGGTATGGCCCACTTCACAATTATAAACTACAAACATAATTCAAGAAATGTAAAACAGAGTTTAGTTGTTTTTGTGAAATATGTGTTTCACTTGTTGTCCTGTTTTTCATGGAATTGCCCATAAGACTAAATATTGGCCTAGCCTATTTACCGCATTTCAGTTTCAATACGCTACTTCTGTAAGGCAGTCCAAAATGTATGTGATTTACCATATTTTAAAAAATTTTAAAGATTGAGCTTGCGCAACATAATAATACTTCCAAGAAACATTCTGTGCTTAGTTACCACTGATAGCTTCGGTTACGTGGTAATAAAAGTCACAGTAGCGGTACTCTAGGCCGATATACTTCCAGCTAGCCTGTATGCTACTGTATTATATTTTTCACCAATTACTACCCAATGAGCCAAAAGTTGCAATGTAACTATGCATGGGCAAACCTTTTAAAGTATATTGTGCTGTAGGGGACCTAGAATACAGCTTTTCATTTCTTTAAGTTTTAGGAAATCGTAAAGCATGTTCAACTTTCAGTTATTCCTACAAATATTGCCATAAATGCATCCAGATTTTTGAAAACATATCATTAGCATACTTTCGATGATATAATAGCGTGAATATACTTCAATTAAAAATCCATCATATTCGTAATATTAATGGATTTTTGATAGAATACTATTCTATAGTTTTTTCACCACCATATGTTTTATAGCGATACAGTCCTACCTTTCCAGAAGGAAAATATATTGACGACTAATGGCATATATTAACAAATGTTAAATCCTAAGGTTTCGGAAAATAAACTCATCCTAATCTTGTCTATGAAATAATTAATATCTTTCGCAACCGAAATCCACCAAATTATTACACTCTTTGTATTTTTACCAAATACTTATACCTCACTATAACCTCAATAAAAAATATATAAAGTACATAATAAGCAATATAAAGCATATAATATATAACCTCAATACAAAAACACTTAATTAAAATCTACGGTTTACAGGTCATTTATTGGTCGCTTAATGGGTTAATGGGTTATTTTCATTGAAATTACCACTAACCACTTTATTATTTTTAGAATCGATGCAAATAAATACATACTAGATCCAGACAAAATATTCGTAACTGGCGATACTTTTGCATTCGAATATTATGGTATGAATAACTTATAAATCAAAAAATTAAATATATAAATACAATCCTGATATTTGTATTCATAATTAAAAAAAATAAAAATAAATGGTTTCCCATTACATCCCATGAAGGGACTGGGGAGAACTTCTCACAATCACTGAGCTGTGCGCTTTCCAGTTTTCACTCACTGATTTGGACCTACAGTTTTACACCGATTCCGAACGGTAATTTGAGAAGCTATTTCATGGCTAGATACTCGATATTGTCGCCGTCACTATGCGAGGTGACCGCCGCCGAAAGAAAATTTGAAGGTGGTCAGAGCCGGGTTCGAACCCAGGATCTCATGTACAAGAGCCGCGCACTTTAACCATTGCACCATGACGGCCATTCATAATTACAATCCTGATATTTGCATTCACATCATTGCGACACCAACCGCAGAAGGACAGCCCACAGAGGTCTCAGGAGACAATTGTTGAAATCCTTTATTTATATGACATTCGTTGCAAATTATAAAATTATAGTATTAATTAAAGAGTATGTATTATGTTGTTCAATACAAAGGTTTAAGACACTACTAGACAAAATTTAATACTGTATTATTTGTAAATCTATTAAATATTACCGTAATAAATTACCTGGACGATCGTTTCGAAGTTCGTGAAGCATCATCTTCAGCAGCGTCTAGCACGTCTAGTCACTAACCGAATACATATATTGTGCAGAGTGATTATTTGTCGCTACTTACCTAAAGGAAATTACAACTTTAAAAATAACGCGAATCTAAGACAACTGAATTTGAATCATACGGTAGGCCCAGACCAAAACAGAACGAAACAACTACAATTAGAATAGTGCGTTCTATAAATAGAACTTTCAAAACTTCGGCATCAGTGCGTGCGTGGTAGGAAGGCAATGTGTAAGTACCGACAACCAATCACTCTGCACAATATAAGATAAATATCTTCGGTTAGTGACTAGTGTGAATACACATCGCAGTGGCTTAACGGGCTAGACGCTGCTGAAGATGATGCTTCACAAACATCGAAACAATCGTCCACCGAATGTGAGTTCGATTCCGACCAGCGGCATTTAAATTTTTTTCACTAACCGGAAAAAACAGGATCCCCTAGCCTAAAAGAAATTACAACTTTAAAAATAACGAGGATCTAAGACAACTAAATTACCTTTCAAATTATGTAAAATTTTTTGAATAAAGTTTATTAATTAAAAAGTATTATGTTAGTCAATACAAGGGGTTCAGGGACTATTTGATAATATTTAATACTGTATTATCTTTCAAATTATGTAACATTTCGTTGAATAAAGTTTATTAAGGATATATATAGATGTCTTTAAAATATTTCCAAATCAAATTAAAGCGGGGAATAAATCTTTTCTTAATAGACTTTCAAGTTATTTAATTTATGTGTGAATAAAATATTAGTTTCAAACAAAAAGAACCCGAAGAGCAATTCAGCATAAATTTATGAGAGTTTATTAGTTTCCCACCACAATCATAAAAATTATATAACCTTTTGTTTCTCACTAATTTTCTTTAATTCTGAGAATCACAAAAAAGTCGTCAACGTTTTTTCCAAAGAAATACATTCCATTCAAAATGAGATTCCTTCAGTTAATTGTAAATAAAACAGAAATATGTTCATCGATTTCTATAATCAATGTCTCATTTTGTTCATAAGTTATGTGGCTTTTCTTGAAAGTTGACACTTTTTTCCGTTTTGAATTTATATGATTTAAGCTCCATCTCACCCTCAAAAAAACTTAAGTTTTCTTCCCTTGTGAGTGGTTTTCCACACATACGGTATGTCTACGTATTTTGCACTAGCAACATAATTTATTTGTAGTCAAAATCATGATTTAACATCAATACCACATTTATATTTATATTTATATTCAATTAGTTTTTCTTCAACACATTTTATACAAACATTCGGTATTCGGAGGAACATTTTTGGATCTTTTTGGATGTATGTTCAATGATCGGGATGATGTTTCTGACGGTTCGCGGACCAATCAAGATATGGACTGGGTTATAGAGCTACTGGGCTCCCCCACTGATTCAATTATTGAATTGTTTGTAATGGCAGAAAGCAATGACCCCGCTGATTCGGTTCCAAGCTCACGCAAGAAAATTCATCGCAATGTTGCTTCGTTTGTATTCCAATTTGGTTTTACATCTTAGAACGCGTTTAGAGCTGGTATGTCGATAATATTTGCAAAAACCGTCAACGGCCATCGGTTCGTCTTTCTTTTGCAACTGTAACAAGACAACATTGTGTCGACTGTATCCACACCACGACATCAAAATATAAAGTATTCAAACGAACCTTTGGTTTTATTACAATATTGAATGATTTTTGGCAGCTTTTTTCCATCACATTCTAAAGCATTCGAATCATGCACTGTGCTCTGCAATGCTACGCAATTATC